>VCAZ01000193.1:0-595828 GCA_005784505.1 Bagarius yarrelli | reverse complement strand
ACACACACACACAACACCACACACACCACCACACACACACACAAAACCAACAGTAGATTAAAAATCATAGCTGCAAATCGGATAGTGAAGTATGCAACTAAAAAAATAAAATTTTTGATGATTTAAAAAAAAATAATAATTCAATGAGAAATACAAGGATATTTATACAATTTCAGAAAAGAAAGCTTTCCAAATAGCTACTTTTCACCCCTCCTAAAAGACTGAATTTCAGTCATGACATCACTTAAGACTCATGAAATCGTAAGTCCCGTTCTAGCTTATGAAGAGGACAATCCATGTGAGTCTCCAGCTGAAGTTGACTAAGATGAAAGCCTGGATGAACTTGCTAGGAGAGTAGGAGATGAACGGACCGATGAAATCACTGCGCCAGCGTTCTGTCCTTTTTTATTACAGCCCGCACCGCCATAGACTCAATGATTATACGTAAAAAAAATGCACGCCAAAAGCATTCTCTTGTAAAAGTGGTTCTACATATAAAAGTGACATGTGCTACACACCTCCTGCTAATGAGTATTTAATCTCTTAAAGAAAAAAGTATATGACAGTATGGCGCCCCGATCCTTAGCTACAGCCCTGTTTAGGAACAACGTTTCCTAATGTACAATTGCAAAGAAAGTACGTTCCCCCATTACAGTTATAATATCATCAAAATTCCCAAAATTCAAATAAATCTCGCGCTTAAGTGGGAGGGCCGAAAACCAAACACTGCATTAAATTAGATATTGTTTTAAAGATATTGCCATGTGGGCTCATGACACTTGAAGAACGTTGTCGGAAACACAGTTTATCATAAAATCTACAGTGCAAGTTCAACTTACGCCTGAAAGGGCAACAACAGCATCAACAACAACGAAACACCGCCAGCTTCTCATGCCTGGCTCATCTGAGATGAACTGATGCAAGGGGAAATGTTGTGGGTCTGTGTTAAATTGAAAAGGTGTGATAATAAAAAATGTAAACCCGGTTATATAGAAGTGCTCTATTGCAGTCCATCGGTTCACTGTTTAGAGCATTTTAGATTAGTTGTTATTAGTGATTGTTTATTATTCAGTTAAATTTATATGTTATTTTGGGATTTTATAATTAAACAGTCTAAATTCACTAATGTGTTCCCTGATTAATCTCAATTTTTTATTAGTTTTGTCTAATTTATGTTGTGATCCAGGGTTAATCCAGGATCATCATTGTCAATTAATTGTTTCAGATCAATTAATTTTCAGCCTCAGGCAATAAGATATTTTTCAGCTTTTACTCAGTTTTGTGGACAAAACAGGAGAGATTTAAAAATAGATTGGGGCAGATTTGGTCACAACAATGCTGACATGACTATGTTAAATGGTAATCCAGGATCACATCCTACTTGGGAAAATCACATCCACCTTGTTTGAGACTAGGGAAATGCTTATTCTGAAAAATAATAAACTATCATTTTATCATTGTGACATTTCATATCACCATAAGCGCAGTGTTACATAAACAGTGACTTTATACACAAGAAGCACAATTACACAAGTGACTTCATAGTCATGTCCTGGTAATAAATACAAAGATTCCATTCTTTCCACTAAATCCATCAAAATACCAAAAACAAGCAATGTAATCACATGATATTCTGTACAATTATCTCACTTATGAACATCAAGACTACTGAGATTACTCAGGTGATATTATGGACATTCATTGAATGCTAGCTGAAGGATGTTGCATAGTTGCTAGAAAATCCAGGAACAAAAGTCCTCTGGAGAAGTTTAAAGATCAGTTGTAATGACCTCAGTTTGGGGATTTCCAGAGCTTCCTTGTTCTAGCCAATGCCAACTGGAAAATCTTCCTCTAAACAGTAAAGCAAATCATTTCCTCTTCTTTGTGCCTTTTTCGGTAGAATTCCTTCAGTTGCAATGGTTCTATTTTAGGCATTGCTAAAATAAGCAGGATAGTTTTCTATCTTATTGTCTCTCACGCTCAAGAGTGTCTGGATTACCTTGTTTAAGGGATGGAAGAGAGACGGGCAGACATAATTAATTTTTCTAGCGTGAATTTTTCATTCTCTTCAGCCATCTCCATTTAAAACAGTGTTCATCACATGATTAATCGCGGTAGATGTTTAGATGATATAGAACTAGGATTTAAACAGCCAGGATTCTCTCTGCAAAGTGTAGGAGTGTAGAAAAATAAAGAGGATGCAGTTCAGAAACCAATGCAAAAGAACCACAGGAGAAATAGAGAAATGTATAAAAGTTTAACTAGGATAGTTTAATTTAAGTGTGATTCAACTCCCAAACTTCAGTTATTTTATCAAGAAAGAAAAAAGGATTAATAGAAACAAATCAGTACAATAAGTGATTGTCTTCAGAAACATTTTTTCCTCTGTTGGTTGAAAGTCTTCTCATATCCCGATAACAAGGGGGTATGTTAGCGCACTGGTGAAGGTGTTGGACTGTTAATTGACAGATCGGCGTTCGATTCCCAACACCACAAAGTTGCCACGGCTGGACCCCTGAGCAGGGCCCTTAACCCTCAGTTGCTTAATTGTATAAAGATGTAAAGGTGTCTGCCAAATGCTGTAAATGTAAATTAAGTGGTCTTAATGTATTTATATGGTCTGAGTAAGCATAGAAGCATAGAACTAAAAATGTTTGTCCAATCAAAAGGTTTGTTTTAAATATAATAGTAAGTTTTCAAACCTGACTGTCAACATTTGTATGTGCATACCTTTACGCACCATACGTCATCTGAGCGTTCACATACTGCAAAAAAAGTCTGGATCAAACCAGAGCTAAAACCCGGATTAATATGGGTTGTTAAATTTCCACGCCGGCGTCGACTACAGGACATAAAGGGTCTGAAAGTTGACGCCATGGTGTGATATTAGTAATATTAGTGTTTTGAAACCTACAGCAGCAGCGTGTAATCGGGTACTATTTCTATGTTTATATTTTTGTACTTTCATTAACTGTTGTATAAATTTTTCACATTGGTGATGTATTATAGTCATGTTGTCTCTGGTTATCTTGTCTATACGTGTTCATGCGTTCAGGAGGCGTGGGCTTTGGACAGCAAGGGTGGGATGTAGGCTTTCAGAGCTGTCAGGCTACAGTTTGCATTTTCCAAAATGCCCTACTTGCCCAGATGACAATACATTTGCCTAGCTGAAACGTATATTGTTCATTATATTCTAGGCTCTCTGCTTTTACATCAGCAAATTTTTTTCTTTGCCTGTCAGTCTGTGAGATATAATTATATCATTTTGTACATACTGTATCTCTTTGTACTTTTCATAGTTAACAAGCCATCATGTGTGCAATTACTGTTACAAATACTGTTATAAATCAAATAATGTCCTGAACTGCCTGGTATTGTTAGATCTGCATCTTTTAGGTGTTCTTTTAAGATTTTTCTACTCCTTCTAATAATAATAACAATAATTAGTTTAATTATAATCATTTTAGTTATTACAGAAATAACTGTAATTAGCATAATAACCCAGACCTTTTATAACATCTTATAAAAGCTACATTTCAAAGCTTGTCCAAAATGCAGACGCAGTTTTATTTTTACAGAGACCTTCTAAGGTCAAAAGAATATAGATGAGAATGGAAACATAAGTAACGCTTGAGAGAAGGGCCGACTTGCAGGATTTAACTGCGATCAAAATCTTTAAGTCCCCCACCTGGTAGGTCTGCTGTTCACACACCAAACTAGGTTGATGTGATGTTTTCCTGTTTGTGTCAGATATTATTACAAAATTCGATTATGTTTTGATGACCACTATTTTCCTCTCTCTGTGTTTCAAGCCATAATGTTCAGAAAGCAGGACTGTGAGCTGAGCTTTGGAGAGGAATCAATAAATATTTCATTATTTTGAGAGCTGAGACCTGCATTGAGGGTGAGTGGTCGCTGGACTTTATCTAGTTTGGTTATAACAATCTTCTGGACTGACATACTGACATAACCTGCCCAAATGGAATTGCTCAAATTGCTCGATAGGTGAGGAAATTTAGTAGTTTGTATGAAATTTTTGAAAAATTGTATAGACTAGTGTATGGATTTGTGTGTGCTTACAATGCTTAATAAAAAAAGGGTTTATTCCTGTAACGAATCCCACTGAAGCGAGTATAGCTTAGCGTTTCTTAGCTTATCTTAAACATGAGCACGAGCATAAACAAAACAACAAACATGAACGGGACTAGCATCAACTTACCTGACTTGATTTAGATTGACAGAAACATAAATAGACTTAACAAACAGTGAATAACAAACCGAAATTTACGACAAAGACAATGGAAACCACAAGGGCTATAAATACAGAAGACTAACCAATGAGAAAAAGACACATTGGACAAGGGAGTCACGTGACAGTAACACATGGGGAACAAAGATCACATGACTAGGACAAAACAGAAAGATAACAAAGGCACGAATAAGGAACAGGTCCTCAAAACATAAACGTAATGTAAACATAAAACAAGAAACATAACAAACATAAAATGTGAAACATGGACATGAAACATAAACTATAAACATAGTTAAAACATAAAAACAAGAACATGAACCATTACCTTACAATTCATCCACAACTGGTGAATCCAGTCATCAGAGTCCTTTAACTTTTAATATGCCATCAGAGCTCAGAAAGATCATAAATGATTTTTAAAACACTCACTGACATTTTAAGATTACTGCATTCTCGGCATTAGCAACAGTCAGTAGCAACACAGACAACATGATAGATATAGCTTTTTACAAATATCTTTTCCACTGACATTATTTACTAATAACACAAGCATAACAACAGGATTGTTAGAGACGCTGTGCCTTACCACACCATGTAAATCGAACAACTTATTTCATACTGATTGTACTATTATTTATTTTGGAAAGTTTAAAAAAGGCATTTAATTTAAAACAACTCATTTTTACACTGATCAAATTAACAGTGTGGACATTTCATGGCCACCTGATCAACATGATGAACTTGCTAGAGTAAAACATAAGGTAAAGTTATTTAGCTTGTTTCTCTAGGAGCACTATTTTTACAATTTTGAAGAAAATTCCAAATCAAGTACCTTTAGAAAGCTAATAAATATTAAAGACCATTCTGTGAAACATTCACACCTTCTATTTCAAGGTCCACTGCCTGAAATCCTAAAGGTCCAAAACATTTTGAAGATTTCGTGATCTTATACATGCTTCACAACTATTATACAATCAGTATATAGGACCTGTATATGGGTATATAGGGTGTTGGAATGCAGACAATGCAAAACTGTTGCCAAGTAGAAGTACTTGATCTTAAAGCTGAGGTAGCTGTTAATAAAGTAGTTGTCTATTCAGTGGAAAACCTCAGGTCTGTGTGGCTGCCTCAGGCAATGTAAACAGAACAAGAATTCACAGTAATCATGAAAAGAAGCATCTTTATTTACCTGTCAATTATATACTTGCACATCCTCTACCCTCTTGTGCTACCATTCAAGAGCATGACGTTAATTGACTCATTGTAGGGCTGCTGATTGGTCATGAGTTCAATTCCCAAAACTACCTCTTAGAAAGATGGAGTCAGGGTCAGCTATGAAAAAACCTCCAGAATAGGTTTTAAGGGCTATGCCCAAGGACACAATAGTGGCAGACTGGTCGGCGATGGTGCTTGAACCCAGGATTGGGCAAGGCGCCTAACCCTTCCTGCTCCAGGGGCGCTGTATTATAGCTGACCCTGCACTTCCAACCCCAACTTTCTGAGATGGAATATGCATGGAAACTATTTTCACTGTGCCGCAGAGTATATGTGACAAATTTACACCATAATATCTGATCACACTGTGCGAATATGCATAAACAACTAAATCTTAGGGAAATGTAAGATGGAATCTTCTAGTGCTTTTAAACCCCTAACTCACGTTCCTAAACCAAACCCTTTAACTGGTGACTGAGACATTAAGCTTTATGAACCAAGTGCTTCATGTAATATGTATGCCTGTGCTTGAGTCTTACAACAATCACCTGGGCGTGGTACTGAAAGCTCTTAGTTACACACAAGTGAGACAGATAATGAGAGTAAAAAGACACTGCGATAACAGTCACGCCCTTCGGGCTTTCGGACAAGGCATAGAACAAAAGACAGGTAAGTGCAGTGAAACTGCTTTCCCAGAGAACAGATGTCAAATAATGGCAAACATTTTCGCTTTATCGTTGTGATTACGTTCTGTTACAGTTACGGTTAATTCTGCTAAATGTCTGCTAAATGCTATAAATGTAAATGAATTTCTGGCCAAATTAATAAATGATATCTGCATGGTAACTGGCATGAATACAATCAGCATCCTTTGCGCAGGAGCCTGCAATCAGACTAATCTATTCTCATCTCCAGGGAGTCTCCTCAACACCTCCCTCTCCTCCCCTTTTATCATCACTTTGTGGTCTAAATATGCTCCCTGTTATCCTCTATCAGTCCGCTGCCATCACATTTTGATTGCAGTGATATTAGAAAAATTAGTGCGGATACAGCTTTATGACTCAGACAAATCGAGTCATGATTTGCTTTCAGCTTTTTATTTCCTGTTGTTTTCTTCAGAGTTGAAAAGATTAATGCTGTTGAAAATGAATGAAAACGGACCAAAACCTCAATTAATAAAAATTCTGTGAGACAGTAATGAGCAGAAAACCCTCTCAATAACTATTTCAGGTCTGTTCTTATCAATTTTGCATTTTGTAAATAATACTAATATATTGGACAAAACTAGAATGTTGTACCGCGAATGGAAAGACATGTCACATCGCCCTTTTTATTCGATAGAATCTGATAGTAGTAACAGCAAAATGTTTATCAGGAGAGAGTATGTTTGTTTATATAGCCATTTCAGGTGGAGCACTAATTCAGGAGGACGTGATGAAATGAGCCCTAGAGATGAGAGATTCAGGCCAGCATGATACCACCTGCTCTGCCATCTCACAGCTTCAAGCCTCAGCAGAGCCCTCATTACAGCAGGATAATGTGTTACCAAGCTGCATAATTAAGTATATCATAATTATAACCTAATTAATTTTTTTCCTAATGTTAATGATGTGCATGAAGACAAATAAAGTGTTACGGAGATCTCTGAAATTTAAAGTAAGTAAAATTTACTTACAAAACAAAAACTATGCTGCTTTTATTATGGGCCACTTTTTACTCTTGTGTCATTCCATACAAAGTTATTTTCAGTTTACTTTCTGATTCAGCTTACTTAAATAAGTTTGTTTATTTACAGGGTGTTTGGAAAGGTTGTTTGCATATACATGACTTGCATTTCTGTCTTTATATCAACCGAATGTTATTACAATTACAAATATACTGGAATAGTGGAATACTGGAAATACATACAGTCGATCCTACAGGGATATTTGACTGGGACCCATAAAGAAATTTGTCTGAGAGAGAGAGAGAGAGAGAGAGAGAGAGAGAGAGAGAGAGAGAGAGAGAGAGAGAGAGAGAGAGAGAGAGAGAGAGAGAGAGAGAGAGAGAGAGAGAGAGTGAGAGACAGAAAGAGAAAAGAGAGAGAGAGAGAGAGAGAGAGAGAGAGATAGAGAGAGAGAGAGAAAGTGAATGAGTAGGCAGACCTGGATAAGTTCTGTTTCCAGGCAGGCCAGACAACGCCCTGAGCCTCTTTCCCCCTCCGCTTTTATGACAGAACATACATTACGTAACAGCAACCGACCATGCAGAACGTGTTAGCTGACAGCCTGACTGATCTAGTTCACAAGTGAGAACAAGAGCAGACTGGGTGGGGGAGGTGAGAAATGGACACAGAATGCTAAAAAGGACAATTGTAATGGCGCCACTAAGAACATTCCAGCACTAAGTTGCAATAACTTCATAAGTAATAGACCCTACAAAAAATACAGTCCAACAAAGATTAGTAGTTGCCCTTGTTTTTCTTTACACATACTTGACAACATGACATCTCGTTCGGGGCATATTAACAATAGTGTAAAAATAGTTTTTGGGTCAAACTGTGCAAATGTGATATTTTTTTTTCTATCGAAAATTAGGGCTATTGAATATAAGCTACGCTTGTAAGTTTATGAAAATACACACAGTTGTCTAGAATGTCTTTGTGGCATTATATTATTGTTTTACTGAAACCAAGAAGCTGTTCTAACATGACAATGACCCTGTGCACAAAACAAGCTTAATGATGTGTCCTAATCTTTGACCTCAACCAACATTTGACCCAAACCTTCTCATCTAACATTAAAGTTTAACTCACTATTACTATTGTGGGTAAAAACGATGTAAAGAACGTATGATTGGAATCTGGAATATTATGATCAGAAAAGCACATTCTCTCTATGTCTCTCTTTCTTATTCTCTCTCGTTTTACTGGTGCCAGATTACTAGGAACCAAAACTCTTTTAGTGGACCTTTCCATGTGACTAACCTGAAATCTACTTGAGGTGCCAATAGAACACCTACGTTTGACCCAATCTTTCTTTTTTAACCACTATATTAATTATTAACAGGTCTGAGAACTCAGTGAATGCCAATCAAAACTCCAGATAAGTGTACCCTTAGAGAATACAGCTCCCTGCAAACACTAACGTGCACCACAGTTAAAGCTCCGCTGCATGCTGTTCCAATAATAAAGTGGTTGAAGTCAGTAGCTAGGACATTTGCAGTGTGACAGGATTGTGTTAGTGCCACATTATCCATCATTCTGGTAGATATTATTGTACATATACTGTATTAAAAATTGGATCAAAATTTTTGGTGTAATGTAAGTTAGGAAATGCATAATCTTTTCATTAAAAACTGTTAGGAGACTAAAAATCTGGTGCAGGACTCACTAAAAAATATGAAAGGCATGCCTGGGATCTGCAAAATATCTAGCAAAATAGACTGTAGGATTGTCCGATATTACTCTTCCTCATACAGGGCCTATCAGATGACCCTTTGTTACTGTACAAAATAGACACCAGGTAAAATCTGCAGTAAAATTCCACTATTGCCAAAGTTAAGGCACCATACTGGTGGCTCAAGTAAAACACCACTAACGTATGCTTGTTTGATTAATCAGGCTTTACCAATTATGTCTATCTTTTGTGCACTAATACAAAACAACTGGTTTAAAGCCATACAAGTATTTTTTTATGCACCACACATTTTTTTCTGTTTGTCCAACAGTCTAAAGAAATAATTTTGAAACTCTTAAGAGTTGTATTAACAACACCAGCAGTGTTAGAAACTACCTGGGATCAGGAAAATGGGCACTGAATTGTTACATCAAGTCCAATCAATATCTTTTAGTGCTTTCTGAAGAGATAAGCATCCTAGGACCCAAAGAATTTTATCTTCACTTAAGCTGCACTGGCTCTCTATTTATTTTTTTTAGTTTCACTTTATTGTTTAAATTTATTGTAATTTCTACCAGCTAATCACTTGATTGTTTAATAAGCCAATTATTTACACATGAAGATGAAAAAAATGTAAAAAAAATATGCCAAAATACAAATACATTATGCCGACACAAGATCAAACTGAAGTCGATGAATCCCAGGTTGAAACTGTGCCTAATCACAATTGGAAATACTGAATTTTAATAGAAAAAAAATCACCATTAAGCAACAATCAGTCCATCTTCATGCCAAAACCAGAAAACCTTCATTACCCATTAAAAAACCAACAGGAGATCAAAATCTTTAATAATGATGATGAATCTATATTTTCTTAATTATCAATGTAAAGCAAAGTTTATTTAAAACAATGGACAAATCAATCCATTTGTACTTGTAGGACTAATGCTAACATAAACTACAAAGCACTCAAGGCCGATTTACAATGCATGTAGACGACATTACTCATTTCTGGGTTACACCACGATCTCTGGAGTCTGGCCACGCCCCGCTGTGTACAATATGAAGGCGGACCCTGTATCCATAGCGATGGTTGACGTATTTTTTTTCTTGATCTAATTGGTGTACAGGCTGTGCTATCAGCCGAAACCCGCCTTTCTGTCTTGTCGTGAACCTCCATTGGTCAATTTTTCCATATTTGCGCGGGAACAACACACTTTCATTGGTGTTCCGCTGTTCTAACCACGCCTTCTTTTTCAGGTTAGGTTGACGTTAGTCGGAATCTGTTCTCCCTCCAAACCAACCAGAAGAGGGTCGTTCGCTGCTGGCTTTACGGAGTGGCGGATACTAAACCGCGTAAAGGTTCGTATTTTTACCGTTGCTATTTTCTCGGTCACTGGAGGTAATATAAATACCGAAAATATGTATTCTTGGGAAAAAACCGCCATGAGTAAATACTGAGCTGTCAGATATAAATTTTACTTCTGAATAGCTATTAAATATTAGCCAGATAGCTAAGATAGTTTAAAGTAAGAAAAATAACCACCGTTAAAAACGAGTTTAGGACCGGGGGGGGGAAGCTGACTGCAGGGCGAATCGTTTAAAATTCTACGTAAAGGGCCGCAAAATTGAGCCAAATTTTCATCTTAACATTTATTTTCGGCGTTTATTTTTTGTTTTTCTGTATTTAGGTAGTAAAAGCTTAGACAAGTGCTTGTCGTGGTCTGGTGATTGGGGTTGAAGCTAGCTAAGTTAGCTTGTCGTGGTAAATTGATGATGGCTAGCGAATGTTAGCTACTATTACTGGTAGTTGAGCTGCAGTGTTTAATTTTGTGGGTCCGTTTGAGAGAATATTAAGCCCGGGTAAATGTTGTGCTCAAACCAATAATTGGTCTGGCTTGGTGTGTTGAAGATAGCTGAGTAGTCTGGTACATCCACATGCCCGTATTGTCTCGCGCGTCAAATTACACACACGAATCGTTTTTAGATCGGATCGATCATTCTTCGATCGATCATATGCAGTACATATTGCTACGAGATTACTGATCATTTTGCACCTTTATCCTGTATTAAAGATTCCTGTATCGTCCACGCCTTTTGATCCGATCTGATTTGATCTCATTCTGCAGGTGCGCCTGGGATAACCACATCACCAGCTCGCTTTTCTCTTCCCCGATCCGTGCTGTAATACCTTTTCCTCGTTCGCTTAACACACTCCTTTAATTAGACTGCCGTAGACTTCATATCTCTGGAAAAAAAATATGGATAAAACGGAGCTGATCCAGAAGGCCAAGTTGGCGGAACAGGCTGAGCGTTACGACGATATGGCGGCGTCCATGAAGGCAGTGACTGAGCAAGGAGCCGAGCTCACCAACGAGGAGAGGAACCTGCTCTCGGTTGCTTACAAAAACGTGGTCGGGGCGCGAAGATCGGCGTGGAGAGTCATCTCGAGCATCGAGCAGAAGACGGACGGCGGCGACAAAAAGCTTCAGATGGTGAAGGAGTACAGAGAGAAAGTAGAGGCCGAGCTGCGTGAGATCTGCCACGACGTACTGGTAAGGGATTGCGGTGCTCCTGGTTAAAAATCAAATGAAATGCGTTATATCGTATAGGCCTTTCAGTATGACCCCCCAAAACATATGATCACACAATAGACAACACGATTGAATCATAAGACTAGGAAAAGGCGTTGAAGTGGTGATGCATATAGGTCACACAGGCACATATAATCACACACCTGATAAACACATTCTCAGGTGTAGCAACACATATGAGAATTTTTCAGATTTTGGCCATAAAATTAGTATTATTTGATGCAGGCATCCGGCACAAGTTGTTTGCTGAGTCAAGGTGCATCTTAAAGAAACTTTTTCTGTGCTCATATCTGAGACTCCACCAAAGCAATGCAGCTATTGATTCCCGTAACATTGGCGCAGAGGCGAATGACCTAGTCTTTCATCTGCTCAGGATCAATATGTGCTGCAGGCAGAAATGCTGCGTCCCTTAACTCTCACAGCCAGTCAGCATCGAAGCAGCAAGATACAGAAGAGACGTAGTTCTTCTCTGATCATGTAGAATGCATTATGATTCTGTTTTATCAGAGGTTCTGATAGTTGTAATGTTTAAGGGGGGCAGGTTGGTTCTCACCCTCGTATCCCAGAAGCATTTTTGACTGCTGATTTAATTTTTGACATCTTGTCAGTCAATTAATATTTTTTGTTTCAACAATGCCTTACCTGAGCTAGATTGTGTGTTCTTATTAATTTATTCATTACAGATGCCAGTCCTATCAGTCTTCACTTTCAGCTGATTCATCCCTGTATAGAGCACATTTACATTGATTTACATTAGTGTGGGCCACTTCTGTGACATGCATGCAGAATACTTCCTTCAGCATCTACCAGAGAGAGCAAAAACGTGTAGCTGCAGCAGTTGTTTCCTCCCAGATTACCTCCCTCAGCCCCCTAGCGTTGGTTTGTGGCCTCCCACACATGAACCTCCTACATGTGCATTCACTAAACCTATAGACGTTTTCCTTTATATATAATGGATGCCTCTTGTAACGTCTTATCCTTTCACAGGAGATGAATATAGGATTTGACAAATATACAATAGTATAGAGTCCAACAGAACAAATGAGTAAATGATTTCTCAGTACTGTTATATAACGTACAGTATAATTGTGAGTCATGGTAGACTGAGCTGCTGTTATAAAAGGCTCTAATATCACCCAGCCTGTACAATGGTGTTCTGTGTCTTGCCTTGCCGACTAGTTGACTTGAGTGTAAAATAGAATAGATGTTTTTTAACTGATTTATAAAATTTCTTTCACAGGTGTTGTGACCCCTACGTCAGCTTGAGTCGGTATTACATTGCGTGTGTAAATGTATTTTGAAAAAATGTTTATTCTTAATAGTAGTGTTAAAGGTAGGATAAGGATTGTGCAGGTTCCTCTGTGCAAAAGCTGACGTGGTGTTAATAAGGTTTGTTTGCAGCTTTCTTTTAGAAAGTCTTAAATCTACAGTGACTGTTAAGAGGACATAATGTGGTCGTCCTGTTTAGAATAACACCCTGTGTCGGCTCGACAGCGTCTTGGGTAAAGGTGTATTTTAGGCTCTCATCACTGACCTCGTATGCTCAAGGAAAAGGCTGGGTTCACACAGGATGTTTGCAGGCTGCATGAACACACTTTGTGCTATATCTGTGTGCGTGTGTGTAAGATCATTCAATCTTTTACAAATGTAATGCCCTCGCTCAAAGCTGCAATTCAATTTATTTTTTTGTGTAGTGCTTTTAATGTTGGACAATGTCTGAAAGCAGTGCTACAGAACTACAAAATCGAAATGAACAGTTGAAGAAAAAAATGACATTTATGTTCAGCCCTAATGAGTAATCATGTGACAAGGAAAACCTGCCAGAGTGCTACCAGACTCGAGGGGGAACCCATCCTCATCTGGGTGACGCTGGAGTGTGTGATTATAGATAATGTTCTGTCTTCAAAACTGCACTTAAACACCATCTTTTGTCTTAAGTGTGGTGTTTGTGCCCGAGACACTAAAACAGCTTGCTATCCTCATATATTGTAGTAATCTGATGGCAGTCGTGGCGTAGTCAGTTAATGTATAAATAGGTATTTCTTTTCTTCTGCTAATCAACTGCACTGTGGATAGACTGCTGAGTCTAGTCTTTTTTTTTTTCTCTCTCTCTCTCTCTCTCTCTCTCTCTCTCTCTCTCTCTCTCTCTCTTCAGGGGCTACTGAGCAAATATTTGATTGAAAACTCCTCTAATGCTGAAAGCAAAGTCTTCTATTTAAAGATGAAGGGTGACTACTATAGATATCTTGCTGAGGTGGCCTCCGGTGATGATAAGAAGGGTAAGTGTGCTCTTTTTAAAAAAAAAAAAAAAATTTTCTTTAATAAATAGATTTATCTTTTTTCCTTAATGTTGTCTTCAAAAAAGGGTTTTAAAAAAATTCTAATTCATTTAATAAGTGTGGAATAGAAGACGACATGGGAGTGGATTTTTAAACATCTCCTGTTCCACTCAAACAAAACACATATCTTGTCCCAATCTCAATGCCAACTTTTATGAACGAGTCTATTTTAATTGAGTTTTCGAGGCTACAAAGTGCATAGGGAAGTCGCTTTCATCTCTTATATTATTTGATATTATTGGCATTACCAACTTGGTGCATTGCTGTTCTGGGTGTGAAGCACATCATTCACTGGAAGGAGAGCAGAAAAAGATGGGGCAACTAGAATTAAGTTCAAAATGTTTATTTACCTAAAGTTGAGTATCATAATGTTATGGTTAATGTAATGTTATGAGTGGTCCCGTCCACTCCTGCCAACATTTTTTCCAGTCCTGTCCAAATCATGTGATTTAATTGTGAGTTTGAATCCCTGAAAAAATGGCAAATTATTGAAAAGCATTTGTGTTTGGATGCTGTGGGGAAAAAACAAACATCTAGAACAGGGGTGTCCAAACTCGGTCCATCTTGGCTCAACACACGTACCTCTAAGTATACCTAGCAAGGTCGTCATTAGTTGGTTCAGGGTTGGAGCTAAACTCTGCAGGACACCCACCCGCCAGAACCGAGTTTGGACACCCTTGATCTAGAAGGTGAAAAAAAAAAGTGTTAATTTTGCGTGAGATTAGAAAAGAGTGGCACTGGACTGGTTTGAGCTGGGTAAAGGCTACATTCATTTAAATAAGCACCATTTACATCCACGGTGAGCAGAATAGCAGCTTAAAGTTCAACATGCCAGACCCTGAGGCAGATGGGCTACAACAGCAGAAGATCAAACTAGGTTTCACTCCTTCCTGTCAGCACAGAAGAAAAATCTGTGGGAAACCCTGATAGATTTGGTGACCTCAAACAAGCCTGGCCAGTCTCTTCTGGCTATCCTCCGTCATCAAATTTCATGGATTTTTTTTTTTTGTGTGTAAACTTGAGACTGTCGTGCTTAAAATGTGAGCAGATCAGCAGCTCTTAAACCTGTCTGACACCAACAATCACACTCTTATTGAGATCGATCAGCTGCAGAATCCCACAAGGCTGCACTCTGCGCTCCCTGATCTACAGTAAGGAGAGTAAACTGATAGTTGCATCAGCATTTTTCTAAACCATTACTTTTTTTCTTGAAGATTTGAAGATTAAAAGACTGACAATGGGGGGGCCAAAAAAAAACCAAACCTTTTTTTTAATTTTGCCATTGTTAGATTTTTATAGATGTCAAAAATGCATAACACGAAACGTTATTACCAGCAGCCTTTTTGGTTGGTTTTAGACCAAAAAGAGCATTAATTTAAGTCTATTTTTGTCAGTTGAAAGTCCGGAAACAACATGAGTAAAATATGAAGATTACATTATTTGGCATGTGTATGTGTTTTGTTAGCTGTGCAACGAATCATCGTTAAATTCTAAATACATTTAAAAAATGCATGAATGACTTGTATTATCTACTGTTGGAATTATTCATTAGCTGAGACTTTAGTTTATTTATTTATTGTTTAAGGTTCTTTTTTTTTTTTTTTTTTTTTATCTATAGAAAAATATACTAATTGCAAAATTGCTAAGTAGTAACTAAACAACCTGTCAGTTGCTTTTGTTAACAGTGTGGGTTTTTTTAGTTTTGTTACTTAGCTTTGGTATCATTTTTCTTTTTAGAATGACCGCTTCAGGGCATCAAATATTCCATATTTCTATATACCACTTAATAATCTTCATGCTAACCGCGTTTCTTTTTATTGTTTTAGACACAATAAGCAACTCGCAGAGTGCTTATCAGGATGCGTTTGACATTAGTAAGAAGGAGATGCAGCCCACACACCCTATCCGCCTGGGTCTGGCCCTCAATTTCTCCGTCTTCTACTACGAGATCCTTAACTCTCCTGAGCAGGCTTGTACCCTGGCCAAGCAGGTGGGTGATGATGGAGTATGTTCATTTTAGACCTAGTTGAACCTGTAAGTTCACTTATTCAAATTCTGAATCTGCTTGTAGGCCTTTGATGAAGCCATTGCCGAGCTTGACACACTCAACGAAGACTCGTACAAAGACAGCACACTCATCATGCAGCTACTTAGAGACAATCTCACAGTAAGTTACACACTGCTGAAGAAAAATGTTACACTTATATCCCAGCCCTGGTGAAGTCTCTGTTTTGATTGGTCAGAAGCCGTTATTTTCCTGTCTTCTACTATATTGCTCATGTCTTTTTGGATTAGTTTGCATAATCTAATAAATTGGACAGTGTATTGTGGGTTAGATTTAATTTAAAAAGTGTTAGTCATTTCTGTAGCAGGCGTTTCCAGTGTCTGTGCATTAATAATCAGAAGGGGCTGTTAATTTATAAATATGTACACTTAATGCAGAAGTCAGTTTCATTTCACAATATTGTAAGTAAATATGTAGGGATACAGTATTTCTTTCTGTGAGAAATTATATAATTGTAATAGTTGCCTCTATGGTGCTAATATTATGTAATAATAAACCTCAGGGTAGGAATGGTTGCATCCTCCACCCCCACCATGAAATATTTTCTTGCCATGTGTGTGTCTCCATTTTTATCTTTTTCCATTTATGTGTGTAATGGGAATAATAATAATAAATCTGTATCTCTTTCAGTTATGGACCTCTGACAATGCAGCAGATGAGGGCGAAGGAGGAGATGGAGAGAACTAAGACTCCAGCCTGTTGTCTCCACCGATAAAATTACGAAAAAAGAAAAAAAACAATAATATTAATAATAATAATAATAATAATAATAATAAAAAAAAACTTTTTACACATCTTCATTCCTTATTGTTTCACTTAAAATGATCTAGTCATGTAAACCCATGATCGATACCAATGAGCCGTGATTATAAAAAATTCTTATTGTCCTGTTATTTTAATCACCTGGATCGAGAATACGATGGTATTAATTTAAAATAACTTCTTCATTCCTGGGTTTTGTGGTTTTGTCCGTTTTGCTTTTATGTGCAGTGTCTGCTATAGAAAAGTATTAAAGCCTCACATAATGTCAGCAGTACATTAATTCTACACACCTAACAAGCACCAACAGACTTTGGTAAGACAGACAGCCTTCCCTCAGTACCCAGCTGTAATTTGGCCACTATGTGCATTACATGTTTGCTAAAGATTACGACTCTTGTGAACGTTAGTTGTGGCTCGGACACTCCTTCGCTCCAGTACTGTTGAGATGAAAGGCTGCTGTTAAATAACTAATCAGCACTGCTCAGTCTGCAAGTCCTGCTTACTGGCTCTTTCTACCAGGGTGTGTCGAGTCATGACAAAACACTCCTATTGAGTTAAGATCTTTGTTTTGTGTTGCTTAAAAGCATGCTCGAGTCAAAACGGTGCCACTTTATTCAAATTTACAGCCGATTAAAATAATTTAAGAAAAGGTGATGCATGGCCGTGTTCAGTATTTACTGATATGGGAATTAGTGCATACCTGTTATTATTCCTGGGTTTGAATACTTTTATTGCGGGATTGTGCACATATTAAGAATCTTTTGGTTTGTCCAGTGATGTCGATAGGTATACAGACCACTATTGTGTTTTTGCCAATCGTTGATTGTAACCCCACCCCACTCTCTGAGAGCCTTGTGAGAAATGGTCAAACCCTATGTAACAGCTGTGTAACCCAAATTAAAAAGTGACCGTTTTATAAATCGTACATTACTGTCCCCGTGTGCTTACTTCTGGATTTAATGTCTATGCCTAAATCATAATTGGTGTACTATCATTTAAGAATTGTTATTGTTTTTTTAAGATGGCTTAATTTTGACAGTTAAGGTTTTGAGTGAGCTCCTTTCCTACCTCCTATTCATGTTTGTCTTGTAAGCTTGTGTTACTCGGCGTATATTATTTGCCAATAAACATGTGTTATATTACATCTATGGCACGTTGCAGATTCCCTTATCCAGACTGACTTACATTTATACAACTGAGCAATTGGGGTTAAGGGCCTTGCTCAGGGGCCCAGCGGTGGTTACTTGGTTGTATTAACAATCGAACCCTCATTCTTTCAGTTAGCAGTCCCACAGATTTAGGCATATATATATATATATATAACATTATTAAAACTATATATATTTTTAATTTTTGAAAAAAGTACTTGAGTTAGACATTAGTTATAGTCTGCACTTGTGTGTCCATCCTAAAATATTTACTGTTTTATTTATATTATTTATTATTATATTTATATATAATGGTTGTGTGTGTGTGTGTGTGTGTGTATATATATATATATATATATATATATATATATATATATATATATATATATATTCAAATGTGTGTGTGTGTGTATATGTGTGTATAGACTTTTATTGTGTACATATGAGACACTATTCTTAGGTCCCTTAGTAAACTTTTGCTTTGATTTGTTTATTACTTAAACTTTTTACAGCAGCCATAGTCTAAAAATAGCCCGTGTGTAGTTGTACCACGGTTGTATATATTGTCTTCTAACTAAATTGGAACATTATTAGGAGATAAAATACCAAAATGAAAGAGAGTTTGTATCAGCGAGCTACACACGCTGACTACAATCTCTCGCTCTCTCCCCAACTCCAACAAGTACTTCCGGGTGTCTGCTCTGAGTTTGGGACTTCTCGCAGTTTCTTTGCTCAGCGTGGTCGTGATTACACGAAAAAGTATTTAAGGAAATGAATCGCAGTTGTTTTTTCATTAATATGTATAAAAGCAGGTTATTTTCTTGTTTTGTGTGTGTATGAAGCGCCCACGCCGAGAACCGCCCCTGTGCCAGATCCAGATGTGAATCCACGACCACATCAGTAATCCGTAGCGTAAATGATGTTGCTTGCTCCTTAAAGTAGGTGTGTGTTTGCTCTCAGTGCGCCATGAAACACGTCGTTTGGATCCTGACAGCTTTACTTTTGACAGGGTGCTCAAAACCACCTGAGACCGATGGCGAACATGGTGAGTTTGGGAACTTGTGTACGACATAAACCTCATGTGTAAATGATTTCTTACACAGAACTTTCGAGAAAGTTTTTACCATCTCATTCACCTATGTAACATTGTTACAGCTGATTCGAGATATTTCAATTCATTAAATGTTATTTGCTTGTGAAGATCATCATTAAATCTGCTTCAGATTTATCACCTTGTTTATACAACTAAGCAATTGGTGGTTAAGGGCCTTGCTCAGGGGCCCAGTAATGGTAACTTAGTGATGTTAAGAATCAAACCCACAATCCTCCGGTTAGCAGTCTGACACTTTAACCACTGTGCTACCACTTTCTTTTTGACACTGCGCTACCACTTCCTTGGTTAAGGCTATTAATTATTGATAGGAGGATGAGGGTTCAAGCTCTACCACTGCCAATCTGCCACTGAGCAAGGCCCTTAACTCTCTCTACTGTGACAAAGATTTCCTTACCTCTCACATCTTATTCAATTTCTACATCAGCACAAATCAGAGGTCTAAAAAACATGTTATCCAGTTCTTATGTTATGTTTATTGTTTCAGTTTCTGTTTTATATATATATACATTTTTTTTTATCAGATCATTTGCGGTCTTTGCTGTCAGACTTTGATGTCCTGAACCTGTCCAGTCTGCAGCAGCACTCGGTGCGTAAGAGAGATGTGCCGAGCCACACACATGCTGAGAGACTGCTTACATTTACAGCATTACGCAGGTGAGCGAGTTTGTGGATTTGATCTATTTTCCGGATGAGTATTGTAGATTGCAGATACGAGGAGGTATTCAATAGTTTTTAGACACACCAGCTCGACGTATGGCGTGTACCACTTCGTATAAACATTCAGGATTATTTCCTAGGGCGGATCGTTATTATAGTGATTTTAATCCTAATCTTGCGTTATACTCATTATTCAGAATGAACCCATTTAACCTTTTGCACCATACACTTGTCCTGGAGTGCTGGTGAAAAATTCACTGTGTACTGTGTCTGCTATATATGGTTGCCATGACAATAAAGCTTCTTGAGCTTGAACTTGATATGTCAGCCTGTAACCAGGATCGAAACTTTTTTTCCCTCTATGCCTTTAATTTCTAAAATGATGAACGACCAAGGCCTATGACCTCTTTACCACTTTTGCTGTCTGTGTGTTTTGCCTCATTAGGCATTTCAGGCTTTATCTGACAACCAACACTGAACTGTTCACGGAAGACTTCAGTGCTGCGGTGGTGGAAAAAGACGGCACTTACCAGAACTATGAGGTCCACAGAGAGAATTTCTTCACAGGCCATGTCATCGGTCAGTAATGAAACATCAATAATTTAAAATGACCCTCTCAGACATTTGTGTGAGTGTGTGTGTGTGTGTGTGTGTGTGTGCTAGCACGTAGTGCTTTTGTACATCTAGTGGGGCTGTTTAAGATTTTTTTAAGGTTTGCGGTGTGTGTGAAAGAGAAAGAGAGAACAAAAATGTGGAATTAGAGAACATATGACGCAGAGTTTATTGTCTCTTAATCGGTGGCCAGATTAGTCGGTGGTCTTCCCTTTTCTGTGAGATCTGCATTATCTGTATATGAGTTTAAATCTAAATTGCATTTAATTAATTATAACTCTTGATCTTTCTGACTTACCTGGTCCTAAACAAATAAATGTTTTTACAAATCTTATTATTAATTAATTAATTGATTTATTTATTTTTATTTGTACAGCACAGCGGTTAATTTTTGTTGCATTTATTTTTTTTTTATAAATATGTAATTATGTATTATATTTATTCTATTTATATTATAAAATTAAATTAAAGAAATTTTTTTTTATCACAATACAAATTGTTTAATTTTTCAGTGAGATTTTTAAAACAAATTTTTTATTGTTTATCATATTTTCTGCAAAATCCCTACAACTCTTGCAACCTAAATAAGTAATAAATAAAAATGCTACAAATATAAAAATCATTTCTTACTACATAATTCATAGTAACAACACAATTACCAAGGTGCTGTGATTGCATGGCATGTGGTGGGTAGCAGATGTTTTGTGTTGGACCTTCTACGTTCCCGGTGTTAACTTTACCCCTCCGCCCCCAGGGGAGGAGAACTCACGTGTCCAGGCTTACGTTGATGATGAAGACTTCGTTGCTCGCATTTTGACTGATGAGGCTGAGTATAACATTGAGGTTCGTTTCACACACGTTGTTATTTTTTGTGTGTAATGAGGGATTGTGTAATGAGGGCTTCTTTTTGTATGTGGTTTATGTGCTGTGTTTAGCCTCTGTGGAGGCTCATTCAAAGCCCGCCGGATGGTCGGTTGCTGGTGTATCGCTCAGAGGATATCCAGAACGTGAGTCGCCTGGCTGCTCCTAAAGTGTGTGGCTACATTAACGCTGAGGCCAGTCAACTCCTGCCTGAGAACCTGCGCAGAGCCACGGCAACAGAAGAAGGTAAAGCATTTAAAGTGGGATTTATTATATATTGTCATATATTAGATGAACTGCGTTTAAGTTTATTAGTATGCATTTAAAAAATATTGGGCATGCACTCCTAAAATTTACTATAGACAAATAAACTATACTATAGACAAGAAATTATTATTTCATCATAACCTTCAGTTCATACAGTCAGATCTCAGACCATCTATTGTTATACAGTTCTAATTTCTTTCTTCCAAAAGTTTGTGGACAATTTATCAACCAATACGAATTTGGAAGCACACAAATGCAAACTGTTCCAGCACTGTGCACAAAATCTGAGCTCTATAAAGACATGATGTGTTATGGTTGGAGTGGAAAAACTCTCATGTCCTGGAGTGGTAGAACTCTCACTGAACGTTTCAGTGGGCCTCATTAAACAAATCCCTACAGAAGCACTTCACAATCTAGTAAAAAGCTTTTTCAGTAAGTCGAAGGTTTTTATGGCTGTAAGACTGAGACTAAATCTAAACTAGAATGTTAAAAACACACATAGTCCCAATACTTTGGTCAATATATCGTTTATGTAATAAAATATTTGTTCATTTACTCGTCTTATGGTGTAAAAAGACCACAACTAGTAACATACTAAGGACAAAATAGTTTCTAATAAATAGTTTCTAATTTATTATTAGGCATGTAAAAACATGCACAGAGGGGGGTGTGAATTTAAAAGAGAAATCGTGTTTACAGTTCTTTTGATTGTAGTATCAGTCACTCGGTCGCTTACGTCATATATTTGTGGGTATATTCTTTATTTATTCCTTTTTAGAGCAGGTCACTAAAGTATCAAGGATATAACTTTTTTCTTCACTGTCACCACTTCAGGATGATAAGAAGGCAAAAACGTGCTACGATTTTATAATATGCTAACGCATGTTTAACGTACAGTAAGTTGTGTGGTGGTGCAACTTTTTCTGCAGTTGTGCGTCACATTCTATTTTATGTGTTAACAGTTTTTAATATTAAACAAAATAAAACTTTTTTTAATTATCGACTTTTAGCTAATTCTATCGATGTAGATGGTATCGATGCAGTTATGGTGTATTTTTACAGATTTAAATGAGATGTGAATCCAACTATTTATGTGAATAGAAATATATGACAACATTGTCAACTAGCCTGAAAAAAAGAGAGGTCTTTTACTATAATAAGAGATTATTTCACTATAATGTCAGTTTAATTCAATTGCATGCAAATGTGTAACATATAAAACACAACAGTAGTGATGGGAGTCTTGTTCAGCAAAATGAATCAATCTTTTTTCGAATCATTTTGTTCATTTAGTTTATTTTAGCAGAATATAATTAAAGTGTTGTGTTTCTTTAGTACACATCTACTACTTACCCAAACCTTGATCACACTACAAACTATACAAATCTTTAATGCTATAAGAAACAAAAAAGATTTATTCATTGTTTATCTGGGTCTTTAATCTATAATTAGACATATCACCTCACCCTTTATTTGACGAGTCTTCAGGTTTAAGGTGTTCGTTCATCATGTGACATAAACTTCAATGCAGTCTGAGCCGGAACGAGAACCGCATTCACAGTGTCACAATAAATTCGTCTTAAATAACAAATCGTTCAATAACTACCCATCACTAGACAACAGCACTGCTGTATTTTTAAAAGTGTGTTTTGGTGGTGGTCGTGTGGAGTGTGTAGGTGTGACAGCAGCTGACAAAGTTACTGTTACCACCCATGTAGTTCATTAGTTTCCTATAACAACATGCTTTAGTGAATTTTCCTTTTATAAAGCATCATGCCAAAGACGTCTTTATCCATGAAGTTGCTGTAATCACTAACATGATAGAATAAGTAATACAAAATAAATAATACAAAATAACAACAAGCTTGTCATGGTAAACAGATTTTTTTTGATATCTGCTTTCTGAAAGAAAATAACAGGTTGCTGTTCATAGAGTAAGTAAGAAATGTTCACTGATTAAATATTATCTTGCTTACACACTTCTTCTACTAGAGCACCGTAGAGTGAGAAGACAGCCAGTGGATCACAGAAAAAACACATGCCCTCTGTTGCTGGTGGCAGATTATCGTTTCTTCAGGCACATGGGCCGCAAGGAGGAGAGTACCACCATCAACTACCTGGTGAGAGCAGCCTGTTATGAAGTTTAAAGGCAGAATCTAAGGATTAACCACTGTTACAATTGTAAGACATTGAGAAACAAAACACAGCTTCAAATTGTAAGCATATTGATACGTGCAAATTTACATTTGTGGCATTTAGCCAGAGGGACTTTTATTGTTCTTTTTTATACAACTGAGTGATAGGGGGTTAAGGGCTTTGGTTAGTGGCTCAGTGGTGGGAACTTGGTGGTGCTTGGAATTACCGCAATCGTCCAATTAGCAGCCCAACATCTTAACCACTGTTCTACCACTTCCCAAATCTGATCTCTTTGGGTTTATTGTCAGTTTAGTCCAAAGCAAACCAGATAATCTGTTCAACAGTTAGTACAAAGAAATGTTGATAGATCAAACTGGGTCCTTTTATCAACCTTAAATAAAAGCTATCTTACCATAAATATTATAATTTTCTAAAATACGGTAGTCAACATTTAAAGTTGATCGAAAAAGGTTTATCTAGTATTAGTATGTGGCTTAAAAATAAAACTATAGTTCTTTTATCAACATTTTTTCAGCCAATCAGATTTGACAGTTCAGCCTCAACGTATAATAGAGACTTTCTCTTCACGCTGCAATACTAATGCAACAAAGCAATTGGGTGTCCAATTGGAATAAAAGTATGTATTGTTTAATTTAAAGTAATAACTATGTGACTGCAGATTGAGCTGATTGACCGGGTGGATGACATCTACAGAAACACATCATGGGATGAGGAGTTTAAGGGCTACGGTGTTCAGATCCAGCAGGTTGGTGTTAATGTTTGTCATGTGTGCTTCTTGAAGATCTTTATGGTCATGCCATACATACATACATACGATCTTTGTTAATTTTCTGGTGTTGCCAGATTATAATTAACAAATCCCCAACAAAAGTGGAACCAGGACAAACCCACTACAACATGAAGGGGAGTCCAGTAAAGAACAAAGATGTGTGGGATGTGAAAACACTTTTGGAGGTGAGATACAGCAGTTTTATGGTAATTCATGGTGTCTTCATCATTGTGTATCTTGGGCCCCAGTAGGAATCATTATTGCTATCATTAGATAAATAGTTTATTTAGGGTACACTATATTGCCAAAAGTTTTTGAACACCTGACCATAAGATCCATATATGGTTTCTCTCCAAAAGGTTGCTACAGCTGTTTACAGTCTTTGTATTTTGTAGAATTATAGTATTCAAACTTAAACACTGTTCCAGCATGACAATTAAAACATGATGTGTTACAGTTAAAGGGAAAAACTGGCAAAAAACCCTGCCCTTAACCACACTGAACACTTTTAAGATGAACCAAAACACAGACTGCACCCTAGACCTTCTTATCCGATGCTATCTCAGTACTATTTTAGCTAAATAAACACGTCTCTCACAGTCAAGCTTAAAAAATTGTAGTGGAAAGCATAAAAAAGTGGAGCTTTATATGTAGTGAATCTGGAAGGAGGGTTATTATGGACAGGTGTCCACAAACACGTGTAGAAAACTTTCAAAGCATTATTGTATACATTATTTACCATGAACAGTTAAAGTACCACCAAATACGTCTAGTAAATATATATTCACACACTCTTTCCTTTTATAACTTTCAGTACAAATGTATTTATAAGCATATCAACCCTTATTGTAGACTTTTAAGGTTTTTAGCACATTATTATCATAAGCACCACTTACAAACATCTACAAAGCGAAGACCATATCCATCTCTGCCAGTACCAGTACGGTTTGAGAATGTACCACTTCTCTATTCTGCAGCAATTCAGCATCGACATTGCGGAGAATGCCTCCAAAGTCTGTTTGGCTCACTTGTTTACCTATCAGGACTTTGATGAGGGCACACTGGGCCTTGCTTATGTAGGCCCTGCCAAAGAAGAGGGTCCTGGAGGAGTCTGTTCCAAAGGTAAGTGAAAGATTTCTATGAAGTAATCTCTGCGTATAAGCACACAATAAGAGAATGGTAAGGTAAAATTATATAGTGATGTAAATTGCTGTATGTAGTCAATTTGTGGGTCAGCCCACCCACATAAGTGGTTCACCAAACTGTTGAACTGTTGACAGATGAACAATTGTGTAAAATGTTGTTAAATATTGTACCGTTGCTTTATTCCTTTCCTGGAATTAAGAAATCCAAACACTGTTCTGGCATGGCAATGCTCTTGTGCACAAATAAACACATAACCTCAATCCCACCCAAGACTCTTGGGCTGAACTGGACCACTGACTGTACCCCAACCTCCTCAACACCAGATCTCTAAAACTGTTGACTGAATGAGAAAATCCCCACACTCATGTTCCAACGTCTTGTGTGAAGGGTTACATTTACATTTACCGTATTTGGCAGACGCTCTTATTCACAGCATTCTATTCAAAGCATTCTACTTCATTCTATTTTTATGCAGTCAGGGTTTAAGGGCTTCGCTCAGGGGCCCAGCAGTGGTAACTTGGTTGTGTTCTTCCAACACATTAACCACTGAGCTACCACTTATTATAAAAGTTATTATAGAAGTAAGACTGGGAATCTGTAAAAGGATGGTTAGAAAACTGATCAGGTGTCCCAATATTTTATGTCGATTGATTTTAACTCTTAATTGTTGGTGTTTAGCCTAAATTTTAGATTTTATCAAAGTGTGTTTGACATTTACAGAAAAGGCATTTTAGAGTCTAATACTATTGTATGCCTTGGTAGAGATGACTGTAATGTTCAAACTTGGCCCAAAATTGATCTTCTGTGTAAAGCATATTGTAAAGAAATAAATAAGTGATTGATAATTTCATATAATTGCTTTACAGTTTAGCCAAACTAGCGATACAATGCACAGAAAGCATATTGCAATAGCAAAGGGCAGTAAAGGTTACTGGAAAAACTTTTTTTCCCGATCGGGGGTTATTTTAGTCATAAAGATAAAAACTCAGTAATGACTCTATTGATTTTTTTTAAGAGTCTCCACAGTCAGGAAATGACCAACATACCATATACCTGAACACGGGCTTAACCAGCACTAAAAACTATGGGAAAACTATCCTGACCAAGGTGAGTTAATGCACTTCACGTGTTCTCTTATTTTTGCTTAACCTGAAATAACTTAATCTCTTTTCTAACTTCAACAGGAGGCTGATTTGGTGACGACCCATGAGCTGGGGCACAACTTTGGAGCTGTTCATGACAGGGATGACGTACCATACTGCGCACCCAGCGAGGACCATGGGGGCAAATACGTCATGTACCCCATTGCTGTGAGTGGGGACCGTTCCAATAACAGGGTACTACATCCATAATTTGCATTTACATTTGGCAGACACTGTTATTCCGAGCCACTTACATTCTCTTTATACAACTGAGCAATTGAGGTTTAAGGGCCTTGCTCAGGGGCCCAGCAGTAGCAACTTGGTGGTGCTGGGAACCGAAACCCCATTAGTAGTCAAACATCTTAACCACTTCGCTACCACTTCCCATAATTTACTATAAAGTCGTAACATTTTTTAGGATTGTTTAAATCTCAGACACCCTTTTTACATTGATTACATTGATGACACATTAAAAATAATCAGGATAATCAATCCTAGTGGTCCATAAAAGACTATTTAAAAACCGATCCTTAATGTCATTACCAGGAGAATATGTACTGAGACCACCATATACAGTAAGACAGTTGTTAAGTTTGTTAATGACCATTTAAACTCTGCAAGTGTATATTAAAAATGTCCCAGCAGTCTCAGCCCGACACGGAATGCCCACAAACTATTGACTAAACACCTGATGTGTATGTAAGGCACAAAAATCGAAAATGTTTAAAGGGTTTTTCACTCTGATTGGTTGCTTTGCTTGTTGTTTAGATCCCCTCCTGGCCAATACAAGCTGCTATGGATTCCAGACCTAATGCTGGTAGAATAAAAGTCTGTCTGAATAAGACAAATTTAACATATAGGCTGTATTACTGTCCAAACAGCAGTTAAAAAAATTAATCAATACTTTCTCAATGAAGAATCTGGTTATGCAGTTTTAAAATTGTTCATAGCCAAACGCACAGCCGTCATCCTTTCATGCAGTAACTAAAATTGTGTCTACAAATCAAGTTTCACTTCACTTTACTTCTCTTTTTATTTATTTATTTATTTATTTTTATTTTTTACTTCCTTCTGGTTTACTTCGCTTTTTATCTCTTGACTTTTGGTTTTGCCCATATATGAAGAAATATATGAAGCAAACATACGAGCAAAATGCTGCATGAAATGCTGCACAAAATGCTCTAGTCAAAGAGTTCATTGATCAATTTAATTGTCCTCTGGTTAAATTAGGAAATCCTGTCTGGTGGTTTAAATAAAAATATTTTATATATTATTTTCGATAAGATAGTCATATAGTTAATTTGGTAACCTTTTTGATTTTTTCTAGCACGTATAGGTATATGAGTTGGGGGTAATCACCTTGGGGTGGAGGAAAAAGAACCACTTTTATCCTGACTACATATATAATTAATATGACCTGTATAAATAAGAAGGTTCATCTGAATGAATTTTAACTTTTATCGTCATATGAGCTATCCTTCTGTTTTTTCCAGCTATTTTCCAATTGCAGTAAAAGGTCCATTGTAAAAAGCTTAAGGCACAAGGGCCCGTTATGTTTTAAGGAAAGAAACAGCAAAGTATGTGGAAACTCAAGGGTGGAAGAGGGAGAAGAATGTGACCCCGGCCTGATTCATCTCCACACTGACCTCTGCTGTACCTCCGACTGCAAACTACGGCCCGACAAGCAGTGCAGGTGAAGCGCCCTCATGTGGCTGCAGCTACTTGATTGAAATGCTTTTTCTGTGATATCTTGTGTTGTTTAAGGATTTTACGGATTGTTCCTGGACCTACATTCACTGTCACTGTTAATGTTTTCGGCAGTGATCGAAACAGTGCCTGCTGTAGGAACTGTGCATTTGAGAAGGTCGGAAAGCCATGCCAAGAGTCTATTAATGCCACTTGTAAGGGCATGTCTTACTGCACAGGTGAGCAAAAATCTGATCTTATGTCTTATCTTATCTTATATTATAAAGATGTTAATGATGCTGAGTATGTAAATGTCTGTTTTGTCTGATTGTACATCTGTTTAAAACTAGTTTTCACTATACACTACACAAATTACAAGCCTTTAAATATTATAATATATATAATCGAAACATATTTCCCTTTTCTATTTCTTAATCTGGTCATCTATCAATTCCACCCACAAGCCAGTCCCCCACCAAACAACAGCATGAGTTAGAATTGAGTGAGTTAAGGCTAATGCATGCTTATTAGGGATAAACCCATACTATTTTTCCTAAGACCGCGTTTGAGTCGCGATATTTTATTCTGGTATTTACCAATACTGACACCTGGGATTATTTGTCTGGCTCTCTGGTTTTCTCTTGCTATTTTCTCTCATCCTGTAAGGGTTTGCTACAAGGTTGGTTGACGAGTTCTAACGTTACTGCTAGTGGCAAATTTAATTTCAATATTTGATCAGATTACTTATTTAAGTACTTATTGTTGACATTGTTGCGAAACAAAACGTTTGCAGTCTGCCTTTGGTTGGTTGTCATTCTGTCACTGCTGCTGAAGCCTTTGTGCACTGAAAGTTCTGCCAATGACGTCACAAGAGGCTCTTTGATATCAGAGTGTTTTTATGAACACGAGTACATAAGCTTAGTATCAGGCATCCCTAATGCTTATGGAAGTATATTCCAGACACTTTTTAATTGCAAATCGTTTGCCTTTTTTGTTTTACGAGCACCCTGTGACTGCCTTATGTTGAAACCTGGTGTGGGACTATGCTATGTTGTATTAGGGGGTTCATTACACACAGTCAATGGCAAAGAGAGGAAATACCGTTAATATTTGCTGGTATTATTATGAATGTAGTATGTATGTAGTATGTATGAGGGGCAGAGTGGCTCAAATGGTTAAGGTGCTGAGTTGTTAATCTGAAGACCAGAAAACACCTGGGTTCAAGCCCCACCTCCGGCAAGTCAAACCACTGTTGGGTCCTTGAGCAAGACCCTTAACCCTTCCTGCTCTAGGGGCGCTGTATTATAGCTGACCCTGCGCTCTGACCCCCAACTTACTAAGATGGGATATGCGAAAAATGCATTTCATTGGCTCTGTACATGTACCTTGCACAATGACAATGAATTGAATATACTTATGTTGTTACTAGATAAAGTAATTAAAAATGAATTAATTGGCGCTGTGAAATGCTAAAATTATTTGAACAATGGCGGTCCACATATTGAAAATGCAATCGAAATTCGTTTTTAAAAATTGTCCAGATTATAATTCTATACATCATTTCTTCGAGACTATATATTTTTCCAGCTGCTGCTTACAGGATTGCAGAACACACAGTTTTGCTAGCGTTGCTGTGTTTTACAGGCGAGCATGTCGTTTTTCCAGTAGTCAGATTTACCCCCTGGGCTCTCGGGCAGGAATGTCTGCAGGGTGAATGTTTAACTGTTGCAACTTTTTTTATTGCATATGGTAAAAAGATAAACATTGCATAAAAATGTTTCTGTTCTTATTATATAATTAATGGTTCAATTGAGCTGTTTTATGGTATTAATTTTCTACATTTTGTTTGTTCAAGTTTTTTTACTTCACACCCTAAAGCACTATAAGCTACATTTATTAAATGAATACTGATTTTTAATATTATTTTCATCAGATATATCAATGTAATCGATGCATTGAAATAAGTAGACAATAGCAGGAAAATCATAATTGTATGAATAAGTGCATGCCCTAGAGCACCAGTGTAAATAAACAAATTTGTTTTTGTAACTTTTTTAGTAAAAAGTAAGTAAAAATGTTTTTTTTTTTTTTTTGTCTTACCAGGTAACAGCAGTGAATGTCCTCCTCCAGAGAACCTGCCTGATAACACCACCTGTGTGGACAGTGGGCAGTGTCTGAGCGGAGAGTGTATACCGTTTTGTGAGGCTGTTCCCAACCTGCTGTCATGCGCCTGCAAAGGTCTGCATTCTCCACTTTCTTTCATTCATTTAGGACTGAGTAATTAAATTAAAACACGCAGAGGCGGCTGGAATAGGCTCCAGGCGATCTCTGTCACCCCGAATTAGGTATTAGGCGGGTATATAGGATGAATGAATGAATGAATGAATTGATAATTATTATTTAGTTTATCTTTATTTTATATTTATTATTATTATTATTTATTTGGCAAACAAAATTTTATTTGAATGTAAAGACTCCATAATCGTCATTTTAAGCGCTTTATTGACTGTAAGATACAACCAATGACTTGTTACCATAGAAAATATAGAATGTTGCACTGTGCTTTTTGTGATGACTAATAATACTCGAGTCGTATTAAGGATTCATTCAAAATGATCAAATTGTTCATGAAGGACACATGAGTTTGTCTATTGTAGTCAGTAATGAATACGCTTCGAAGAAATATATTAGAGCACAGTTTTACTTTTTATTTAGGAAATGTAATGGAGTAAAAGTAAAAGATGACAGATTGATAAAAACCCCTTAAGTAAAGTACAGATTTGCTGGTAGACACAATTAGCAAACCAACATTTTCATCATAAAATAATAATAATGAGCAGACTCTAATGTGAAATGTTGAATCGTGACATGTTGATTTATTTTCACATTTTACACTGAAATTAATGCAGACAGATTCAACGTGTTTATGTAAATGATGATGATGTTGGATCAGATCCATCAGAATGCTGCCTAATATTTAGCATTTCCCTTTTTAGCTATTTAAGTAAAAACAATCCATATAATTCAGTAAAATCTCATACTTTTGGATCTCACTGTATGTGTGTGGTGTAGGACATTTTGACCAATGATAATTTTTTTTTTAATTTCCTGGTATAATAAAACATATTGATTGCTCTTTAACTGTCTGCACTTTTCAGAGACAGATCAGTCGTGTATGGTTTGCTGTCGCAGTAACGGCGGTGCCTGCTCGCCATACCAGGATGAAAAAGGAAAGTTCCTGTACCTGAGAAAGGGCAAACCCTGCACTGTAGGCTTCTGTGATGGAAAGGTGAGTAACACACTCACGCATCCTATTAATGCAAACATATTTAATCTATCTAACTTCAGTGAAGGGTGTAATCGAATATGTGACATTTTTTAAAGAATAAACCAGCCTGAACAACAGGAGTCAGAGTTATAGTAAACATTCCAACAATCACATAACAATCACAGTGATCACTGCATAATTCATGTAGAATGTAAGGTTTCAAAGTATTTCCATGAAACTTGGGAAGTTTGGAAATATTCCAAGTTGAACGTAGGAACAATTTATGGGAACTCATGGGAATTTATGGGAAATGTTTTCAAATTATTAAAAAATTTGTATAATCTGTATATAAGAACGACTAAACATTAAACATCCTTTATGACAATCTGATATGCAAGCACACTGATACATATTTTAAAAATGACATTTTAACATTTCTAAGCCTATAAGTCTTTGCACACTGGGTCTGAAAAAATTTTGTCCATCATAAAAAAAAAATCTGTAGCATTTTGAGCTGTGTTTTGACAATTGGGAGCCGTCGTACAAGCAAAAGCCAAAATCCAGAATGAAAAACCACTGCTGTATTCTATTGTATGAGTTTTAATGCCTGATGAGCATTTTTTAAGTCTTAAAGTTTGGTGTGTGTGTGTGTGTGTGTGTGCTTTTGTGTCTGTGTCTATACCTTAGACATACTGCCAGTCTTTGTTCAATATTAATCGGTTTACAGAAATTAATGTTCCGTTTAAATATTTGGCTCCACTATTGCTATCAAAATGAGCCACTGACATCCTTAAATAACGAGTACAAAAAAAAGGAATACAAAAATTTTCTGACTTTAGTGTGCAAGAACCTTCAGGCGGTTTGTATGTGGAGGATCTTTAGTCATTGTTTTTTTTTAAAAATAATCTCACCTTAATGTTTGCTCAGTCAGTGTGTTTATTTTTCACATTAGCTTCAGTTGCAGGAAATTTAACTGGAATTGAATTACATTTGGTTGCTTGGTTAATAACCTGCCATTTTATATACAATAGAATACAACTTTATTCATATAGTTCAATATAAAAACAAGTTGAGCAAAGTGCTTCACCACATTATAAAGTACAGTTAAAAAAAAACCAATAAAGATAAAAGCTATGAAAATAGGCAAAAACATAAGACAATCGGTTAAGGGATGTTAAACACCAAGGAAAATAAAAAGGCTTTAAGATTGGATTTAAAACAGATGAGTCTGATGTGAACTTCTGATGTGAGACTGTTCCTAGTTTAGGGCCAACAACAGAAAGAGCACGGTCACCTCTGGTTTTTATTCCCACTAATTCCTGTTGATTCCCATGGAAAGTTAATAACCTTGAAAATTCTCTGAATGTTCTAACCCTGTATGTAACTATTTCTAATATGAAAAAGCTGCTTTGGAAAATAATTCCTGGTACAACCTATATCCTCCTCAGGTGTGTGTCTTTTTCCCAGTACATAATGCTGCATGAAATAGCAGGAGGAGGTTCACCAGAGGTAATCATTAAAAAGAAAAAGATTATAAAAGGAAACCAGGCACATTTTGTTTGCACAGCAATGCCGTGTTTACACGGTGAAATACTAAGTCCTGACCCAAAAACAGAGTAAGATAAGACACTTTGATAACCTGCTACAAAAAAATTTAGTTCCACTAGAGATATAATTCCAGTCAGAAACATTAAACAGGTGTGTCTCTGACCAGTCTGGTGGTTTGCACTATTTTCAGCTCCATCCATGTGTTCCAGCTTGGAACATATGGATATGATAGTAAATGATGATAGTAAATGATCTGGTGCTTTGTGCTGGTATAACTTTTTTTTTTTGAAATTGTGCAGGTGTATAACTGTGTTTTATTTATTTTCTTGCAGGGTAAATGCATGAAGCAAGTGCAGGATGTCATTGAAAGGTTGTGGGATTTTATTGACAAGCTGAACATCAACACATTTGGTGAGCCTTGTATAGTAAGAGTCAGATGTTGTTCCAGTCATGTGCTTTATGAACAGCAGTGGTGTGAGCTGTGCCTTTCTCTTTCCTCAGGGAAATTCTTGGCTGATAACATTGTGGGCTCAGTGGTGGTTTTTTCCCTGCTTTTTTGGATCCCTTTCAGTATCCTTGTCCATTGTGTGGTAGGCTGCAAAGTTTTTCTTATTGTGTACCCAGCACTTTTTAAAATAATGTAACTCCTGTGTGAGGTAGATTTACTTTACTTACTTTGTTCTTCCCTTTTTCATCTAAAGGACAAGAAGCTCGACCAGCAGTATGAACTGAACACAAGATCACTCTTTTACCCCAGTGTAAGTGATTGACACTACGACATACATGTACATAAAGTTTAATAGTCTGATTATAGATGAGAACATTTTCAATTCAAATTAAGTCGAAATTTCAATTAAATCGTAGATAATATACACTATAAAGCCAAAGGTATTTGGACACCTAATGACTGCATGTGTTATGTAGCATCCTATTTTATCCATCTTGTCTTACTCTTACTCCTAAAATAACCTCAGACTTGTTCAGGAACTTGAGCTGCATTAAACACCCTTTTATAACCGTATATAAAGATTATATAAACACGCCGCGCTGCGGCAAGCTCTTTTTCTTCAGTGTGTGTGTGTGTGTGCGTGTAAATTAGAGAGAAAAAATGTCTAAAAGAGAGCAAAAAATGGTGGGCCGAGGCGGAGGGAAAAGGGGGAAAAAAAAGTTTTAAAAAGATTTTTATTTGCCTAAAATGTTGAAATCCATTATATTATTTTTCTTCCACTTCACGCTCCCTTATGGGCTACTTTGTGTTGGTCTGTTACATAAAATCTCAATAAAATACATTTAGGTTTGTGGTTGTAAGGTAACAAAATGTGAAAAAGTTCAAGGGATACGAACACTTTTTCGAGGCACTGTAACCATGGATTCCACAGGGAACAAAACGCTGCATGACCTGCAATACCTCCGGCGTCCCTGCGCTGAATGAGAGCCTAATGTGGCGTGGCACGGCACAACGCGTGTTTTTCTGGTTGATGCCCTCAGCCGACCATGACATGATGCTTTTTCATTACACTTGTGCTTCAGGCCAAAGGTTATAAAAGGGCGTTCCCAAAGCGCTTTGACTCAGCGTCTCGTTCCCTACATAACCTGGAGACTAAATTTTGGAGTGTAGCTGTGGGCAATTTGAGGCAGTAATGTTGGATGAGGATGTCTGGGGTGCAGTTAGTGTTCCAGTTTATTCCAAAGATGTTCTTTAGGGTTGAGGTCATGTTTAGTATGAGAAAAGAATGAACGTTGGAACGGTGACACCTTGTTGTAACTCACATATACTTCTTGTTATAATAATTATTATCAATGGTTTAATAAATGTTACGCTGACATGTTAAACACCTCCAGAAGTAATAAACTTTTTAACAGCAGCAGATTATGGTTTCTTGTGTGTCTATTTTCAGAATGCAGAATTGCTGAGCAGTCTCGATTCAGCATCGGTTCGCATATTCAAGCCGTACTCTTCCTCGGGTCTCTCGACAATCCCACGCTTCCCCAGCAGCACCCCTCCTGCTCCTCTGACAACAGGCAGTCTAACGTCTCCAGCCTCAGGCGTTTTAGCTAGCACAGAGCTTCCACGCATGGACACCATCCAGGAAGACCCCAGTTACGACTCACACCTGGATGAGCAGGTCCCAGACGAGGAGTTCACCACTCGCACCAATGTAGCTCGATCTTTCGCAGACCTGACTGACGCCGCAGAGGACGATCTGGAGAGATCGTTCAAGATTAAAACACTCGAGCACAGCATGAGAAAAGAGACAGAGTGCTAACTCAGTGTGTGTTTATGTGTGTGTGTGTGTGTGCGCAAACTGACCTCTATCACAGAAAGTATGTAAAAAAAAGAGTGCGAGATACTGCATGAACTCCAAAGGAGAAGCAGATTAAGCAAAGCTTGCATAAGTGAAATGTGGGCTGGTGCTTATGTAACACTGTATTCGGAAATACAGAGAGGCTGGATGGTTCAGGAACACAAGTGTGTTACTAATGTTTACATAATGCCTAATTTAGCACTGAAGATGCAGAGATTACAGGGTGCACATTTAGCTAGAGATAAATGCGCCGACTTTGCGGATCTCAAAGGTACTCGTCACGTCACTTACATTTGATGTTTCAAGGGAACTAAAAACACTTTTAAGCTTTTAAGAACAAACGTATCGGTTACATTATTAGTAAAAACTTGTACCTGTGCTTTATGTAAATATGGGTAAAATCAAACAAATACAGATCAAGGGCAGACTTTGAGTATGTTGTGGCTGTGAAAGATGGAGCTGCTGATCTGCTCATTAGAGCAAAGAGCTGTCAAATCCAGTGAGAGACGGTTCTTCTGGCCATTAGAAAAAGCTGGGCAGACTGGGTTGATCAGACAGGAACGTTATGGTAACACAAATAATACAGTCTTTACCGCAGTGGTGAGCAGACAAGCAGCTCAGAATTCAAGTCTGTAAGGCGCAAAAAATAGATATTATTAACTACCCAATTTTGGTAACTCTAGGCCTGCTGATGCACCATCATTGGAAGATTTTACAGACTTTCCTACAGTATGACTTTTTTACAATGACCTTTAAACCAGGAACTAAAGGGAGCATTAAATGAATGATGATGCAATTAGCACGACAACTTCAAACCTTGGGAAAATGTAAGAACGAGTCCTGTGGACTGAACAGCAAGGAGAGAAAAGGAGTGTTTGTATAATGTCATTACTGCTGTTTGTTAGCTGCTAGCGATTATTTAGGGAGAGAACGTGAGTTACTGACCGTGTCGAAGATTGATGGCGTAAAACTCCAAACGATTTTTATTGTGTGTGTCTGTTTTTTACGTGTCTTGACTGTTGTACAGTCTGAAATTGACGAATTAGATCCTACAGTGTGACACGGGGATTGTGTTCGTACAGGCTGACAAACAGCATTTGCAAAAGAGTTCCTTTTCACCCACTTTAATCATGCCGGACTCATGTGACTTCTTATGCTTTTTGTATCTTTCTGTACAAATTCCAGAGAATGCAATGTGTGAAACTATTAAATCAGCTGTTTCTAAAATTCTTACAGCCCTTAAGGCACCAACGACTTCTTTGGTGTTTGAGGTGAACAGTAAATGTAACATTTATTATTGTGTATAAATATTTAAAAGGGGTTTTCTAATTCAGTTAATAAAAATGATACGAAAAATAAAAACTGTTAAGTCATAAGGCACAGTTCTAATCGTGGGTGGTTCTATACACTCTTCACAGGGATTTTATCTTCACTGTCTGTCATTTTAGCCCCCTTAAACTGTCAACTATCAAGCTACCAAGTGTAATTTTCACTTTTTTAAAATAGAAATGAAAATAACTAAGAAATATTTGGTCCAATCTTGCTATTCTGCGCATGCGTGACAACCCTTTGTTAGAAGTGCGACAAATTGTGCTGCATGTCAGCCAGAGGCAGAAGATAATGCAAGAAAATAAGCACTCCAAAAGCATAGGTTATAGAAGGGTTAAACAATTATTTTTTAATCGTGTTTGGCCTGCATTCATGCATTAAAAATTATTTTTCAAATGTGTTTGGCCTGCATTCATGCATTTAATATCTACACTGTAAATTTCCTATCTCAAATTAGCTGCGCATATACAGAGCCCAGCACATGACAAGGTAATAAGCTGTGAGAAGAATAAATTCTTCATACTGATAGTTAATAATTATCATCACGCATTACAAATTGATGCAATTACGTTTTTTGTTGACCGTCATAAAATTATACATTTCTTAGCATTAATACTGGTTGATAATAATGAGATGACTAACGTAGCGAGGGCCAAAAATCCCTAAGAATAAAAGTGTAGAACTGCCCTTTTTATTTCTATACTTCTTTAAAAAAAAAAAAAAAAAAAAAAAACATTTAAAGGGAGGAAATTTGGTGAAATTTTAACACTTTAAACTCAACTAAACCAGCACTTTTACTTGAGAGACAGTTTTCCTGAGAGGTTTTAGAAAAGATACCAAAGATGTTTTTTTCTTTTTGTGTCTCCGCTAAATCACAGCTTTGGTAATAAGAGCTCTATCGTGTAAAATAAGAAAAAAGTTTTGTGTAAAAGTTTAGATAAAAAACAGAGACGGGTGTGAATGTTTAAGAAAAAATAGAAGACGGGTGTAAAAGTTTAGGTAAAAAGAGAAGACAAGAAAAGAAAAGAGTAGGTAAAAATAGAAGGCAGGTATAAAAGTTCAGGTTAAAATAGGAGACAGGTGTAAAAGTTCAAGTACAAATGGGACACAGGTGTAAAGGTTTAGGTGAAAATAGGAGACGGGTGTAAAAGTTTATTTACTGTATCAGTAAGCTCACAAATTTTTAATGTCTGTTTTCGCTATTCCCCGCTATTTCGCTAGTTTCTTTTTATTGTAGTATTAAATGCACAGTGTATAATTTGCCATACCAAACAACAGCATCTGTCACGAGTTACAATTTGGAGATTCAGGGTGGAGGAAAGTGATAAACTGATTTGCAACCCTACAGTATATACACACCGATTTATCTATCCGTGTCTCAGAAAAACTTACACACACGCATTTTAGGCTGTAATATTATTGTGTTCTGTGTGTGGTGTCTTTGATTAACCCTTTCCATTGGTGTAACCCTTAAAACCAGCCTGTCAGCGGTTTACTGTAAATCATGTGCATCAGAGTGGCATTTGCGCTTGCAGCTATAATATCTTTTGGTAATGTATGTTTACTAATAAAAAATAAATCTCACAATGTTGAAAATGCTCAGACTGAAATAGATTTTTTATTAAAATACACTGCTGCTTTTCTTTCTGGTTTTTACGTGTACATGATTTCATCACTAGTATGTCCTGATTACTCAACTTGGAGAGGATGTTTAGGTGACCTTTCCCGAACAGTGTAATGCTTTTAACATTAAGTAAACAAGTGCAGGACTGCAATGCTTTTTTTTTTTTGAGTCCCTCTCTGAAACGAGTGTTGTTTTGACTCAGAACATGAGCTGTGTTTATATAATAATAAAGCACAATTTAATCCAAATTCTGTATTTTAATGAATACATTTTGGATGATATTCATTCTTCCAAATCAAATTTTTTTTATCAACAACATATAAAACAAAAAACAGATCAACATTATAGTCCACTGAAACCGCAGACGCTTTGTTCCTGTCGACATTACCAGGCTGTGAGGTGAAATTAGAACATGATGTAGAAGAAGACGTGCATCATTCTCACATCACAGGATTCATAGCATCATAAAGTCTCTGCACGGCGTGTTCCACCATCTCTCGGAGAGACTCATCGTCCAGACTGCCGTCCTCACACTCCACCGTCTGCACACAGCAGTCAAGCGACTCGTGAATATTAACAACACACGGTTCTCAGTTTTTCCTAACAATACGCTGAACATTAATGACAACATATGACTGATAACAAAACTTGTTTTGTTACCTAAAAAAACTCTAAGAATCAGTTTAAACCAGTTTAAAGTACAAGTAGTTTTGGAAATTCAGCATCATCGTAAATAAAAACTGCATCGCCTCTGATTTGAATAGCTGACACACACACACTTTATTAGTGATCCTCATTCTCCAGTCTTACATACCATTTAAAAAACAATTACTACTACTATTTTAAATCACCAGTCTTTTTAAAAGATTTTTACACCTAGTGGACACAAATTGAACTACAACAAGCGCTTATAAAGGCTCATTCTGCTGGGTTAGTGTTAGGAGGAAAAACAAAAAAAGAGGACAGTTAATGACAATAAATACCAAGAATAATTCAAAAATGAAACTTTGAACGTTTCATAATTTTAACGCAATAAAAATTAGAAACTACAGTTAATATGTATTTTTTTTAAATGAACCTGTTTTTGATTGGTTGCGTTGAGTTGTGTTCGTCTTTAGCATGTTAATGTGTATGTGTACCTTTTTCTATTTTTCCCAAAGGCAAGTTATGCGTTTATTAAATCTCCGCAAGCCTAAATGTGACTCTTGGCTATTAGAACGTTATCACAGTGTATGATTTTCAATCTGTGTTTTTGTTGCGATGTGATGGTGGTGATACTGATTAGTTTGTGATTTTCTTGTTCTTGTTATAGGAAATGAGCTGACAGTCTGCATCAGTTGTGTGCTTGCACTGTATTTCTTGTTTTTAATGCCTCGTTTTTGCAAGTTATTATTTCTGATTGTGTGCCCCTTCGTTGGAAGCCGTGTGTTCCCCTGATAATTATGGTCTGGCACTGGTTCTACAACAGTGTAATGTATATATACACACACACACGTTTCTATTATAAGTGGGAGTGATTTTTTTCCCAGTACCAGAAAATGCGTTGAAATTATAGTATTGGTGCATATAAATATCAGTGGTTTAAAAAAAAGGTTTGGAAAAAAAAGAAGGTTATTCGAGGGGAATCTGCCGTTTGGTAGCTAAAAAAACGGATCAGATTTTGCAGTTATGTGAAGCAGAAATATGCAGGACAACAGCTTCAGTTAAACATGAGGGAGATTAATGTGGATCTTTGGAATTAATGCTGACTTTGAAATGCGTCTCCGTCTGTCTCTCTTTCTACTCGCACACCAACGTCTTACCCTGGTCTCCAGGTTGATGTAGACAGTTTTTGCCATCCACTGTTACAGACAGACTGCTTTTGTCCACAGAGTCTACGCAATCCTCACCAAACATGTCGCTATGTGAAGGAGAAATAAAAATGTGGGAATTAATCAGTACAAAACTTTTGAAAAGACACCAGGGTTTAAAAATAGGAGACGTTTTGCTTACTTAAAAAGAATCTGGAGTCTGTCGTGGAAAACATCCTGATCAACCTTCTCCTGCTTAGGTTGTGGGACTAAAAAAAAAATAAATTTTTTTTTTAGACATTGTTTTCTTGTATAAATAGTCTTGTTGTGTGCATCATTCAATCTGAGAAGAAGTGTGTGTCGTAGAGGCTATTAATTATAATCTTGATGCAATGGCTGTGTTGAGAAGTAATGCTGCGTGTAATTTATGGAGAAAATGCGGCCTGGGAGCTCCAGGAAAGGGATGTCAATTAAAGCAGCGTTTTATAAAAAATGAAGGGGTTCTGAAAACTAAATATTGTGATAATTTTATTGTACGAAAAACTGCATTTAAATAATTAGATTCCAAATATATTCTTACGTTTTTGAGCTTTGGGGTTTGACTGAACCTCCAGGACTACAGTGGAGACTGCATCCGCATACATGTCATTTAGAGGGTTGGCAATCCACTGAAAAAAACAAAAAACAAAAACACACACACACACACACACACGCACAAAAAACATGAAATATTGAAAAACGTATTGTATTGCAATTTATTGTGATATCTTGTATTAAAGATATGTATCTACTCTTCCCTGTGGATGACCTATGACCTACTTTCTGTAGGACCTAAAATCTGTGGTTTCAATTTTTAACCATTAAATTTAATGTTTCAAATTTCTTCATCTTAAAAACTTGAATCTGTATTTTTAAAAACTGGCTATTTGCTGTCTAAAAATTCAGAACAAAAAAAATATCATTTAATTATACCCTTGTTTGTTATGATTGACAATTACAACATTAATAGAATAGAAAAAATAATAAATATTTAAGAATAAAGAAATCAAACTTCTTTATTAGCCTAAAATATTAAACATACCATTCTTCAGTTTGTAAGCAAATTACTGAGATTTGCTTGTTAGTTGGCTGCTGTTTTCATAAATGGTAATGCAGATAATCCATGTTACAGCGGCTGTATTTTTTTTTTTTTTTTTTTACATCCGCACTATTAATGTCCTGGGGAGACCTGCCGAATTTTCTAAAAGAAACACTTCTGTTTCTTTAGTGACCACCATTCAAATGCCCCTACTGGGCACCACCAGATTTCTAACAACCGCTGGCGATGTCTGATTTCCCACTGGGGGAAGCTCTACGCCCCTGTTAAGAATCACTACTGTACAATAACATGCATCTGTGCATAACTGCTCTTACCTCCAGTATGACCATGTTGGCATCATGAATTAATGTGATGCTGTTAAAGATCCTAAGTGTGTTTTTCTCTGCTGTCTCCACCTCTTCTACGTGTCCTGAAACACACAAATACAGACAGTTTCTGTACAGCAGTACCATCTATATCAACTCAGGTCTGATTTTTGTGTGTATTGCTTTTCTTACAGGAACGACAATTTTTACTTTACTCTCAAACTTATTTCTTATTAAAAATCGACAGATGCAGTCAACAAATGCTGAACAAATTACAAATAAACTGTTCTTTACTTGTAATATTAAGACTCATGGATACTGAGTACATACCTGCTAAGTGCTGTAGCTGACTGTGTAGTAGAGTGAATGGTCCAGTGAAGGGAATGGCCTGAGTCTGCTTCACTGTGCTCATAGACAAATCAGTATAATCTAAAGGGGAAAAGAGAATGATAAGAACATGTGCTGTGTCTAAGGCTGCATTTACACTGCACGTCCCAATTTCGATTTTGGGACTATATCAAATTTTTTGACAAGCATTCACTATAAATGGCAAAAGGCAAAAACGCATTTCAGTGTTTAAGATGTTAAACTGGAAACCAGAAGACTGTGGGTTTACAAAAAGAAGAAGAAGAAAAAAAAAAAGAAGCGATCATCAATGGAGGAAAACGAAATAATTACCAAGTATATTTTGCTTTCTGGACCATATTTAAATTTGGCAAAACAATGCCCTCTTTGGGTGGAGCAAAAAGAGGACAGTCCTTATTGCATCTTTAGCTTATGTAGAATTGTGTAATTTACATGAAAATATCGGAATCCATGTGCTTTTTTTCCTGCTTACACCATTGTGGATCTTATCCCATCACTGCCACGTTAGAGGGACATAAATCTAAATTGGGGCTCGGCACATGCAGATTATTTCGGGTGAAAAGTGCACAGACTTACTGGAGAGGTCTGAGGGTGTGAGGATGTGATAATTAAAGTTGCGTTTCACTAAGATCCCAGAGACCCTCTGACCCTGTGCACACTTTTTATCAGCAAGAGAACCCATCACCTAGAAAGAATAGACACACAGACAGAGACAGAAGACAGAAAGTTACGTTTGTTGCACATTGTTAAGTTTTTCCTGAAACCATTACACAAAAGCTAAAATCGTAACATAGAGAAAAAAAGTATACAGCTAAATATACTAATAAGTTAAAGTAGGACAGCAAAAAGCAGAGTAGTCACCTTGGCCAGTTTCTCCCCCCTGAAATTGAGGGTGACTGCCTCTGTGTTGCGGGGATTATGCACCTCGATGCGTTCGTCGTCATTTTCTTCATACTCCAAAATGAGAGCCGCCTTGAGACGGGCCATCTCGTTCTGCTCTCCGTGCACCAGGATCTAAACAAACTGCAAATCAGTAACCTGTCTCACTGCATAAAATAATAATGCCAAAAAGGTAAAGCTGGAATATAGAGTAGGACTCACCACATGGGGTGGTTTGAGTGCTCGGATGAACTCGCTGGTCTGCTGGTAGTCAGTGTGAGCTGAGAAGGAAATGTAGTCCACGGACATCTTCAACTGCAGCTTCTGGCCTGACATAGTGGTGATCTCCTCCGGCTCTGACATGATGTGCTACGCAAAGGATTATTAAAGTTTATTATTAGCCTCTATTATTGTAAAATGAGATGATTCAGCAAATTCAAAGCATTATTTTACTACAAACCTGTTTGCTAAAATAAATAAACCCAATTTTAATAGCCTAATTATATTAAGTTGACATTAGTCGTTACCCATGACTAAATTATTATTATTTTACTATTATTAAACTGTATTAAATAAAATTTTAGATAATATCAAAAGAGCTGCTTTTTTCTACTAAATTCTTCTACCCATGTTGGTGGCCTGGTTGTCACTCTCCACTACCTTAGCAAGCGTGCCCTCTACGCAGTAGCCAGCGATGATCACACCGTTCCTCTTGTCAGTGCACCAGCTCTCAAACAGCTCTCTGGAGAGGCCACTTTGCATCATACCAGGAGACGCCATCACCACACTGGGGCCGATGTCATCAAAATGGTCCATACTCTGTAGAAGAGAAAGAGCGTCAGTACATAAAGAAGCTGGTCCAACTTCAAAGAAATGCAACATTATAAATAAAGAGAAGAATATCTATGCACACAATATGCCTGACCAGAAAGTCTTGAGATCAATTCACAAGAAGATGCCAACGATAGGCCCTTCAGCAAGGCCCTTAACTGTTTAACTAAGTAGTATAAATGAGATTAATGAGCCAAATGCTGTAAATGTATATGATTTGAGGTGAAAATAAGAATTTTTTAACCCTAAATATTTTTGCTGAAATGAAAATTTGCACTTCTTACCTTGAGGTTGCTAATGTGCTTGAAGACGAAGGGGTTGTTAATGTTAATGGCTTTGCGGATCTTGTCATTCATGGCGTTGACATAAGTCTGGTACACAGCCATGCACTTCTTGGCCAGGGATGAAGCATAGTAAATAGGAATGTCGTGAAGCTCAGGATGATTCTGCCAATATTCATCTGAAAGAGTGAAAGTGGAAAAATCACTAACACTACACTTAGGTTCTGTCTGAAAATACTATACTTCCATACTACATAGTAGTGTGCAAAACTGAAGTATTTAAGTATTTTTATTTTTATGTTTGAATCCTTAGTATGCGAAAAAATTCCTGGATGACTGCCAGGATTTTGATGCAGACATGAGGCCGCGGAAGAGCAACTCATCATATGTGGAAGTAGCTTTAAAGGTTCCTTGTAGTTAAATTGCACTTATTTAACATCATTCAAGTTAAACATTATCCAACTTTAAATTCACACTGCTGTGATGTTATACGTCATGTGTCAATATTAAAATGGCTGATGTAGTACATTCAAATTACCATACTATTTGTGACCATACATGTTTAACAGTAAGGAAGTACGTTTTTAATAAAAAAACGTAGTATATTCTATAGCAATTTCAGATGGGGTGTTACTGTCCACTTTAAGCACATCTGTATATCATCAACCATGTGGCAGCAAAAGACTGGGAAAGAATCACTAATAGGGCTGTGTAAAAATATTAATACAGCTAACGAGCATGATTTTTGTCATCGATATTCTAACCTCTAGTATTGATACATATTCAAATTATGTTTTAACCTGATTTATATTTACTTTAAACCCTCAGTGTGTGTCAAACAACTTCCTCCTCCGCTCCTGTAGTTCGCGGAAACACACCATTGTCTCAGAAGCAAGCATTGTGCAATAAAAAAAAGGCGTCTCTGGTTTTGTAGTTGTATTTTTTTTTTGCTATTAGTTTTACATTTTTAAAGTATTGAAATATGTATTGTATTGCAATATATCATGTTAATTGTATCATGGTATGTAACGTATCGTGAGGCACTTGCCAGTAAACAGCCCTAATCACCAATGTGATTGCATAATTGTCAGATTGCATGAATGAGCAGATGCTCCGTAAAGTGATAATTCAGTATACAGTGTCAGTATCAGGTTCAAGATTTACTCTAGCGTTCTCACCAAGGATAAGCAACAGTTCCTGGGCTCGACCCAGAGCGAAGACAGGGATGAGACAGCGGCCTTCCCGGTTCACAATATCATGGACTGTGTTACAAAAGCGTGCTTCTCTTTCCTCTCTCTTCTCGTGGATGTGGGTTCCATATGTAGACTCCTGAGAACAGACAGAGAAAGAATACCAAAATGACAGTAAACGGTTAGAATTAGTCTTTACATTTCAAGATACAGGATCTGATACTCACTGTGATTAAGATGTCTGGCTTAACACTGGGAATCTCTGCTGCCATTAAATGTCTGTCTTCTTGACGAGAGAAATCACCTGTATAAAGAATCTTTAAAAAAAGGTTTATTAGCTCTAACCTGCTATCTGGGCTGTGTGATAATTTTTTTTGCAAATGAACTAATAACCTGAACCCACCTTTACACCAGCAATCTCGATCATAAACATGGCTGCACCCAGGACGTGGCCGGCATGGTAGCACCAGAACTTAATGCCAGCCACCTCTTTCACTTCGTGGAAGTTAATCGTCTCAATTTTATCCATGCTTTCTTCCAAATCGGTCTCCGTGTACAACATGTCGTCTGCTGAAATGTTACTGCAAACAAAGACGCAGCAGTGTGGAGGATTAATGACATTTAGATATTTTGTAAAATTACTTGCAACACAACAGGATTAATAACCAAGACTAAGAGTTCTTAAAAAGAGCTTAATAGACATGCATAGACTTTCCTATAAACAAATAAAGGATGGCTGGGTGTGCGTACCTGACTTTGACGTAGTCAGACAGCAGCCAGCGGTAAATAGCTTTGGTTGCATGGGTCATAAATGTCCTTCCTTTATAACTTGTTTTCTGTAAAAACCATGGCAACGCTCCACAGTGATCCAGATGAAAGCTAAGTGAGGAAGGACAGTGATGTAAAAAAAAGCAGTAAACAACAGCAAAAATACATCTATAAACTTTACTTTAAAGAAAAAATAATCCCACTGACTGGCTGATGAGGAGGAGATCGATTTCAGCAGGGTCGATCAAATCAATGTAGGGCAACGCATCCATTCCCTCTAAACCAGGGTGGATACCACAGTCCAGCTAAAGGAAGAACACGGTGATGAGTGAATGTCAAATCATTTAATAAAGTTAGGAACTATTTTATAAAGACAAAATGATAAAGAGTAAAAACCTACCATAATTTTGCGGCCTTTGAATTCCAAAATGATGCAGGATCTGCCCACTTCCTGCCCAGCGCCCCTACAGGCATGGTGAATCGAGTGGAAAAGAATGACATAAATACTCATGCAAAATAGTCCACGTTACATCCTCATGTACAACCAGGCAAAACAAAACTTTTAACACATTAGACAAACCTGTTTACAAAACTTGCTGTTTATAAAAAAACTTTTAACTGATAAGACTTATCTCAGTATTACTGACAACCTGTTTATTTCTGAAGTTACTTACGTGCTGGTTCATATATAAAAAAAACCCTTTAGAACCTGATAAGACCTTAAGAATCTCGCAGTATTTTACAGGTTGTGCTGTCACTGTTTATCACCCAGTGTAATGCAGTGTGACTATAACACAGAGTGGAATCACATGGACAGCAAATGGAAATCAAACATCTGACCTGCGGAGACTTCCTTTCTCTTTCCTTCTATCCCATCTTTTTTTATATATTTTATACCTTCTTTTCTATTTTTTCCCCCTACCTCCTTCCTTTCTTTCCCCCTTTCTTTATTCTTTTCCCCCCCTCATTCTTCTTTCTTTACTCTTACTTCCTATTTTTTCCCTCCTTCTTTTCTTCTTTCTTTTTTTTCCTTTTCCCCTTCTTGATCTTTTATTGTTTTGCTTTCTTTCTATTCTTTCTTTATTCTCCTTTTATTTCTTCCTTTTTTTATTTTCCCTTTTCCTTTTCTCTTTCATTCTTTTATCTTATCTTTTTATCCCTTTCTTCCTAACTTTTTTTATCTTGTCTTTTTCTTTCTTTCTCCTCTCCACGGGGCAGTGGTGGTTAAGGTGCTGAGTTGCTGATCTGAAGACCAGAAACACCTTCAAGCCCCACCACCGGCAAGTCAACCACTGTTGGGGTCCTTGAGCAAGACCCTTAAACCCTTCCTGCTCCAGGGGCGCTGTATCATAGCTGACCCTGTGCTCTGACCCCCAACTTACTAAGATGGGATATGCGAAAAATGCATTTCATTTCATTGGTTTTAACGACTTACAGCAATAAGCAAAAGCTACAATTCAAAAATAAAGACAGATTTTCCCAACAATTCGTTTTTTCCTGTCTGCAGTAAATAATTTAACATTTTTAATTTATGAATTTGCATAAACAAGTTTCATTTGGTGGGAAAATGGGTTATGCATAAAAAATAGCAAACTTGAAAATGTTTGCAATGTAAACTTTCTTCTACAAATTGGAGATTTAATATTAAATAGAGAATTAAGATCTTTCTGTTAATGTAACATGAACGCCGTTAAATTCCTTTATATTATTCTTTAAAAACAGGTGTAAACTAGATGTTTAATTTGATGAAGCAACATGCTAACCGGCTACAGCGCGCGCCTCAGTTTAAATAAAACTCACAGCGGTCTTATCAGCAGCTGGTCGCTTTCCTCCGCGGGCACCGGTACATCCGATTTACGCTTTGTAGCCATATTTACATACAGAGTTTCACTAATGTTTACAGCGTTTAATATTTATTTCATCCCCCCTTAACATAGTAGTATTGATATCACTAAAAGCAATGCGTATTAGTAGTCGGGCAAACACTTCCGAGGTCACACAAAATAAAAGCCTAATCTTCATAATGCCGTTTTTTAAACACGGGCAGTAATGTAAGGCATTATATATCGCAAAATGTAGAATTCTCTAAAAAAAATTTTTTTAATTATCTCACATTAAGTACAGCCTTTAAAGTACCGTTTGTTTATATTTCACTGAATAAAAAACTAAAAGTAATTTTATAACAGCCCCCACGGGAGATATATAATACACTTTTCATTAAGTCTGTGTGTTTTTAATCAAGTTTCGTTAATTTCTATCAACAAACATAAAACCTGTGGTGGGAGATTGCGTTTATTTTCCAGTGACCCCAAATATGGCATTAACGTTATTAATATATGATTTTATTAACTGTATCTATTGCATCTATATGATTACCGTAACCGTAAAAAATAATAAATAAAACACAGGAATTTCTTAAGTCACAGTTAAAGTAATTGTAAGTTGGCATCTATTTTCCCCCACTGGGCTTATAGAAATGGATAAAACTGTATTTTCACAAATATTTTATTTTATTAAAGAACGTTTTTAATACAGTCACTGCATTTTATTGAACCAGATCAGTGTACAGGTAGCGTGTGGGGGATGGGGGAGGTGAGGGGGGTTGGTGGGCGATAATACACCGGAATGCACTCGGCGACATAAGAGTAACATTTGATTGGTCCGTCTAACACAGTTGCGCTTCCCTATTGGTCAGTTTCTCTTTCGGGGAGGGGGGCGGACTTGTGTCTCGTCCCGTCACACAGAGAGAGAGAGAGAGAGAGAGAGAGAGGAAGAGGCGAAGGTAAATCAGAATATTGTCAGTTGTGTAAAGCGCAAATAATAAACTCGCCTAAAGAGCCGCACTGTGAACTTCAGCTGTAATGGAGTTCAGTAACTTCTCCTCAGTCACTGTTTCCGTTTTTCGGCTTGCGTGTTACAATTTATTTACTCCTATGTATTAAAATAACAAAGTTTTTTATTTAAAAACGTAACAAAGAAACTAACTTATCATAGAAAGGGTCGCAGTTGTCTGATCGCGATCATCTCTTTTTTTATTTTTTTTTTATTTAAAGAAATCAGTCATCATGCCGGACCAGTTGACAGTGTCTGAGTTTATGGATATCACCAATGAGGATTATAAAGCGCCTACCACCTCGATATTCACTACCAGAATGGGCCACTGCCGGAATACAGTGTCCGCACTCGAGGAGGTGAGCCAGTCCAGCCGGAATACACAATTTATTATAAGGAATAAAGTTTATCTACACAGTTAAATATCTACCCTGGGGGACTTTCTAAACTTTTCTTTTACACTATTGCCCAGTGTCTTTCACTAATATTTTAACTCTGAAAGGAAAGAAAAAAAGACTTCCTTGTTTAAGATCACAGCTTTGCCAGCTGTGGAGGTGAACCTCGCCCATAATCCAACACAACAGCACTACCTACTAACCTCCACTCCAATAATCCACACAAAGCAATACACAGAGGTAGAACTGGGCTCTCTGTGGAGCATAACTTGGGTTAATATCCCAGTGTGTATTATATATAATATGTTTAAAAAGTGTTATTCCAAAGTTATTCGTTATTTAAAGTCTGGACGGTCTGGACGTTCTAATGAAACAGGATTTTTTTTTAAGGCCCCTGGTTTTCAGCCCTCACTACAGTAAAATACGTGAGTAGTGTAAACAACAAAACAGTTCTACGTTGCTTTATTAGGAAGAACTCATCCTTAAATCATTATCAATTATTATAATAATAGTAAAGCTCTGCCACAATGGTGTCAATTCTTTTCCTTCGGCTGCACAGGAGCGGTTTTATTCATTACAATAACCCTTTTTTCCCCCACTTAGAACTTGAGCAGCTCTTTAAACTTCCACTTTTCAAATGGGGTCCATGGACATCCAGGCGTCCGGGATGTAAAGATCTATGATTTTTGTCTTATTTATTTATCAGCAAAGTAAAAATCAAATCTTATTATTATAAGTTACTATATTAATTATTTTTAGTATATTTATTATATAGTTAGTCTATCTATCTATCTATCTATCTATCTATCTATCTATCTATAACTCAATTGTATTTGAACGTCTGTTATCTAAATGTAGATTTCTGTCCCGTAAATAAGGATAGGTCCTAGAAACATTATCTATTTTTGATATTTTTTTTCTAAAAACATTTATTTGTTTAATTATAGTGATACTGGGAACTCTTAAAGCACTTTTATCATTTATGTTGTCTCGACCAATTCAAATTGTTTTAATTAAACGTTAATAACACAATTTGTCTGTGATATTAGACTTAAGAAGGTTCAGGTAAAACCTAATACACATTTAAAAAATGTTTAGAATATAGATCTGTACTGAGTTGGCCTACAGAAACAAAAAAAAACTCCAAAACCTGGGGAATAGAAACTTATACATAACAAATATTAACTGATTGAATCAGTTATTTTGCAAATGAACCTCTTTGTTCTGCTTTTGCTCTCTCATGGTTTAAAATGCCAGGATCGGTTCATTTGTGGAACCTGTGCCTGAGGCTGATCAACAGGTGCTGTGACAAGGCAATGATGGACATACAAAATTTACAAGGTTTTTAAAAGATGACATAAAGTGCAGAGGGTGTAAATAGGATGTAAGTCATGACACACAATAACTACTTAAATAAGGAAGTTACATCTTCATACATTTGAAATAACGATGTTTTTCTAAAGGTTACTTCACTTTTTGGTGGTATTTTGAGTTTAAACACTAAAACGTTGTGTTTTGTTTTGTAATATTCCAGTAAGAAAGAATACTTTTTTTCGTTTGCAGTAGGGCATGAATATATAAAAAGAAATATTCCTTTTTAAAAGGCCACTTGGCCACATTGATGTTAGTGATGCTACGTTTTTCATATGTGATGTGAGAATAGCTTAATGCTAAAGGTTCAGAATGCTTAAGCGTAAATCTGGTTGTGTTGTGTTTTTTGTTATACATGAATTGACAGCATTCAGATTCTAGATATTCAAATTCAGATTCTAGATATAGAATATTAATCCAGAGGGGCTCGTGTTGTGTGTTAGGGCGGTTCTAATGAGCTTCCACAAGGGCCGTTTTTCTGACTGACATGCAACACTTCCCCTTCCAGTTTTTCCACAACTGTGTTGGATCTTGCTGAAACCTGCCTTGCATGGCTCGTATAAAATGTGTCCCCCTAAGGCGGTTGGACTGCCTTCTCCTGCCCTAGTCCCCCCCCCTCAGTTTCTGCATATGGAAGTATGCATGTACTCATCTCCTTTTACTGTCTGTGTCTAGACTCATCTACCAACACCAAAAAGAAACACCATCATTTTAAGTGTACTCTTTATACTATTTCTATATTTACTATAATCTACCCTCTTTAGTGGTTTGAAGGCTTACATTTACATTTACGGCATTTAGCAGACGCCTTTATCCAGAGCGACTTACATTTATCTCTTTTTATACAACTGAGAAATTGGAGGTTAAGGGCCTTGCTCAGGGGCCCAGCATTGGCACCAGGTTTTAGTGCAACAGCTTACCACCGAGCCACCACTTTCCCCTCTGAACCATGCAATTATGCAGCCATCTAATTATGTGGCATAAACAAAACCCATGCAGATACAGGACAAGAGCTTCAGTAAAAGGGGAAATGTGATCTGAGATGTGATGTGAGAATTTGATCAGATTAGAGTGGGAATATATTTGTTGAAGCTCTGGTTCTGCTCTGGGATTGTGCTTCCCCTCATGGCTGCTTTTTTTTTTGTTCGAAATTTACCAGCTGTGACTCACCTGGGATTATTATAGCCCTGTGTTAGAAAAGGGTTATTCAAGAGCTCCTGAGGAATTCTGGGGAATTCTGGGAATCCTGAGGTTTTATTCAACCTTGAACTTTATGAGGCAATCTGATTGAGATTTGGCCTTGTATTAATTAAGTAGATAATTACTATAGGGCCTCTAAATTGAATTACTAATGACCTCATCAGTCTGATGGTTTTAAAGCATACTTAATGAGAAGTGAATATGGTTTTTGATTTTTGTTTGTGTGTGTAACAAGTGGTGCTTTGTGTTTTGTAGGCTCTCGATGCAGACCGAAGTGTTCTGAGCAAAATAAAGAAGTCTGTAAAGGCCATAAACAGCTCTGGTCTAGGTAAGTATTAAAAAGTTCATTTAATAGGCTTTAGTCAGAGTCTCTCAGATAGCTGTACTACTACAACACTACTTTAACGATACATACTTTTTTTTACCGTGATAAAGACAAAAGCAACAAAAGTTTTTAATTTTTTTTATAGTTTTTTTGTCCTACCTTTATTAGGTTTATATTGGTGCATAGAAAAAAACTTTAGAAAAAGGTTAAAAAATGAAATCAATGAAAAATAATTCTAAGATAAAACCAAGAAGAAGCTTGCATACAAATGAATTTTAATCATGAGTAAGAGGTGTAAATAGTTTAAGAAGAAGATATTATAATTGTTAAATCTGGTACATTCCCTCTAATAGTTGATGTATTTCAATAAACCTTTTACAAATGATCCAATAAGTTAGGAACTCATATTTCTTGTCTTATCTATCTATTTAACCAGTTATTTACAGGGGTACTAACCTAATAAATGTGACACATTGCATGCATTGCATTGGGTCACACAGTTTTGCCATCATTATACCAAAAAAAAATCTGTTGTTATTGCTACTGTATTTTTAAGTCATTTCTGGGATTTTAAGTATTTCTAATAACCAGTTTTATTGAAATGACCTTTTAGTCACTCTGTATAATTAGTTTACTGTCATAAATAAAATCTTTATAAATAAATGGTATAAATAAAGTTTGTATCGTGTAAAGGAAATACTAACGCAGTGGATAAAGTGTTGGACTGCTAATTGGAAGATCGGGGTTTGATTCCCTGCACCACTAAATTGCTACAGCTGGGCCCCTCTGCAAGGCCCTTAACCCCTAATTGCTCAGTCGTATAAAAAGAGGTAAATGTAAGTCGATCTGGATAAGGGTGTCTGCCAAATGCCGTAAACGTAAAGGTTGAGCTAAGGCTCATGCTGTAAAGATATGGAACAGTAAATGCTAGTGATGCATAAATATTTCAATAATGTTAATGATAACATAATGTTAATTTTATGCTGTTCCATAGAAAAATGCTTTACTTATAGCCTAAAAAAGCAGCCTAAAAACAAAGTGATGTAATTGCATAAAACCATTTAACAGTCTCAAACTGATACCCAGGAATGAAATATTCGTTATCATAAAGTTGCGTTTCAGTTATATTTGAGTAAGTATCAACTGGAGAATCTTTTGTATAGAAATCCAAGCAAAGGTCGCTAGCAATTTTTGGCTCTATAAAGAATATGAGGTTGGGCCCCCTACCACACCCATTCTACACTGTTACTATTAAAAAAACAGATCTCTGTGGCCCTTGAATCATCCTAACTCTACCACAAGTTAGGGTGTTGAACTGACAGTTGTATAAAAGAGATAAATGTAAGTCGCTGTGGATAAGGGCGTCCTCCAAATGCTGTACATGTAAGCACCCCCCCCCCCCCCCCCCTCCAGCATCTAAATCCAAGTAGATTTCAGTTACTCCTGGCAGGTTTTCTACAAATACCATTCATTCTGCTTTTGCTCATTACTACTTGTCTTAACAAGCCCTTGTTTCTTGTTCTGCCTCTCTCTCTCTCTTTCTCTCTCTCTGTCTCTCTTCCTGTCTCTTCCTATCTCTCTCACACACACTCACTCATCTCATTCATTTGCTTTCTTATTACTTGTTTACCTCTCTGTACTATCAGCAGTTGTTTAATGTTCTATTACGAGGGGGTTTTAAAAAATTTCAAGACATGGCAACAGATGGCAGCACAAAGCTGCAGGCTGCATGCACAGTCACAGTGAGCGGAGCTTTAAGTGCAGCCTGGTGCTGCCATCTGTTGCCATGTCTCAGAACAATTTAATACCCTCTTTTACACATTATCTCTGCATTTACATGTAGGTACAATATACATACAGGTGCAAGATTATTATTTTTTAAAAAAAGGGTTTGTTTGTTCTCAAGCTTTATGAAAAGTATAAAATGGGATCGATGTGATGAAATTCTGGCTTATGTTATAGGAAATATTGTCATAAGGGGAAAAGTGTTATGTTGGGTTATGATAAAAAACTAATTTCTATTGTTAGCTACGAGTAGTGGGACATCTATTGCATGAAAATGCTAACTGTAGCCTGATAGCACTAAACACGTACATCCCACCTTTGCCCATCCAAAGTCACATCTTCTGAATGCATAAACACCTACAAACTAGAGAATATTACTACAATATATCAGATGTTATTATCTGGAAAGCAAACTTTATAGTACTGTTAGTAACAGTACTAAAGTTCCAAACAATTACAATAGTAACAATAATAAAATTGGTACCCAATTAGAAGCTGCTGCTGTAGTTGAGCTACAGTACTACATAAGCTATAAGTTACTATTAAAGCACTAAAATCTAATCACGCCATATCCCTACCTGTCCAAAAGAAATACTGTTACCATGGTGTCATCTTTCAGACCCTTTGACTCCAGCGTGGAATTCGGGTGTTCCCTTTGTTTTTCATTCTTTCCTTTCTTTCGTTTCTGTGCAAAAAGTGTATGCAGGGGTATGCACATACATTTGTTGACAGGCAGGTAGAAAAGCCTATTATAACATTTTGATTGGACGAACATTATTCATTCCTACGACTTCCACATATTATACAAATTCATTTAGACTTAATGATTGCTATTGGGATGTAAAGAGACTTTCAACCAGCAGAACAATATACATATATATTTCCTATACATATCGGAAAGACAGTGTTTAATCTTTTGACATTTTCAGATGAAGAAAATCTCTGCAGCTGAATATATCCTGCAGTAATCCTATATGAGTTTTTTTTATATACCACATGAAACGTTTTATTGTTGGATGGATGACTGGGTGTGTGGTATGTAATAAGACAGGAAGAAGCAGTGACTGTATAGAATAAAGCAGTGTTCAGTAACTATTCCGGTTTTCGTACCTTTTTCAGACTGTAAAAGATTAATAGAAAAATACATAATTGCCCCCTTATATTTTGGGCATTTATTAAAGGTCTATACATTCATTAGTATGTTAATGTACATCAGTAAAATGTATATAAAGTGTATCTGTGTGTTACTTTAGCTCATGTGGAGAATGAAGAGCAGTACATTCAGTCTCTGGAGAAGTTCGGGGAGGCGTGTGTGTATAGAGACAACCCAGACGTGGCATCAGCGTTCCTCAAGTTTGCTGTTTTAACCAAAGAACTCACAGCACTGTTCAAGAACTTAGTGAGTTTTTCTTTATGTCTTCTTTAGCTGCCATGGAATCTTTTTGTATCGCTTTTCAGGCGGCATAGAGTCTTACAGAATTAGAATAATTATAAACAAAATATTGTCCTAGAACCCTGAACTGCATTTACTCATGTTGTGTTCACAGCTACAGAATATGAACAACATCATCACTTTTCCGTTAGACAGTCTGTTAAAGGGAGACCTTAAAGGAGTGAAAGGGGTATGAGAGCTGAACACATGCACTATTACTATTACTACTTTTTAGAATAGTAGTTCTATTGTTTTTATATTGCTTGTGATGTGTGTCTTTAGGATTTAAAGAAGCCCTTTGATAAAGCCTGTAAGGACTATGATACTAAAGTGTAAGCATCACACTTTTACACATGCACGCTTTTATGGTATTTTTATGGTATACAACTTGGTCAGGGGCCCAGTGGTGGCAGCTTGGTAATGCTGGGAATCGAACCCTAATCTTACAATTAGCAAATACAACACCTTGACCACTGCGCTATCACTTCCCCCCTTCTTATGAGCGTAGATACAGGCACCATATTTATGAATTAAACATTTTGCCAGTTAAAAGCAACTGGAATAAACTAGATTACAACTGTACTACACTGCGTTAGTTGGCTTGTATTTGTACCGACAAAACACCATTAATAAGAAATAGTATTGTATAGGATGAGGACACTGTTGTGTTTCTGTGATTTTCCATTTCAAAATATGCCAAAAATGTTTATGCTACCCAACAACAAAGTGTTAATAATTGTATTGAATATTAAAAAGATGATTAAATGCCGGTATTGCTGTGTCGATAAATTTCTGCACTTATAGCAGTGTTTATCTTGCGCTAGAGCTGTGCCTTGAACAACTAACACTGGTTCAAGGTTTTAAGGTTTCAAGAAGCTTTATTGTCATTTCAACCATATATAGCAGATGCAGTACACAGTGAGATGAAATAACGTTTCTCCAGGACCCCCTGGTGCTACACAAAACATAGAATTTACAAAACAACAAAGAGCCACTAAACAGGATAGACATAAAGTGCATGTGTGCAACCTAGTGCAGACAGTGCAGAAACAGACAGTGCAGAAAACAAAACAAACATTACAAGGACAGTGCAAAAAAAGACAATAAAGGACGGGACATAACGTAATAGCGCCAACCATATTGTAGATGAGGTAAACACGAAATGTGCAATGCAAATAGCATTGTAAAGTGAGTAAAGTAACTATAGTATTGTAAGTGACTATAGTATTGTAAAGTGACTGTGCTTACAAAAAATGTTCGAGTGTGTGCGTATATGTGGGTTGAGGTAGTAAGTTGATCATGTGGCTTTTATATTTAGCCATACATCTTTTGTCCATTGTGCATCGCAATGTTTCCAAACAGTAAAAGACAACCTAAAAAAGTTAATATGAATCATGTGAATGTGTGATAATGCAGCTAATCGGTCAGGTCAGTTATGTGATTGTTATGTTGTGTCTTTTCCTCTCTTCCATGCTTATGCCTACGTCCAATTAGAGCAGTCTGGGGGAAAATATTAAATGCAGGAAATAAAAGCATAAAAATAGTTCTTTATAAAAAAATAAAGTACTTTATCTGTCTATTTCTTGTATACTGCAAAGTGAACATTCCACTGCTAACAAGTTCTAAGACTGCTATAATAAGAATAAGAATAAGTAGCAAATAAGGGCAACATTTTGATTAATTTGGTCAAAAGAAACGTGAGAAAAAAGCATTTGAGACAATTGTGGTGAACGTTTTGTCTTGTTATTGCAAATATAAAGAATGATGACAATTGATTCAGAAAAGGTTCACCGCCATTGTTGTAGTGTAACTAAAAAATAACAAGAAGACTGTTTTGTGACATATAGTATGCTGAGAAGTCTAACTTTAACTGTGGCTGTAGTTGTGTAGTTGATAAGCACACCGGCATATTTCCTGGTCCCGTCTGGTATCTAACTTCACTTCCGATCTATCCTCTCTTCTCAATAATAAATAAATCCTAAAAAAAACTTTCAACTGTGGCTGCATACAGTCAAGTCAGAGGATCAGCTCAGCTCTTGATTTTCCACCTTCAAATAACATTCAAACATTCACCAATTCAAAAAATCTATATTAAACTTTAAAAACTTTATTAAAACATGGAATATACAGTAAGCGAGTAGTTAAATGATTGTTTTCCGTTGGACCGGAAAGGACCTGAGCCGTAATCAAACCCGGGTTGAAGGAGTGCAGTCGCACGTGTGGGGGTGCTGGCGTCTTAACCCACTACACCACGGCACCCGCTATTTTTAGAAATTTCTTTAATTTACAATTAATATTTACATTATTTATTAGCTTCCTAGTGTATTTCAGACACACCTATAAATGCTGTTGGCATAAAATTGTACTTGTTTAGACACTAAACATATTTACACATCACTCAGATATTTTACATACTTTATTAGTAAAGTCTATTGATTTTATCTGCCACAGAGGCAAATTAATTTTTAAGACATAAAAAAATCCCATAAAAACTGTATTTTATCTGAAACATCTGTACAATTGTTTACTTCATGTCCTATATGCAGTAATAAAATTGAAAAAGAAAAGCGTGAGCATGCTAAGCAGCATGGGATGATCAGGTTGGAGTTCAGCGGAGGAGAGATTGCGGAGGAGATGGAAAAAGAGAGACGAGCTTTTCAGCTCTACATGTGTGAGGTGAGAGGTGTGATTCAGCTTTTAGACATCTGTGGCAAGCTTAGATCGGGAGACTGAAGGCTTTTCTTTATTTTAGTATCTCATCAAAGTGAATGAAATCAAAACCAGGAAGGGGGTTGACTTGGTACAGAACCTTATTAAATATTTTCATGCCCAGTGCAAGTAAGTTTTTCATATCTTCACATAAACAACACCAAAAAAAATTCCAGAAATGATAGATCCTTTATAGTAGAAATGAGACATAAAACACTTTTTTCTGTCCAGTTTCTTCCAGGATGGGTTAAAAGTTGTGGAAAATCTTAAACCAACTATGGAAAAACTGACTACTGACTTATTAGGGGTGAGTTTGGAAGTTTCCTGTTTGTGTAACACTATTGTTTCGCTTCATACAGTGTTTCATTTTAATATTTCTTTTTGTATATAAGGTTAAACAAGCACAGGAGGGAGAAAAGAAGCAGCTGACCCAACTTCGAGATATGCTTAAGTCATCCTTACAAACAGAACAAAAAGAGGTGAGGTTCATTATTTTATTACAGTTATTAGAGATTTATATACTTGTAAGGTTTAGTGTTTTGTATGTTTAATGTTATATGTTATATGTTATGTTAATGTTTGAAGTTCATGTTTGTGTTCTTCGTTCATGTTTTTGTTTACTTCCTGTCTTGTTCCTTTTCATGTGATCTTTGTTAACCATGTGTTCCTGTCATGTGATCCTCTTGTCCATGTGTCCTGTTTCTATTGGTTTTCAGTTCTGTCTGGTGATTGGTTTTGTGTTGGTCATGTGTCTCTCATTGTTTAGGATTTCACTGTGATTCAGATTGTCTTCATCTTGCTTTGTTGCATGTCACAGTCGATGTTTACATCAAAGTCAAAGTTCATGTTCCATTACATGTCTTGTCAGGTCAGGTCAGGTCTGCTAATGTCTAAGTGGGGAAAAGTAAGGATGATTCTAAGGGCCCACACACTTTGAGGTTCCCTAGAAATCTGTTTCATTAGAAGTAACAGACTGTTGGGGTATTAACTGAAACCCAGAGTCGGGCCAAGGCATAAGCAAACTAACTGGCTGCTTAGGGCCCCTGTTGGCTACCACAATAGGACATATAATGGCAAAACGTGTCTTTTGGTTTGTTTGTATTTAATTTATATGTCAATGTACAATAGTAATTATACAAAAATGCAATATTAAATAAAAAACAACAACGCAATATTATGTTAGCAGGACGCAGGATGCATAGAATGGTAAAGACAGATACAACAAATAAAATTGATAATGTGTGTGTTAGATTTATAAAGTGCAAATAACCAAGGATTGACAATAATTAGATATATTGGCAGCACTAAGAGGCCCCCCAAATAAAATTCTGCCTAGAAGCTTGTTGGTGGCCCTGATCTAACCAAAAACTTTGTCCTAAAAGCAACTCTTAGCTTGCACTTGTCATGGCCTTGGCCTAAAATGATAGAATTTAAAACAATGAAATAAGTATTTTTCTTGTATCAGAGGGTGGAAAGAATGTAAAACAGTGTTTCTAAACCCCTTTATTGAAATAATGTGTCTTTATCAGGACTCTCAGGCCAAACAGAATACAGGCTACAGTCTCCACCAGCTGCAGGGGAACAAGGCTCACGGCACTGAGCGCTCTGGGATGCTCTTCAAACGCAGCGAAGGGTAAGGAAAATAATTTAATCTGCTCAGTAACAATTCTAATTTTATGGTATATTTTATAAGAAAACGTTTAAATAAATTTGATTTATAGAATGCTAGTTAAGATTGAAACATTCTGGACGATTGACAGCTATATATAATGCAAGTTATAGAATTAATCATGCCACACACTGCCTTTTCAGGCTGAGGAAGGTGTGGCAAAAAAGGAAGTGCTCAGTAAAGGGTGGATATTTGACTATTTCTCATGGAACGGTAAGAGAACAATCTTAATCAATTACAGTTTTGTTTCTATTCAAACTAAACGACACAAATCTTTGATAAAGTTTTTCCAATTTATTTCTGTACTTTTTCCAAGTACAGAATGCTGGTAAAACATAGACAACAGGCGGCTTTAACCTCCAAATTAATGTCAACATAAAAAAATAGGCTTAAATGTTTTGATATAGAACCTTTTAATAACACAACCCCTTTACATACTAGTGAAATGTCCAGAAAAAAGAGTTTTTGGTTTATTCATTGTTTTTTTCAATCACTGGTGGGGACACGGTGGTTGAGAAAATCAGCCAAAACCTGTTCATTCCTGGCAACAGGGTTATGTCAGGCTTTTTCTGGGGATCTACAGACATTTCCCATCCCACTGCGAGATCTGCCATAAGGGCTCTTCTGCTGGAATGTACCGGATATACTTCTCACGTGAGCTGACCATGTGGCATCCTTGTAAAATGAGCAAACCAGCTCAACTAGCTCTGTCACAGCTTTACCTTTTGGGTCAGTGCTTGTTATGATGCCATGCATGGCAAATCAGATGGTATCATCAGATAATTATGTACATGTAACTGCTGACGTTTTAAAAATACAAGAAAAATACTGTCATGTAGTCATATAATCTAACTACTATTGCATTATACTGTTTGGCCATATCTGGATTGGTGTTCTTTTAGTAAACATAAAAACAATAAATAAACAGTGAATCGTGGTAAAAGATTTTATTACCAACAAACAAAAAAACTAAACGACACATTTAGATTCATCAGGCATTCTTGTGTAGGCATATTTATCACCTAAACCGCCAGTATCTAGTCTGTATGTGCTTCAGTTAATGGCCATCTTTACTTCTTTACAGTCAAACACACCACCAGCCAAACTTAACCTGTTAACCTGCCAAGTGAAATGCAGCCCTGAGGAAAAGAAGAGCTTTGATCTTATATCCCGTATGGTCACCAACATAAAATTTATAATTTACTTTACTGTCCACAAATGACACAAATGTTGGGAAATTACCTTCCTGTTTTGTTCTGTTCTGTGTTGTGTTAAACAGATGACCGTACATATCATTTTCAGGCAGAAGATGAATCAGAGTGTCAAATGTAAGTTTCAGTGCACAGTTGGATTTTTTAGAGAAACACTATAAAAGTTTAAGGTTAAAATACTATAATAAATGCTGCTTACTATTTTTAATCCTCTTGCAGATGGGTGTCTGTGCTTCAGAACAGTAAAGAAGAGGCTTTGAACAATGCCTTTAAAGGGGAGCAAGACGAGGGTGAGAACAATATTGTGCAGGAGCTTAGCAAAGCCATCGTCAGTGAAGTGAAGAGAATGAGTGGCAACGATGTGTGCTGTGACTGTGGAGCTCCAAGTAAGTGCTTTATTTTATCTACAGGTACATTTCGCAGTATTTCGCAGATGCCCTTATTCAGAGCGACTTACCTTTATCTTCTTTATACATCTGAGCAATTGGGGGTTACGGGCCTTGCTCAGGGGCAGCAGTGGCAACCCCGATCGTCCAAATAGCAGTCCAACACCTTAAACACTGCACTACGACTTCCTCCTTTCAGCCTTCCTCTCTGGCTACCATCTACCATACACTTTCCACTTCAATTGGCACACAAAAACACACCACTCAATAGAATTCTATGTTTACAGCACCACATGAAGACAAATAAATATTTTGTTTGTGCACAGACAACTTAATGCTGTTTTTCACTTTTATTTCACTGCTGCTATACTTAAACAATTTTTGCACCAAATAGCCTGTACTCTGGTCAGTGCTTTTTTATGTATCTGTCTGAAGTGTTTTGTATAGTTTACTGCAAAATTTCTCTTGCACTGTTTGCACCAAGTTGCACACTATGTACTTTATGTGGCTAAGATAAGTTATTCTCTAGTCGTTAACAATTGTATTACTGAGTTTAGGTACTTATATGATTTATATGGCATCTGAAGGTCAAAAAGTTTGGGGTGCTAAAATAAATTTTGCTTTACAATACATTTACATTTAGCATTTAGCAGCGTCCTTATCCAGAGTGACTTACATTTATCTCTTTTATACAACTGAGCAATTGGGGGTTAAAGGCGTTGCTCGGGGGCCCAACAATGGCAACATAGTGGAGCTGGAAATCAAAACCACAAACTTCTGGTTTTGCTCAATAAAAACTGTCTACATTTTTTTAAACAATGGCATTTCATTCACCACATCAACACAAACAACAGATCCACAACAATATTCAATTTCATTGCTTTTTGCCCATGCAGTATGAAGTAATGTATCAGAGGTGTCAAGTTGAAAATGTACAATTTAATAATAATGTGGTTAATGTGTCGGACTGCTAATTGAAAGATTGATGTTTGAGCCCCTGAGCAGGGTCCTTTACCCCAATTGCTTAGTTGTATAAAAGAGATAAATATAAGTTGCTCTGAAGGAGGATGTCTGGCAAATGCCTTAAATGTAAATATAACCTCATATTTGAGCATTCACTGCCCCTGACCCAAAGATTTTGCCACAACCAATTATGTGCTGGTAAGGTTAACATTTGGCCAAGGTTAAAATTTTCTTTATGAAAAATAATCATTTTAATTATCTATTATCTTGTTTTTGTTATGAAAAAGTTATGAAAACTTTTGTAAAGTAACACATATGCTATTCTTGCAGGTCCGACTTGGCTTTCTACTAACCTGGGGATTCTGATCTGCATCGAATGCTCGGGTATTCATCGGGAAATGGGGGTGCATTACTCCAGAATACAGTCTCTGACTTTAGATGTGCTAGGAACATCAGAACTATTGGTAAGTTTTGATAACCATTGAAATTAGGCAGTAGGGCCTCACAGAGAAGTGTCTTACTTTATCAAATCGCTGTGCAGCTGGCGAGAAATGTGGGAAATGCAGGCTTCAACGATATTATGGAGGCAAAACTATCAGGGGAAGAAATAGCCAAACCCAACCCCTCTAGTGACATGTGAGTCAAAAGTTTTCAACCAGAGATTTCTATTTCTATTTTCTGTAGGACAATTACACTGTTTATAAAACCCACGGCTTTAAATTTCGCAACGCAACTGATTAATTATTTTTTCTCTATCCCTCAGGCAGAGCCGTAAAGATTTCATCACAACTAAGTACATAGAAAAACGCTTTGCTCAGCGCAGGCGTACTGATGCTACTGCCAAACTGCGCAGCCTGTACGAAGCAGTGAGGAGCCGTGATATCTTCTCCCTGCTGCAGGTATATGCTGATGGAGTGGACCTGACTGAGACCTTCCCCATGGCCAATGAACATGTGAGTTAAACAGTGGCGGCTTTTATCGTGACTGATACTAATAATGAGTCAAAGAGTGTAATTAAAATATGTGACAAGGATGCAACATTCAATCAACATTCAATCAAATCCGTCCACGTCACTTCTTTTAGAAATCGAGGGGCAGTACCACTACACTCAATTTCTATTTACTAAATTTACTGATTCTTTTACCTTATTTGGTGAATGTTTGGTAGAGCGACTTACATTTATTTCTTTTTATACAACTAAGCAATTAGGTGTTAAGGGCCTTGCTCAGGGGCCCAACAGTGGCCCACCACAACTTGCTGGTGCTGGGAATCCAACCCCGATCTTTCAGGTCTCAGTCCAACAATTTAACCACTAAGCCACAATTTCCCCCTATTTACTTATGGTTTTTATGCTATTAGGAGCCGCTAAGCAAGGCCCTTAACCTCAACTGTTCACTTAAGGGATAAATGTAGGTCGCTCTGAATAAGAAAGTACGCTAAATGCCAAAAATGTGAATGTAATGAAATGCAATATGGTAGTAGATATAAAAAAATCTCTTCTGCCTTCTTGTGCACTAGCGATAAACTAAGATAACTATAATTAATTTATAATAACAACTATTTTCCAATCAGGATCTGGAGATTTTTGTTTATGCCTTTATACTGGACACTAGTAGACTGGATTATTGTAATGCACTCCTGACCGGTCTTCCTAAAAAGACCATTAAACAGCTGCAGCTCAATGGCCTTTAGGGCCTAAATACATTTCTTATATGCTCACTGAATACAAACCAATCAGATCGCTCATGAATGATGTAGCATATTGTTAAAACTTCCCTTATTTTTAGTTATTTCCCCAAAAACTGTATTTATTGGCTTTCTTCATTAATGTTTGTGAATACTCTTTCAGGAACAGGGTGAGACAGCGCTCCATCTGGCCGTACGAATAGTAGACAGAAACTCCCTCCATATTGTAGACTTCCTTGTACAAAACAGGTATGGCAGCATTATCACAAGAAAAAACACTGTGGTTCTTATGTTATACAAAGTGTGTGGGTGTGGGTGTCTGATTTTACAGTGGAAATCTGGACAAACAGACTGTGAAAGGAAGCACAGCAGTTCATTACTGCTGCCTGACAGACAACAGCGAGTGTCTGAAACTTTTACTGCGGAGCAAAGCATCTGTTAACATGAGTAAGATCTAATATTGTTTTGTTGGTAAACAAACAATAGACTGTCATAAACTAATATACTTTGAATGTTTCCAGCCAATGAAGCCGGCGAGACACCGCTGGACGTTGCCAAGAGACTAAAACATACACAGTGTGAGGAGCTGGTATGATCATGGTTTTAGATGCATTTTTTAAAAAACAGCCTATATTTGGGATTGAGCACAGTCATGTGCACTATTTATTTCTGATGAGTTGTGCATTGTGTATGTCACACGAGTCCAGTTAGTGTGTACATGGTTTTCTTCCTGCCGTACCAGTTTTCCCAGAAGCTGTTGGTTTATTGGGTTAACCCCCTCGTGTACACCATCTTAAGCAGTCATGGATATTTCATAACCTAATATCTAGATAGATAGATTGGATGGATGGATGGATGGATGGATGGATGGATGGATAGATAGATACGTCCGTCTGTCCATCCATCCATCCATCCATCCATCTTTATTATAGTGGCCACGGATGGCCATACACTTTATACACTGGTTACTTTCTTACAATCTGTAATTCCAGAATAGTTGGAAGGTTTTTTTTCTTCAAATTTTAGTACAATGAAAACTAATCACATAAGCCAATATTTTATTCACAATAGAACACAAATAGCATAACAAATGTTTAAACTAAGAAATTTTATTTTAATTATAAAATGAGCTCATTTCAAATTTGATGCTAAATGAGCTAATTTTGTGCATAAAATTGTAAAATTTCTCAGGTTATACATTTCTTATGTTATCTATGTTCTATTGTGAATAAAACATTAGCTCATGTGATTTGCAAGTCTTGCGGTTTCAAATTTAAAAAAAAGTCCTAACTTTTCCGGAATTCGGGTTGTAGAAACATTATAATAGTTGATATTCCCATTTTTCTCTGTACAGTTGCCTTTATTCTTCTCAGTGTGGAAGGAGTAGATTGCCTCACATAATTGCTACTAATTACACATCACATAATTGCTACTAATTTGTCAGCGGCAATTTCAAGATTTCTAATTCGACACATCTTAACCGTGATCTATTAAACTTGGAGCTACAAAAAAAAAACTTTGGTGCACTTATTTACATCAAAAAACAATTAAGCATTACCAGGTCATTAAACTTTATGTTTATTAAATAACATGTTAAAAGAACCTAGAGGAAACCCAAACAGATTTTAAAACATGCTATTTTATGTAGATGATGTAATTATGAGGCTTTATTATATAGACACTACTTTAAATCAATCATCTCATCACAATGAAAAAATCTATGCAAAAAAACTTCCTCTTTAACTTTCTCTCCAACTGTCTTTGGCAGCTGACGCAGGCACTGGCTGGTAGGTTTAATGTCCATGTGCATGTGGAGTATGAGTGGTGTCTGCACAATGAAGATCTGGATGAGAGTGATGATGAAATGGAGGACAAGGTGCACAATGCCAAAATACTGTTAATTGCAAAAATGAACACTGTAGCAAGCTAGAAATATCTTAAATTAAATCATAATGATTGAGCACTTGCTATTAAAAGTTAAAAAATTAGACAAAAAAAGCTTAATCTTTAAATGTTGTTTTATTTTTTTGGCAGATTATTTTAAATAAAAAATCTCCATATTTTGAATGGATTTTTATTATCCATAAAGAAGCGAAAAGAGTTGCTAACAGAATGCCAGAAGATTCATATTATTTAAATGAGTAAAATATGTAATTAAAAGGCTTAATCTTAAAATATAATTCTAAATTTGAAGATTTTTTTTTTAATTTGTGGAAGTAGTAAACAATAGAATTTGACTAGTTCACTTGCTAAGATGTGGTTCGTGTCTGTGTTTTCATTCATGTACATAGTTCAGTTTGTTATACAAGTGTTATAAAAAATTATTGGACAGTTTTATGTTATTTAATTGTATATCCAGTGCATAACAGCTGTATATATATTTTCCTTCCTCCATGTGATGTAGCCGATCCCTCAGAAGCGGGAGGAACGGCCTGTAAGCTGCCTGCTTCCTGGCAACACCTCTATCCAACCCAACATGGCTGCCCTGGCACGGGATGTGGTTAACGCTGTCCGAGAAAAGCAGAGAAGCCTTATCCCTAGCATGGTGTGTAACGAGACCTATGGCACCATGATGGATCTCAGTCCCCCTCCTTCTAATGTACTAACTGTCCCTATACCACCGTTCCCTCCACGTAACCCAGCCATGGGTAAGCAACTCAGTGATTCATTAATGTTAAATATAAATTATTGCATATTTTAATGGTTTCCAGTACACGGCACATGTATGTTGTCATTTCAGGAGGCAGCTGGAAGTCTATGGAGACATTAGGGCGGCAGCGATCCCTCTCAGACCCTCCTAATCCGTCCAGTCCAGATTCTAACGACTATGGTAAGTCACTGGACTTATTTGACCTAAATTTCATTTCATTACATTTTTAGAGTCACTCTTACTTGTGTTTCCTTTCTTCTAGTTCTTCCTCCTGCTCCTCCTCCCCTTCCAACTACCAAGAAGCCTATTGTCCCAGAACCTAAGATCCAAACAAAAAAAACTCCTCTGCCTCCAGTGCCACCGCCACCGCCAGTCCCGCCCAGTATTCTTAAGCCCTCAGCACCCAATATTGCTACCGCTGTACCTGTTATTCCAGTGCCCCCTCCTCCTCCAATGCCCCCACCTTCATTTAAACCCACACCACCGCCTTTACCCATACAGCCCAAAGCCCCTACGTTTAAATCCAAACCAGGGTAGGAACACACACAAACACACATACACACGCACACACACTCTAATAGCAAATACGTTTCTCAGGGGGTTTTTAGAAGTTTAACTTTTTAAATGGTTTGGTTTAGATGACCTTCTTTTACAGATTTTATATAGAATCTGCAAAAATTACCCCAAATAAACAAACTTTAGGACAAAGTTACACTTGATAAAATTTTTGTATATCAAATGCTGCCTAATATTGTATTCTCTTATTTAATTTTACTTATATTAATGATTTTCAGACCTGAGAAAAAAGTTCCCAAACTCCCATCAAGCAGATCCAGACCGGGCGAAACAACTGGTAGGCTTTAAACATGGAGAACCTTTAAAGGAAATGTGTAAATTTTTATGCCGTTGTCTTAACAGATATAATTGTGTATCAGATTATGTTGTATTGATTCATACTTTTTATTTCTTATTATTGCTGTACGAAAAAAGATGCTTCCTTGTCAGCACAAGGAAGTTCTTCAGCAACATCACCCCCTGCTCGACCTCCTGTCCCCAAACCGAGAGTGCCTCAGATGGTAAATCAGCACTGCCACAAAAAATTTTACCTCTTTTTATTACATTCCTGTAGTACATTCCAATTTCATACATACTATAAGTTGGGAAGTACAGAAATGTAGTACATACTTAGTATGCGATTTCAGACAGAGCTGTTGTTGGCTACTCTGCCTCTGATTGACAAACAATGAAAATGTACTTTACCTAAACCAATCATCAGAATTTATGTGTTTGACTCCCACCACCAACACACACACACACACACACACCAATCATGATCACTTGCAGCTCCGCTGGCTGAAAGAGTCAGAGTCAAACCACTTGATTGAACTTAGGAAACATTATGTCCTTTGATTAGTTATTACTGAAAAATAAGTACGTTATTGTGACGTCCCATCACTGGCCATAAGGTTCTTTTACAGTTGTGGTTCATTATGATTTAAGCTCTTTCCAATTAATGAATCATCTATAATTTCTCCAAGATTAAGTAAAATGCATAAATTGTAAAAGGAATTGAAATCCAAACATCAGTATTTTGAAATGATGTGTATTGTTAATATTTTTTAAATCAATATATTTATTTATTATATTCACATCACAAAATTCAGTTCAAAGTACAAGTAAACATTATTTTAACCTTGACCTGCTGTGCTAAAAACAAAGAAGGAAAAAAAGCCAATAGTTAAACAATCAAGATAAAATACACTGAATAGCTTTAATAATAGATAGGTAACAATATTTTTTTAAAAAAACAATTAAATAAATTAATCATCATTTCCAATCAGTGTAACATCCAGATTATTGATCTATTCAATAAATCTTTTCAAACATTGATGATTTTTTAACAGGAACATAAGAGGAACGTTCTCTAAGCCATTCCATATAACTTGGTGGTTTTGTTGATTTCTATTGTATGACTACACATTTCTTAGCTGCTATCAAAGCCATATTAACAGAACGTAAATTCTGTCTTTGATCAGTTTGGAGAACTGATTCATCACGTGTATCTTTAATATTGAACATTAATAGTATTATTTCGAGTTATGTATAAGCTGATAGTGTTGAAGTATTTGAAAGAGCCTGGACGCCTATAGTAGAAGGAGAAGGGGTTCAAAGGTAACATGAAATGTGTGTGTGTGCGTTGTAGAAAAATAAACCTAAGAGGGTAAAAGCTATCTACAAGTGTGTGGCTGATAACCCAGATGAGTTGACTTTCAACGAGGGAGAGGTGATCATAGTAGATGGAGAGGAGGACAAGGAGTGGTGGGTGAGTGTATACACACAGAGACACATGCACACAAAGTGTTAGAGAAAGGGAAGATGATATTGACAAGAAACATTGATGCATCAGATCTGAGACAGATACTTTTAATGATTTCCTTCTTTCCTTTTTCAGGTGGGGCACATTGAAGGGGATTCTAGCAGACGAGGAGCTTTTCCTGTTTCATTTGTGCACTTCATCAGTGACTGATGTTAACTCAAATCTGAGATGAACACTGTAACTGCTGCTGCTGCTGCAGAGTTTGGGATTGTATCTCGCATACTGCCATGTTGAGGTTCGATAGAACAAATTCAGGAATATTTTACTTAAGCGTCCTTTTATTGTCAGACATCTTAAGCCAGAAATGTAACAATGCCTTAAGCTTGGATCAGTTAGTATTGGAAATTTTGTGAATTTTGTGAAGTTGTATATTTACCAGGTTTCTATTCTGGATTTTAAAGAGTATTTTATATATGTTTGGTGTTTGGTTGTGGAGCAACCTCATCTTAACTCCTCATTTTTTTTCTATAAGCTCTGTTACTGCACAATGCCATTAAATTTTATTTCAGTTTTACAAGTGTTTTTCTTCTGAACTAATACTTTTATTAGCAACTAGCTTTTTTATTAGCAGCTAGAGTTTTTTTCTTTGTTGATTTTTAATATAATATAATTAGAAATAAATATCAGGCACATCTGGTTCAACTTGTTTATTCAGTTGATCTTGGCTTTCAGTAAACTCAGGTTTGCTTATTGATTTGAATAAAAACCCACAGCCAAACTAACCCTATCCCGAGCAGCCATTTCACACATCCCTACACTCAATACAGCAAATTACTCCTTGCTTACTTTTCTAGTAAAATAGTCATGTAGCATTTACATTTAAGGTATTTGGCAGGCGACCTTATTTAGATTAACTTGCATTTATCTTTTTTATACAACCGAGAAATTGGGGGTTAAGGGTGTTGCTCAGGGGTCCAGCAGTGGTAACTTGGTGGTGCTGTGAATCAAACCCTAATCTTTCAATATGCAATTAAATACTTTAACCACTGCGCTAACACTTCCCCTGAATAATAATATTAATCCATTAAGAATAAACATTACTCAGTTGCTGATTTTAAAAAAAAAATTGAAAATAAGCCTCAATTATGCTTTCTCATCATGGTGCAAATTAGAAATCGCTGGAAAACCGAAATTGCTCATTGGTCTCGTTAGTGATCTGGTATTCTGTTGTGTGCATCACTGCAACCCAGCGCATGTTACAAAGATCACAATAAAACAAAGAATCTGAAAATCTTGCGAATACAGAGGGTGAGCTTCATATCCCCTATTTTTAAATGTGAGCATGTGACACTACATTACTGATGTCCAGAATGTAGCTGGAAGCGTAGCTCCATGGCATGGACACACGGACAGGAAACTGTAACAGTTGCGCTCCGAGTTGCTCCGTTATTTAACATTCTAATTAAAAAGAAGAAACTAAGCGGAAGAATGCTGGGGTAAATTAAAGGGGGAAGTTTTAACGTAATTGCTCTTTTTGTTTCTTAATAATCATAATAATTCATTTATTCTTATAAGCACTTTTACAAGTTAATTCTCAAATTCACTTTACATATAAAAAAAAATTCAAAGAACAAAATGCACTACAGATAAAAACAGTATAAAGGAACCTTAAAAACATGGTTCCAGAGTTTAGAAGCGCTTGCAGAAAATGCCTGGTCACCCCAAGAACGTAGACATGTTGTGCTAGCAATCAGCAGGCCAGAATCGAGCAGAGCTCACGCCTCGGATCTAAGACGTTTAAATGTTTTGCTAAATAATAAGGCGCCAAACTATGCAAGCTCTTATACGCAAGCATGAGAATTTTAAAATCATTATGGAACCTAACAGTGTAGAGATTTCAGATCTGGAATGATGTGCTATCTAGATGTGGTCCCAGTCAGGATTCTATCTACTGAATTCTGGACATGCTGCAATTTATTTAGGGTGGTGTTTGAAACACCTGCATGTAGAGCATTGCAGTAATCAATGCGGGACAAAGCAAAAGTGTTAATTAGTTTTTACGCTACAGGAAAGGACAGCATGGAGTTAAGTGAGCATCGAATATCACCTTTAACTTCTTTAATTTTGTTTAAAATTTTAAGACAGTAAAGATTTAAGGTCCAGATTTACAGGCTTGTGAGGTAAAACAATAGAAAAAAACCCTCTATCGTATCATTGTTAAAAGCTAAAAAAAGAAAGTTTTGCGTCATCCATAGAGATGCAAATATGTTTTAGAAAAGCAGCAGCTGTGAAGTTGCCCGGCTTGGAGTGAATGTAAATCTGGGTGGGTCTTAATTATACTTATTTCTTTAAATCAATGTATTCAGCTAGGAGAAATGCAAGATAAATTAAAAGCAACTAAGCTTAGGGTTATTGATGCCTATTAATACCATTAAGCACAGATTAATCAGTACTAGGCTACAGAGACTAAATATCAGCTAGACCGTTACTGCTTTTACACAGCCCATTTTTAAGAACTGCTTTTAATGCAACTTTACAAAAATATTAAATATTTCCCATAATCTTCGTAACAAAGCCATTAAATATTTCACATTGTGGATATTTTAATTATTTTCTCAATTTCAATTTGAAACCCAACAAAATACATCATGTTTTTTGCAAAATAATCAAAAAGCAACTATGAACATAAAACTGCATGAACAGATTTATTATTAATGCTATGATTCTAATCTATGTTTACTGAGAATGTGTAAAAATGTTGCCATTTGGCAGAATCCCTAATCCGGAGTGACGTCTACTGTATTTTATCTTATTTTATCCAGCCAAGGGTTAAGAGCAGTCCAACACCTTAACCACCGGGCTACCACTCACACCTAAACCTCTCCCACCCCAGAGATGTGGCCATCACTCTGTACACTAAACGAGTTGCTGTTATTACACTCTTCTACAGTTTTATGTCTCAGATGAATTAACATCCCTAACAGACTGTGCTGTTTTATCGCTTTAGTTAGATCAAAGAAATACATATAAAAATAAAGCTTATAACTCTGTGTTCCTATCAACATATTTCACATTTTTACAGAAACAGGTCCCCAAATAATCTATCCTGAAGATTGACAGCAGTTTGACTGTATCATAGAAATCTATGCCGGATGGTCTAGAGATTAACGTGTGTTATGCACTCCGGACAGCAGAGGAAATGGTAGGAAGATCTGCTGAGAAACAGACGAGCAGAAATCATTAGTCAAGTCAGTAAAATAAATTAATTAATCAATAAATAAAAAGATCACAGTTGGAGTGTAACCTGTGAGAAGCGGCGTAGTCTTTATCCGGCTCTCCTCTAGCGTGAGGAAATGGCCATTTTTAAGCTGTGTGTTTGTTTCGGAATCGTTCGTTTCACATGTCAGGACATGTACAGGACCTCTGGAGCCCTTCAGAAAGATCTTAATACATTCCTGGTGCAGTGAATATAGTGACATTTCAATCAGTGCTTCTGATTCAAATCCATTTTCGATAGCCAGTAGCATGAATTAAATTAAGTAATAAACATGTTTACAAGCACTCTCCTCCACAACTTTAGTTAGTGCTTAGATGTTACCTCAGTGGGTGTGGGAACCTCCAGCTTGGTCTCCTCAGGAGCTTTGATGGCTATCACGGTCTGATCCCGGAAGGCTGCGAGCCGACAAATGTCTTCATGAGTCACGTAAGCTAAAGTAAAACTGCAGTTAAGGTCAATGTGTGTGACACAAAAAAAAGCTTTGCTGTACAAACTGATACGTTTTGTTGTGAAATACTTTTCATTTCCAGCTTATTGTTGCTGCCCATCACAAGCACCGTGCCTGAAGAAAATAACTGATGATGGAGAGAGATGCAGCCATTATGATAAAGCGAAACTAAAAAAATAAAAAATAAACTAATGCAGGAGAGATTAAAAAAAAAATCAGTAACTACTTAAGTCTTGTTGCAGTTTAAATGACGTAGAAAAAAAAAGATTTTAATGCACTCAATCTAACCTCTAATACATTATTTTTATCGTTGATATTATCACTTTCTGTAGAAAGACTAACATTTAGTAAATCTATCAGTTTGTGCTGCAACGCTGTGGCATAGTTGATGTTACCTGTCCTTAATAATCCTTTTCATTCTGAGGTCAGTGAGACTTTTAGGCATTCGGACACTGTTTTGTGTACTAATAATTTCAGAGCTTCCTGCTTTCCAGCTGGCATGTAAGGATATTTAGCATTTTCTGTGAGGTCTGTTAAAGTGAACAGCTGCTGGGCGCAGTCTTTAATCAGCCAGTCCAAAGACTCCTCCATCGTCTTTAGATTTAGCAGATCGGTCTTCAGCTTGTTCCTCCACTGGCCTTTAAAACAGCTGATTGGTGATGGACCCCTGGGATTAAAAAAAAAAAAAAAAAAGTAAAATGTTTTGAATAACTGAATTCTTTTGCATAGAAACTGGAATAGGTAAAGCCTCATCCTGTACTTACACCCACTGAATCTTGCTTTTTGACTTTTTTGTGATGAGTTTAATCCCGTTGAGCACATTGGTGATGTCATACACCCGCCTCTTGCGAGTGCCTAGTTTTTCTGTGGCCTCATTAAGGTCGAGAATTCCTTCTGGAGCCGAGTAAAGCAGATCGATAAAGTTCCTAGTGAGTCGTCCGAGCTTCACCTCCTCGGAGCGAGGAGTGACTCCTGAGGAGTGAAATAAACGCTTAACGCATGTTCACACAGATCTGTTATCTAAAGATTCAGCACATTTCTAACAGAAATTCTAGACTGCCACTGTCTTGATGATGACAATGCAAGAAATCAAACGGTTTGGTGATGTTGCATAAACAATGCCCAAAAATTGCTTCAAATATATAGTTTGCTGAGCAGCGACATGTGGTAAACTAAAACGGTCCATACTTCGTCAGCTCCTTTTTTTGGTACTAAATCAGCATGAGGACTGTAAATAGACCTCCTCGTGCTTCTCTCAGTCTCGCTCAATCCAATCTGATTACCATGCCTTTATCTTTACCTAAACCCTGACATCATGTTCTGCTTCTGAAGAAAGATATGCTCTTCTTGTTAAAGGTCTAAAGAAACGTTATCCTCTTCTCTTTGTGATGACAATATTATTGGCTGAGGGCCATGTGGGGGGGGGTTTAAATCAAGATCAGGATTTTGATGATTAATCGTGCAGCTCCAGTCAAAAGTCACAATGATGTTAAGTAATACATAATTCAAATAATTTTGTACTCTACAGAGTTCCATATCAGAGGTCCAATATCTTAGTGAATATCAGTGGTCAATAGGGGTCAATATCAAGAGGTCCAATATCTTAGTGAATATCAGGGGGTCCACTATCAGGGCAGGCCGTCCACTATCGAGGGGTCCAGTTTTAATCAAAAAGAACAGAGACTTGTAGAAATAGTAGCAGAAAAAATATCAATACCCTTTTTTGTAGTAACAGGTTTCTTTTCTGCGGAATGTTTAAGATTCTCTTGGCTGGAAAAAAAGAAGAAGGATTAGATTACTGAAACTGATCCGAAAACATACTCAGATTCACATTTCCTCGAACGCTCAGCACTGAAGTCCGATGTGGCTTTTGCTCATATCATTAACCCATATTTCATAACTCACAGTCTGGCCAGCCACTCCCTCTCAACTTCCTCATCTACGTTCGATGGCTCTTCCTCTGTACAATCAGAGTCTTCATATTCCTCCTCATCTTCGTCGTCGTCGTCATCGTCTTCATCATCATCATCATCATCGTCGTCGTAGTCCTGCTCATCTTCATCCACCTCGTCATCTTCTGCTGGAATTTCCGTCTATAGTGAACAGAAATTTAAAAAACAAACACTGTTTATTTGGTTTATGGAACTGCTATTTCAAAAGATTAACAAACAACACTGACAATATAATTATACATATATAATAATAAAGCAATTGTAGCTGTATAAATAAAATAAACATAAGTCACGTTGGATAAATGCTGTACATGTAAACCTTACAAAATGGTTTTAAGCTTGTTTTATGTTCTGTGTAAAAAAAAAAAGCACTGGAAAAAAAAAATCACTCTCTGCCTCTAGTTTCATATGGAGGGGTATCGAAAATTTTCAAGACCCGCCAACAGATGGCAGCACAAGCATCATAAAGTGGCTTCCAGCAGTGGACACGTTTAAGTATGGAATTTGTTGGGGAAATAATTTGGTTAAAGCATCAACAAAAATGAGGTCAAAAAGATAATCACAGCTAATTTAAACTCCAGGTAAATTTTCCAAATAATCCACTAGGAAATATTTGAGCAGTCTTAGCCTCAGTGGTGCAGATCTTAGGTTAAGTTCATTAATATGTCCTATAAACTTCCCCTTTAGAGGAGTTCTGGCTACACATTTAAAATCACTCCAACATTATAGCGTTATTATTTCAACTGAATATGTCAGAAATCATTTTAAAAATAAAACTTTTCAAACACGACAGAGAATTTCAGAGTTCTAAATAAAAAAATCTCCTAACCACCACTTCGTTCGGGTCTGAAAGCTCTTCACTGGGTTCCACCGATGAGGTCCAGCAGCCCGAGCCGAGGATCGCGCCCTCCAGAGGGGGCATGATGGGGATGGCGTCCGGACTGATGCCGTTAGAGGTAATGTGTTCGGGCAGAAAGTGGTCCTCGCAGATCTTTTGCTCGGTGGAGGAGCGTTCTGTCTCCCGCAGCGCTGCTAGCCACACTCGAACGCGGCCCTGATCCGCAGGGAAACTAAAAAAGCGTTTCCGGGGCCTGTTTAGCATTTCCCCCGGTTTCAGGTCACTTTGGTTCTGGCATCCCCGCACCACACACTTCACCATGTTAACGCCGAAAACTAAACAATCCGCTTCTTACTACATTCACTGATATACTTGTTTGTTTACACACGTTAAGACAGCGACACTCGATGCAAGCGGAAGTGTTTGTCACAGTCACGTGACTCGCAAATAACCAATAAGAAGTTACAATTAGTTACGCGTTCTTCTTCTACCTGAACGGCTCTAATCAACATACTGCCACTGTGTGGACAGGAGAGCGCTGCGGTTAGCGGTTTAATTTAAAACATCTAATTAAGCTTTTTTTTAATGATTTTTTTATTCTTTAGACTCCCAGCAAAAGGTCTGGACTTGATAGAAGCTTTTATTGGTGAGAAGGGTGTCTGAATAATATGTAAAGCAACCAATCTTAGTTATTTTTTCCGATTTATGTATAAAGGTGTAAAAAAAACCCAGACCGGTGTGCAACCATGATTTAGATACAGATTGTTGATTTAAGTAGTCCGATGTTTTACAAGTGACATTTGTAGTATTCTAAGTGCAATAAAGCGTATAGCCAGTAGAGGGCACTGGTGAAAAGGGGAAATAGCGATCGCTGTTTTGGACTGTGGCCCTGTGCCAATACCCGCACTTGCACCCTCGTGCCCCATGTCCCCGCTGAAGTGCGTGGGGTGTCCCAATTCGCTGGTGAGCTACTCTGCAACACCTACTCGTGTCCTTAATGCACACTTTCTGTAAATCGACGATGACTTGGCAACGACTTCGACGCAGGTGCCTTTCACACTTTGTGGAAGACTTTAGGGTGTAGTGTGGGTATTGGGACAGGGCCTACATGCGCGCCCTTATCCAGAGCAACTTACGTTCAACGTTTTTTATACAACTGAGCAATTGAGGCTTAGGGGTCTTTAGAATAATAAGATTAAACAATGTCAAAATTATTATTTTTTTTGAGATCAAAATTTTGACTTGCAGGCTCATCCCAGATAGCAGGTTTGTTATTGAAGCAATGATTTTTGAACAGGGTTGTTCCCTAAATAATGTTATGATAGGATGGACATAAAAACAATATTTGTTAAACTTAAATCATTTATTTACATTCTTGCTTGCTTTATGTACAGCAGGACGATATGACTGTAAATCATGTCTGTTTTGATTTCTTTCTTATAAATCAGAGACCATGTAGAAGCATGTCATCAGGTCATCCATCCAAAAAGGAGTAATGATGTGGGGAATAATATCTCAATACTGGTTCAAGTCTATCAACAAAACTTTGGCATGATTATGACTTTGATCATTTCGACTTTATAAAGTCATAAGTTAATTATGAATTTTAATGTAAAAACTACTTTTTATCTCATAATCATGACTTGTAAAGTAATCATTTTGACTTTATTTCATTAGTATGACTTTTAATGTCATAAATTCAACTTTTTATCCCATAATTATAACTTTTAAAGTGAACAGTGGCGGCTCAAATGGTAAAAGTGCTGAGTTGATCCAAAGTTGTTGAACTGAAGACTAGGAAGACACGGTTTCAAGCCCTACCACCGCCCCAGCCAGCCACTATTGGGTCCCTGAGCAAGACTTTAAACTTTTCCTGCCCCAGGGGCACTTCATCATAGCTGACCCTCACCTCTGACCCCAACTTACTAAGATGGGATATGCAAAGAAACAAATATCACCGTGCTGTACAAAGTATATGTGACAAAATAAAGGAATTTACATTTAATTTCGAATTTTTAATCCCATCATTTTGAGGGATTAATTTTTGTGGTGTCGGAAATGGGCTTCCATAGATGTTGGAGCAACCGAGTAAAGATCGCCAACATTTTTAGAAGCTGGCCAGTGACTGAGCTGCTGAAAGAGAGTGTGTGGCACAGGGAGAACCGGGCAGAGGTCCTGCTGAGAGAACAGAGTTTTATAGGTATACACACGTAAGATAAGGATATGTAAGCAGTCAATGGCAAAGGTAGTACTGGTCATCTGAGTAAATTACTGATACTTAACATACACCAAGAAGTGTTGATCAGGCAGTGCAGTTGTACACACCGGGTTGCTTCTCATTGGTTCAATTATTATGCCCATCTATTAAAAGATTTACGGTGCACACTCCAGGATTTTGTTGAGCTGCATCTCTGACTGATCCGTGACCATCATGTTTCCCACCGGTGTCCGACCCACAGGTTGATTGATGCCGGACCCGATGAAGCTTCTGTGTGCACCAAAGGAACCGCACCAGCTTCGAGCCTCACGTAGTTCTCGTTCGGCATCCCATGTTAAACTGCATCATATCGCCGGTGTTGTGTCGAAAGTCTGTTCCACCACCACCGCGGATGCAGAAGTGAAGTCTGGCCTCTTCACCTGCACGAAACGCACCCAGGCATAAAAAAACAGCACTGTTGTCTTTTTTTTTTTTTTTTTTGTTAGGAAACCTGTGGACTCGATGTCCTGACAGGATGGAGTTTGTGCAACCTTCACAAACACAAGAATTTACCATGACGATAATAAACTCAAATACTACATCTACCGCATAACACACTGAAACCATTATTAATGAATCAATCCACTCTCTGCATTGAGCCGACACACAGCCCAGCAAACGACTCCCTCTCGTGACGTAATGTGACCCGGAGTTTAAAACCCCCCACTAAAACTGTCAGTTTTTCTATTAAATTAAAGCCCTAATGTCTCTGTAAAAACATTGTAAAGTCTTGCATGAGCTTCCAAATTAGGCTGTAAGACTTTTTTTCCAACTTCATGTTTGTGGATTTTCAGTTTATTCCCATTTATGCCTGGTAATTCCCACATATTCGCGTTAATTTCCATGGAAATTTTCAGGCTTGGAAATTCCTGGAATTTTGCAGCCCTGATCCTTATCGATAGGAGCAGTATAAATGTTGGGGATGCGATAAACCTGCTTTTGTAATTGTTTCTCCAACTGATTATGTAATATGTTTATTCATTTTCTTTGTATATTTTTGTTCATTAATATTATTATTGATAGCTTGCTCTTATTAACATTCTGATAAAAAATTAAACCAATTTTTAATATGGTTTATATCATTTTATATTTGAAAAAACAATTAACCTGCACTAGATTCCTAATCATTCCTAATAAATAAAAATAAACTTTTTCACAATCATTACGTTTTTAGCAGTTTTTTATATTAGCCTTTGCATGTTGCAGTGAACTTTACGGACAGCAGATGGCATCAGTGAGTATGAACAGCAGCTGCAGCAGTGGCGGCGATAGTGATGGAGGAGGAGGAGGAGGAGGAGGAGATGAAGGAAGAGAAGGAGGAGGAGGGGCAACGACTAGGAGCAGGTTTGTGTGCTGTTGCCGTCCATAGCAGAAGCCCAGCAGGCTGAATCCGCTCTAAATCATGGCTACCGACACCATATCAGCTTGCACTGGATCCAACCTGCTGCAGCCGATAAGCGAGATCATCAACCTGCCGTTAGATCAGGTAAACCGCCTGCACATCGCTCTTATTGTTCACATCCGATGTTTGGTGATGAACATTCCTCAGCAGCTCTGATCCAAAACCGTCGCCGCGATGAACTGAAAAACATCCTGTTTTCATTCAATACGCCGCTTTTTTTAATGTAGGATTATTTTACGCTGTGTTTCTCGCTGATCAGCTTTAAAAATGGACCGTTTGCCCAATTTGGTGGGTGCAGTAGACATAGACGACATGGACAGTAGACACAAAAAATAAATTCGTGCCCAGAATATGCCATGTATTACTCCAAAGTCTGTTGCAGGATTTGCTATCTTTTCAAAATGTCAGCTTTGTTACATTTGATCCCGCATCATCATCATCATCATCATCATTATTATTATTATTATTATTATTATTATTATTATTATTATTATTATTTCAGGCCCTTAAAGTTACCCTGGAGTCAAACCCCATCCAGGATCCTGTTGATGTTAAATAAGAAGGCGATTAGGACTGCGTTAACATCTTGTTTAATGTTTAGTGTAAAACGAAGTGTTCATTTAAATACCTTTTATCAGGATAAAAGTAAAGCTGTAAATTTTAGCAATCCTTCGATTGCTGATCAAACTAGGACCACCACCGCTGGGCCCTTACCCCTTAAATGCTCAGCTAAGATAAACTGTTATACATTGCTTTAAATAAATGATAGAAATATCAGTGTAAACTATACCAGAACACTTACTGGTCAATTACATTTACATGTACAGCATTAGCAGGTGATAGAAACCTTTATCCAGAGCGAGTTACCTTTATTTCCTTTATACAACTGAGCAACTGGGGTTAAGGGCTTTGCTCAGGGGCCCAACAGTGGTACCTTAGTGGTGCTGGGAATCAAACCCGGATTTCTACTGTCAGACTCTATTAAAAAACGTGGTGTATATATATATTATGCTATTAGAGAGAGGTACTATGGCATGCCAGATGTTTGTCTCACACCTCATCACCCTGTGTGTGTGTGTGTGTGTGTGTGTGTGTGTGTGTGTGTGTGTGTGTGTGTGTGTGTGTGTGTGTGTGTGTGTGTGTGTGTGTGAAGTTTGCGTTTTCACCCTGTGCTTTGAGGTTTCTTACAGGTTCTCCGGTTTCCTTCCCCAGTCCAATGGTAACTTTAAGCTGTCGGCTAATGCTGTTTAAAAATTAAATACAGTTTTTCACAATAGTGTATCGATATTCTAACCTTTAGTGTCATTACATATTTAAATTACACTTTAAACTGATTTACATTTACGTTAATATTTAATTAAACCCTCAATGTGTCAAAGGACTTCCTCATCCGCTTCTGTAGATTTTGCTGATATATACGATCATCGTTTTAGAAGCAAGCCGGAAGAAATATGGGTGTCTCCGGCTTGAATCTGTTGTACTTGTAGCTATTTGTTTTACAGTTTTTAAAATAGTTTTTTAAGTATTGCAATATATTGAAGTATATCGTGATATATCGTATCGTGACCCATGTATCATGATATCTATCATATCATGAGGTCCTTGCCAATACACAGGACTAATGTCTGCATTGTGTGTGTGATGGTTTCCCCCCATACCCTGTGCCTTAAATTTTATGGTATAGCCTTCAGGTTGCCCACAATAAGAAACAGTGTGTTGTGTACATTCATGGTAATAAATCATATTTGTGTATAAACTGTGCGGTACCTTAATAGGAACCAAAGAACGTCTGCCATATTTTATGGATGTTGTCTGGCGATGGATTTATGGTGATGGGTGAATTATGTCTTTACACTTGATACGCTTTGTGTTCAAAATGTTACTAGTGTGTATAATGCTTGTCCTTAGTAGGGCTGGTAAATTTCCAGACATTTTCCATATGAACTTTATTTTGGAAATTTTAGAAATATTTCAAGTTGAAAATGCACGAATTGTGTAGAAATTGCATTAAATCTGGTTGTTTTAACTAAAATTAGGCTGCAAGGTTTTTTTTTAAACTATATTAAGTTTCCTGTTATAGGCTAATTTGCTAAATTTTGGTTCATTCCCAATAATTCCTGTGAATTCCCATATATTCATTTTAATTTCCATGGGAAGTTTCCAGCCTTGAAAATTCCTGAAATTTTGCAACCCTTGTCCTCATGAACATTAATAGGAGCAGTATAATGTTGGGATGCGCTAAACCTGCTTCTTTAGCATTTGTAAATGTTTCTAAAACAGAGTGTGTAAAATTTTTAATTATTTTTCGTTGTACATTGTTTTCCATTTTTATTTTTATTTCCACACAACCTGTCAGCATTTCCAAAGTAGAAAACATTTTATTTGCTAACATTTAATCTCTAAAGCTCTTACTTTGGTGTTTAGCCCGAAATAAGAATTTTTTATGAAGTTATTTGTCATATGAGGGAAAACACAGGCTACCACACAGCAAGAATCAAGTTACACAACACAACACAAAACAGTATCAGCATATTAGGTTACTTAAACAATTTCGTTCTCACCTGCTACATTTGGCAAAAAAATAGTGTTTCACTTTCTCTTCCTTTCTTTGCTCTTTTTTGTTTGGACATTATGTACTTTGCTTCACTCAAATGACTGCTTCTCTTCTGACCTGTTCTCTGAGTCCATTTTTTTCACAGCCAATTCACATTTTCCTTTAGAAATCACTTCTTAACCAATCGTTGCGTATGTTTTGCTCGTAATATATGTGTATTTGAGATGTGTGCAGGAGCTTGTCAAACATTTTGGTATGTTGTGAATTTTTACATGTTTAAATCAATAATAGTATAATCGAAAAATGATAATTCCAAGATCTTTGTGGGACCCTATACATGCCCCTCATTCTGTGTAACCCATAACATTTTCTCCAACACCTGTTAAATGTTTGGGATATGATTACCCAGTCCAAGCGATCACAGCATGGCTTTGGTTATCGACTGTAAATAACACACAAGCATAATGTCTGTGTATATAAAAAGCATTCTCTATACACTAATTTAAATATACAAGGTGTATAAAAACCTTACGAAACACTCCAAGAGACGAGACAGTGGTAGCGCGGTGATTAAGGTGTTCGACTGCTAATTGGAGAAACGGGGTTCGATTCCCAGCACCACCAAGTTGCCACTGTTGGGCCCCTAAGCAAGACCCTTAACCCCTAGTTGCTCAGTTGTATAATGGAGATAAATGTAAGTTGCTTTAGATAAGGGTGTCTGCCGAATGCTGTTAATGTAAATATATATAGCAGCACAATTCTGCAGGCTTGTGCTGCCACCTGTTGTCGTGTCTTGAAACTTTTTGATATCCCTTTATTTAGAACGTGCCCTAGTTTTTCCTTAAATAAATTTCCATCCTTTTTTATTTTTAGTAAAATATATTTCATATGTTTTTCATAAATTGGCAGTATTTCTTATAATGAAAAGAGGGTGGCTGTGAGGACGACGACACCCAAAAATAATTGTGTTTAAAAAGCCATCTTGTACAATAACATCACAAAAATGACCATGGTGGCATCAGGGAGACAAATTAACATCCAACCAAGAGGGCAAAGCAGTCTTATCTTTATTGGTCTCCCCCAGGTACTTTGGTCTCCTTCCCTAGTCCAAATACATGTTTTGTAGGCTGATCTTTAAATAGTCTGGAATGTGCTATTGTCTGTATGTAGTGCCTTGTAATGGGTTAGTGTCCTGTCTAGGATGCCCTCTGTTTGTGCCCTGATTCCTTTGGGATAAACTCCAGATTTTCCATGACCCAGTACAGGATAAAAAATATTAAAGGTGGATGAAATTCATTTTTTAAAATCATGCATAATAATAGACTGCAGCTGAAGAAGGCTTTATTTGTCATATCTTTATTAATGCACAGTAAGATTTGTTCCTTTGCATATACCCGCTTAGAAAGCTGGGGTCAGAGCTCCGGGTCAGCCATGATACAGCTTCAGCTGGAGCAAGAAGAGGATTCCGGGCCTTGTCTAAGGGCCCACCAGTTTAATCTTGGTGGTGCCAGAACTCAAACCCCCAATTTTTTTTTTGTTTGCAATGGTGCAGACCATATCCAGTAAAGATGCTGCTCAGTATGTTTCTGTCTTGTTGGAAGAGCCATGCTGAAGTTACCCGGCAAACTGTAATGTGATCAGTTGGTCATCATCTTACAGTGATGTTTGGCTCTCTCACACTTGTGTGCGTGTATAACGTGTACTCCTGTTACAGGGTTGTGTCTGGATACATATCCAGTGATGCCTTATTGCTTTTTCACACTTGTTGGTGTCTAAGCTGCATCGCTCGAATACGTTTTCTGAAAAATAGTTTCCTCTTACAGCAGCCAGAGCATTCGATAACGTATATTCACTGATCCGGTCAAGTCCTAAACTTTTTAGTATAATCGTTTGATTTTTATTTATTTTTTTTACACACTTTCTTTCACCAGTTTCCAATAAAGCTTCATGAAGACACGGTGTGTTATGGTTAAGGTCGTTGTGCATTGAAAATTCTGTCAATGAAGTTACACAGAGCTCAGTATCGGGCCTGATACCAATACCAGTATTAGTGCGTCTCTAATTGAAACCATCATACAACAGACTACAGCCGTGGTTCGACATTCTGGATTTTGCCTTTCTCTTGCACGGTGACTCCGAATTACCAAAACACTTCAAAATGCTCGCAATGGATGCAAAAAAACGCAAAAAATGAAACCCAATCTGAATTTTTATATTTATTGTAAGCGTGACACAATTTAAGGTCTCATTTATTTTTTACCATGGGAATATTTCAGACTCGGTGTGCAATGACCTTTAGAGTGGAGGAACTCAAGTGTTCTTTATACATTTGCATTTGCAGCATTTGCCAGAGCGACTTACATTTAACTCTTACATTACACAACCAAGCCATTGGGGGTTGAGGGCCTTGCTCAGGGGTCCTCCAGTGGCAAGATGCTGGTTCTGGGAATCAAACCCTGATCTTCCAAATTAGCAGTCCAACGCCTTAACAACTGCGCTACCACTTCATAGAGTCCCTGACTCTGACTCCGACTCAACCTTACTGAACACCCTGGGGATGAACTGGAACACCTACTGCACCACAGACCTTCTCACCTGTCATTTGTGTCTGAATATTATTGCAGCCAAATAAGCATATCACTACAAATGCTTTAAACACTAGCTGGTTAAGGGAGAAACCAGCAATGTGAAACCACAATGCTGGTTTCTTCCTTACGAGATTTCCGTGCTACAATTGACCAACAGATTCACTTCTATTATATATTTTTATATGAGTAATATAAATACTTTCTGTTAAAAAAACATGATTAGACATAAGCAGTACATAGAACATTAAAGAGCTGCCTGTTTGCAAATAGTCTACAGTTCTATCTCGGCGTAAGCAGATATAGGCTTTATGATTTGTAGAGTGAAATTGTATGTGTATCTGAAGTAAGTGTAATGTAAAGCTCAAATTTAACTTTAAAATAACAATGTGTCATTGAAGTAGGGTTACATCAGCATTAGATTATTTAATAAAATGTAAAAAAAGGCTTTTAATGTGTAAACATGGTCTAACACATAAGTAAAGAATTGTATATGGCTTAACCAAAATGTTATTGTGTTTATTAGGGCTGTGTATTGGCAAGGGCCTCACAATACAAAGCATACTACAATACATGGGTCATGATACAATATATCATGATATATTGTAAAATAGACATAGTAAACAGAAATTGCTAAAATTACAACATATACAAAGCCCGAGGCTTTGCTTTTAAGACCATGGTATGTGTCAGCGCCAACTACAGGAACGGAGGGGGCAGCTATTTGACACGTAATTTAATAACGTAATTTAAATATAGATTGATACTAGAGGTTAGTCGATTGATACACTATCATAAAAAATATTGCAATAGTTTAGTGTATCGATAAATTTACACAGGCCTTTTGTTCATATCAGTATTTTAAGTACAGGTTTTATCTAGTTTAAAACAACTAAAAACATGGATTATGGATTTTAAAAGTCACTCTTATCAAATGGATTCTACCAGATTTGTGGGGAATGTGTGTCGCTTTATTTAACGGTCCCCCAAAAAACAAAGCCATCTTTGCACTTTAGTCCTCATAGAAAAAAGAAGAAAAGCGTCGTATTAACAACCCTGACAATGAGTGCTTAGGATCAGCATGTAAAGTTTACAGTATATACTTTTTGTAGTACTATACTATATGTAGGATCCATGGTTGAACATAGGGACATTAACTTTTTTATGCCCCCAAACATGAGGATGATTAAGTCGAACATGTGGTTAGTTGCATTACATGCTGATGGTATAATGCCCACTTGGCCAATAAAAGCTGTTTTAGGTCTAGGTTTGGACCTTCTATCGTAAAGTTTTAGGTTGCATGATTGTTATCTGGATCAAAAAAGGCAAACTGTACAATATAACTACCTTTAGCACAGCACAGATGGGACAAATTTCAATTAAGCAGTTCTACTTTATGCTTTAATCAGATTTTCAAAACTGCTTTTTGGACTAGCAGTAAGTATAAAACAATTTTAAATGATCATTGTTTTTCCTTAAACATTGCTGCTTTAATCAGATAAAAAAATCTCATAATTTTATGTAATCTGTATACGCAAATATGTCATCGAAACATTGCACTATATCAGACAAGCTATCCAGACTCTCATATAAAACTAGCTGCATAGTGATAGTAGCTACGACTTGCCTGTTCAGATCATATATCATTTACTGAAGTGTGTGACATCATGACGTCAGTTATATTGATTCGACCACAGTGATTAAATGCATTAAATTGCTAATCCATATCCAACACTCTTACTGCTTTTATAATAAGTACTCACCTTCTAGCGTGTGCATTTTCAAAGAGCAGCAAGCTTATTGACTGTTTGCACGAAGGGCAGCAAGGGCATATGGTCGCACATATGGCCGTGCCTCGGGCCAGGCCACTGGGTGACCATTCTAATGAGCTGATCATTGTCTATAATTTATTAGAATACATATGGCCCTGATTATTGCTGTGCAGGTCTGCCCTCGGTTGGTTTGCATCACTGTAATAGAACGCTGACACAGTTAATTATGCACACCGAGTTTATGGTTAATGGAGAATGTGGAATTATGTATGTCTCTCGAGAGTGAAAACCCACCTTGTGTCTCATCTGCTTAATACGCCAGAGAGAACATGGCTTCTGTGGGAGTTCTGTATAAATCAGGACAGGAGGAATTTTAGATCCATCATGTTTTAGGGTTTTACTCTTAAAACCAGGTTGGATTTATTCACTTCCCTATAATGTTTGTAGTCTGGTATATAACACTTATCTGAAATTGCCAGCTCTGCTTATACATAAACAATAGACCTAATTTAGCTCACTTTTAGGCTTTTTTTTCATATCCATCATTTCTATCCTTTGCTTGTACTCTCTTTTCAGGATGACCTCCGCATGTCATTTCTAATGCTGTATTGGCCTTAACTCCTAACTCCTTCTTGTAGCATCCAACATTTTTATAGTGGCTCCCTGGTACCCGTAAATTAGATACCCGAAAATCATAAAGGCAAGGGAGAGAATGAGCAAGGAAAAGTGCACCACTTAAGCCAGAGAAAGTGAGACACATGTAGTGATATAAGCTGTGTCTTATGTCTGAGGCTTGCTACAAAATGAGCATGCTCTGATAATTGGTCCCATGTTTGCTAAGTAGACCAATAAGTTGTCTCTATTTGCGGGCATTACAGTCTCCCTCTCAGTCTGGCGTCATGTTTAGAAATCCAGAGTTTTGCAGCCGCAATGGCAGCTGCTGTTTAAGAAGAGTGTTTAGACTATGTTTAATGTTCCAGAATAACTTCCTATATAAATAATTCTATCACAAAATGTATCCTTACTGTTAAATAAAATGACTTTTACCGTGAAATTACATTTTGGTCATACTAAAGTAAGGAATGTGCGTGTCTGGGTGTAGTGTCAATAATTCAAATATTTGCTCAAAAATGTTATCTTTAAATTTTTTTGGTTAATCAAACATGACAGAACCTTAAGAGGCTTGGGGGGAATGTGTGTGTGTGTGTGTGTGTGGGGGGGGTGTTCAGTTGGTACTACCTCCCTGAAATACCTTTTTGCAGGGTGTTATGTCTAACTCTGACTGAAGAAGTTACCACTACGACACACTTATTCATCCAAAAGCCCTTTATTGTATTTACATAAATCAAACATAAGTTATATCCACCACAAATATGTATTGTTTAACTGCTAGTAGTTTAGAAGAGAAACTTTGTGCTTGCAATTTTTGGCGATTCAAGTAGTTTTACAGAAAATCTCCTAAAAAATTTGCATGAAATATTTGCATATATATTTTAAAAAAGGTCACAAATACTTACTAATTCTTACTAATTAATATACAAGTATATAATCATATTAAGAGAGAAAAGTAAGTGATGTATTTTTTTAAAATCTTTTATTCCAAGCCTATAGTCTGAAAGCAACCAGTTGACAGTTACACCGCATTCACGTTGAAACTTTCTTTGGTGAGTCTCTTTATAACTCTCTATAGTATGTATGATTGGAAACTTACTTTGCCAAATGTATGTAAGATCTGCTAAGGAAATAATTCATGTTTAATCATAAAATAATCATACTTCAGGCGTGCCAGACTTTGAGTTTCTTGCTTCATGTATGTCTTACTTTGTTGCTTCTTTGTCAGATTAACGCATGTCCATGCTTGTTTAGCTGTCTGTAGTTGGCAGGAGCCTTAAGTGCAGTGAGAACTCATAGGGGACAGTACTTCTCCTTAGACATTAATAATTGAGTATATTCTATATTTATATGAGGAGCACTTAGTGCTTAAGAGATATTTAATCACGGCGTAATTATTTGGTAGTATATATTCAGTGCAGCGGTCAAAGGCAGATGTCCTGCTCGAGAATGAACCTTTTAAACTAATATGTTGACTTTCCAGCCGTGTCTTTGTTTGACATTAGCATGTGCCTTGAAAGATAACATAGGGTGGAGGCATGTCAGAAAGCTGTGTGTCATCATTATTAAGGCTGGATAAGTTGGGCTTATGCTATGCGATTGGTCGTCTAAGCCAAATTGTGAAATCCTAAAAAAATTCTATAATTAAGTGCTAAAAGCTGTTGTCTTTAATTGTAAGTTTGACATATTCACAGACAGCCGAATAACGGCCCTCAGAATCAGTTTTTCCTCTTATGAAATTCTGGCAGCGTCAGAAAATTCCCTGCTTTAGGGGCGCTACATCAAAGCTGACCCTGCTCTCTAACCCCAACTTTCTAAGATAAGATATGCAACGAAACAAATTTTACTCTGATGTAGAGTATGTAACAAAGACATTTACATTTTTGACAACCGTTACACCAAGAATGAATAGGAGCACCGAACCCGATAATGCAAGTATCCATTTGACAATGCCCTGTGAACAAAGCAAATGTCATGGAGACATGTGCTGTTATTGTAAGAGAGAATGATGTCCAGTGTTGTGCACAGAGCCCTGACCTACACTACTGAACTCCACTGGGATAAATTGGAACACTAACTGCATCCTAGGAGGACTTGTAAGACTCTGATCTGTTCCATGAGTGATTTCTAAGTATGCGAATCCTTAAATAGATTATGGTTACTTATTTCTGTTTATTAGGGCCGTTTAAGTATAAAGGTTGTGCTGTATGTGTGTTAGAGACAGGCCTGAACACTGACAACAGCCATTTTTCTGTACAGTGACTGAAATAGTGCCTCCAACTCACTTTGTGTACTTTTTTTGGAGGGTAAGAACCGATTGACATGCACACATACACACAGGCACAGGATTACATTCTTTTTTTTTTCAAACAGCACAGAGTGTCCTAGCAACAAGGCTTCCCAGGATTTCCTCTGGTTGTGTTCAACCAGAGGCGATTCAGTGCCTTTCTTGTTAACGGCGATCTGGAAGATTAAATGTTTTTTTAAACCGTATTCCATTTAAAGATTCACTTATTTTCCCCCTTTTAATTAATTGTACAGTACCTGCTCTGTCATTTAAACTATATGAACAAGAGTATTGGGACACCTGACCATACTATATTTCAGATTTAGTCTCATTTTTACTCCTACTCCAACCTCCATGCATCTAAAAATGCTTTTCACTACATTTTGCATTCAGACAATGATGTCAGTTGAGGAGGTATCGGGTGCTTTTGGCATTCTAATTTATCCCAAAGGTTTTTAATAGGATTGAGGTCAGGTTCCTCCATTCCAACCTTGACAAACCAAGTCTTTGTTATACTGGAACGGTGTTTGGGTCTCTCAGTTTTAGTGCAGAAATAATGTAGAGCTACAACAAACAAAAATAAAATTTGAAGAATATATGTGTGTGTTAGTAAAGTATCCACATCTTTTGACCATATATAGTGTATATTTGGGCTTTATGTAGGTTGGTTTAGGTCTTTTGTTTACCTGGCGTTTAGCTGTCTTATGCTTATATTGATCCTAAAAAAAGCTCTCCAGCAAATTTTCCTTGTTTTAGAATACAAAAAAGAACTGGTATAGTTCTATATTACAAATTTGTGTTTTTATTAAAGATTTTGCTTAATCGCTTTAACAAACCTTTTAAATGTAACAAATGTCTTTAACTAGGTTATAAAGATATTAGCTTTCTCTATGACTCAGCCCACCTGCCCCACATCTTGTGCCCCATTAAACAGGTACTCCTTTAAGTCGTTCAGGCAGAAAATGTGATTTATCTGCAGCCCTAACCAGTCAGCATCTTCACACGCACATGCTGTATGTCATCTCTTGTCTGGAGTGCATGAAGAGCAGTTCTCAGGTTCCACTGCTCCACTGCTGAAGATGAGAATCACTAGAGCGAAGCTTGACCCTGACTGTAACAAGAAGCACAGGGAGCCATGAATTACAGAGCACCGTTAATGCAGGTGAGGGGTGAGCGAGCTCGTAACAGGTGTGGCGATACTTTAGCTCCTGTCGCCGTCATGAGGAATTAATAACACGCAGGTGGCTTTTCAAAGCAATGCATCACATGGTATTGTTTTTTCTATTGTTGGTATTATTTTACCATTTTTGGCAATGCAATTTTGTATTGGAAATAGATATACGCAAAGGGAGTTAAAAAATAGGTGCTGCCATGTTTTAACATCCTGCTTCAGATCAGTCTCCCTGTTACTTCTATAAAAAGATACACACTTTTGGAAAGCTGTGGGGATTTTTGTATTTGTTATAGTATTGTTGAGTTCAGGTGCTTATGTTTAGTAAGGGGGGTCTGGGGTCTTCCCGTTCATCCCAAAGACAAAATTGGGATGTTTATTGGACCAAAAAGAATGATGTACGGCTCCATCATTCTAAACAATAGTGTGCTTTTACCTTTGAAATTCATTCATCCCTGTTCAAACTGCCTCAAATGTCTTAAATTCTTTAATCAGCTGAATATTCCTAATTGTGAAATCCTTATAACCATGTACAGTTCTACATAGACAGTAGGAGTGGTGTTTTTCTTGTTGTATTTGCTTTTTTAATCAGTTTTATTATTTAGAAGATAACCAAACTTACAATTTCATTGCACGTACAGTAAATAAAGTTAAACCTTTAACCCCTGAGGCAGATGTGCTACCCACTAAACCAACATTCTCCACTCTTCCAATCTAAATTCATTTAAAAGCTTTTACACCGCTTGCTCTCTTCTGTTTTGGTCCCAATGCACACCTTTACATTAGACTTCCTGACTTCCTGTTCAGGTCTGATTTAAAGCGGGCAGGTTATAATTATGGCGCTACACCTCTGAACTTCTGACCTCAACATTTTATTAAATGGATCCGTTCCATCCGTTTGACCACAGGCTGTTTACTTTCACAACAGCCCTCAATTGACCAATAGCTTATAGCTTTATATGTCAGAATGTTGCTTTTATTTTAAACAGCCAACAATCATCCCTGATTGTTTAGTATTCTGCTTGCTGGAAATCAATAATCGGATACACAGAGAGATGCTCATATCTTTGTGGATCTCGGGGGCTTTGTGCACAGAGGCATTGTTATGCTGGAACAGTGTTTGATTCTCTTACATTCAGTAAAGAAATAATGTAATGCTATTATATGCAAAGGCATTTTAGACAATTGCATTCTTTTGATTATGTGGTGAAAGTTTGGGACAGTGGAGCTGGTAGAGAGTCCACAAACTTTTGGCCATATAGATAAATGTTGTACAGAAATAAATAACTGTTTATAAAAATGACTCCTGGTGCTTTACTGTGTTGACAATGACGGAACATTCTTTATTTTACATGGCCTAAACGTACAGTTTCGATACAAATAGCTCAAATGACTGAGACTAAGAAGATTGAGCCTCTGTACTATTTATAAGAATGCTTTATTTTGAGTAGAATAGTACACTGGATATGCAGCGGTAAATATTTTTAAACTTGATCTCCTGAAGATCATTTTCTCAACGGTTTCCTGTATGGGATTTATAATGTTTAATTAAAGACCACCTTCCTGGTTTTACATGGCGTAAATCTTTGTGATCGGAGATAAATTATTTATTGCTCAGCAAACCATAGCATGTTCCCTCCCTTGTCTCTCTGATGTGTCTGAGGTGCATTAATCTTCGTCAAAAACCATGACCTGATTTGTTTGACTAGCCATTCCTAGTTTTCTGTTGATTCTAAGTATATAAAGCTTTTATTTGATGTTTTCAGCCAAAGCAAGTTGTTACATGTCATAATTGATCAAGACTTGTCTGAAAGCACACAATAAAGAAAATGTTGTTATCACATTACAGGTGTACAGTTTTTGTACAGCAGCACTTTACTCTTACCTTAGATAAGCTTTAACTGTGGCTTTTCCTATTAAATAAAAATAAAGGTAAATCCTAGAAAAAGTAGGCAACTAAAACGCAAACAATTATAAATAGAATAAAAATAATCTTCTACGATATACAGTGTATGAAATTCTTTATTTGCATTTGTGGTTGAATCATGAAGATGTGGGGAATTAGGGCTAAACAATATATTGAAATTATCGATATATCGTTGCATATCTTAACAATTTGCGGTAAATTAGTGATTTAATACTTCAATTAATAATGTATGGTCGAAGTTTTAGGTTGCTGCGGATAGTAAAATGTCCTGCACGTGAATGTTAGTTATGATGTGTGTGTGTGTGTGTGTGTGAGTGCTTTTACACAAGACAATCAAGAAGCAGTAAGGTCTTCATAGTGAGCTAATCTTACTAAGCCCGAGGCACCCACAGCTGCCGAAGAGTCAGTGCCAAAAGTAATAAGCACCTCAAATAAAATGCCGTATTTAAAAGAGATAAACACATGCAGACTAAAGTTCTATGTAGAATATGTAAATCTCGAGTGGCATCGTAAACGGGAAACACTACAAATCTTTAGTTACCCTAAACCAAGCACAACATGTTGTTTATAATTTTTTAAAATATTGTTTCGCATATCGATTATCATTACAATTATTTATCATGATATGGCATATCGCATTTTTCTTCAATATCTTGCAGCCCTGGTGGGATTACAAAAAAATCAGAAATAAGACATTTGGTAAATGCTTTAATGGATCAGTAAACCTTGAATGCTTTTAGTATAATAAGTGAATCCTGCTATCTTCTACTTTTCTATAGTCTATTATACGTGTCCTGAATTCAGTTCAGATTGACATGTACTAGTCTAAAAAGCACCGATTTAAATGCAGAAAATTAACAACATAGAATGAAAAATGTGTCACTACAACCTGTATGCACACAATACAAGCAAATATTTGTATCATTTTATTTTTAACTTTTAATTTTTTTATAAATCAAGTGTTCTGCGTCAGTTCAGGCCTCGTAGGCAAGTTTGCTGTCAGCTGATGCAAAAAGAAACCTGACCCCTAACAGCTGATTGGGCCTTAGGACTCAATTGGCAAATCTCAAACAAGGTGCCTTACTTAAACACAGCTCGCCTGCTTGCTCTGCTGCTTCCTCAGCACAACGCTTTACAAACCACCTCCTCCCCCATCTCCTTCTTTAACTGTGCTAACCTAAACTGTCATTCTGTTGTCATTGTTGCATATTTTGTTCTGAGGGGATTTTGTGCTGCTCTCCTATTCTTAAAATGGGAGGGTAACACCCCCCGCCCTGAGGAATCTGCGGGTTCCCTGTCTAGGCTTTTTGCTCATTGAAAGTCAGGGAATTTAGAACAGAGCCATACCTTCAAATGTAAACTTTGAAACATTTAAGGTTAAACTGAAGGTTGCCTATTTGTTCTCCTTTTTTTGACTTAGGAGTTAAAATTTAATGCTAGAAAATTAACATTTACATATTTTAAAATGCTACATATGTTAAACAGGTACTGACGGCACCGGCACATGTGAATATGTAAACGACAATGTATAGAATTTTAAAAAAATCTAATTTTATTTGTAGAACACGTTTAACAGTGGATATTTTTACAATGCACATTTACAGAATTATATAAATTTGTTAAAAATCTTAATTAAAATCATTTTTTTTAATGAGCAAGACAGAGGTGACTGTGGTGTTGAACAACACATTCAGACTACATGAGGAAGAAAAACTTCATCAGATTGTATGAATATCAATCATTTCTCTTCAGCAGTGTAAATGTATGGTGAAATAGTGCAAATGTGTAGCCAAGAAATTCATTTTCACATTTAACTCTAAGTATATCTTGACAAGTTTTTAACTGTTCACTGATCCAAGTGTATTATAATGTGAATAAACGGTTTATATGGCCAGTCACTGCTTACAGGTGCTTTAGTTACTGAATATTTACTGGCGCTACTAACAAAAATATTCAAATTTAGCCCTGATTTTTACTCACCAATAGGTTTTGCAAACTTGTCGAGAAATTCCCAAAACCGGAGGCAAATTGGAAATTGTGCTTTGTAAAAGATTAAGTAAAAGATTTTAATATAAATGATAGTTTGCGAAGAAGACGATTGCGTTTTGCGATTTTTCCTGTTGTAAAGTCATGGCGTGCATGCGAATACAGCAGCAACTGAATGTTACCCAAGTTAGTCGTGCAGTGTAAACATGGACTTAACCAATAGGATTTATGACAAAAGATTCTTATTCTTTTGAACTACCATTTCCCACCTTACAAACAATTTTAGTAGATTAGCTGCTGGTGTCAGATTGTCCTTTAAAAAAAGTGGACAATTTCTATGGCACAACAAATATAGGTGCGGATTAAAATGCTTTTCTGGCAACTAAATTTTTATTTCATAAAAAAAAAAATGATTAGACTCTCCCTTTTTATCTTTTATTTCCCTCTCCATCATTCTTTGCTAGGGAACTTAATGGGGCTGCCAAGAATCTTCCATAATCCCCGTGGCCTGGTTTGTGGGCCCACCTAGTCCCTGTGACAGATGTCTAGGACGTTGTAGAACGAGCGGTGCTTTTGTTGTGGGTTTTTAAAAAGCTGTACGGGAGCAGACTGTAGACAAGCAGCTGAACAGATAGTGCAGGTCTATTATATTTTTCGATTATTATATTTTGTATAATTTTAAACATTCTTTTTAAATTTGGCCTTATAATTAGATAAAATTAAACAGTTTTTGTACTATATGAAAATATTTAAATGTAAGGCTAAATTTGCAATGAAATATTTTCAAGTATTTTTGATTTGAAATTTATGCAAAATAATCCTTCGTTTCTTCATCTGTAAATATCCAGTATAATAAATAAAATAAAATGTATCCACATTTAATGGTGTTTTATTGCGCATAACACTGATATAATTTTTATGATTATTACTGCATTGTAAAGATGGTTTTAGTCAAGCCTAATTTGTTATATAAGGAAGTGGCATTGTGTTTCAGTAGAACTAAAGGATAAACAGTGAATGTGTAGCATCATTATCTCTGCTGAAAAAATGTCCTCTTGTCTCTAGCACCGTGCTGCAGGACCAGGTTTTTAAAACAGGACAGGAAGTAATGGCACTTCTTTGAAACAAATTTGGTTTCTCTGAAATGCAATAAAAGCTAAAAATGAAGGGTCGATAAAGAAGATTACAAGCAGTAGCATTCTCTGAAATTCACCAACCTCGTCTTAAAAGTAAAGCACAGCGCAGGGAGCTATCCTCTTTATAGAGAGCTAATCTGATGCTCCCTGCACCGTGCAGTAATACAATTTCTGTCTATTGTACGTACATGTAGCATTATTAGTTTAGAAGAGTAAATAATAAGAAAATTCAGTTTTCGGCAACTGAACTTTTAAACTTTCTCTAAATCAGTTATCTGAACATGACCTGTATGTAGGAAAAGTGCAGCAGCGAACCAAGGTGAAGTGGTGGTGCCAGTCAAAACTTATAGATGAGGACCATCTAAAAGATTATTTTGTAAATATATCTTTGTGTATATATATATATATATACACACACACACACACAACATACAAAAAGTAGTCAAAGCACACATAATAATACATAAATTGTTTATTTTTCAATACAAAGTGCTAATTTTTTAACAAAATCTTTATCTTTATGGCAGATGATGATACAATACTGTACAATACAATCTTAAAGATACAGTACAATCATCATATTTACAGAAATGGATTCTCACCTGCTTTACACTAGATAATACATTCCGCTGCTAAGTACAACCCGCGCTAACCTGTTTCCCAGTAACAATATTAGTAATTGGACTATTACCAGTAATTCATCTTTCGAATAATTAAACAAAACTTAGCTGAAATTAGCAACAGAAACATTTCTTTGTCATATAATTAACTTAAGTCAGTCTTATCTCCCTCACTCTTGATTTTTTTCTTTTTCTGGCCGCCAGATGGATTAACTTATGTTTAAATTAGCAAATGCACAAGTTAGCGCTGTGCTAGTTTAAAAATGGCCACCAACACATAAAAAAAAAGCAAACACATCCAGCGTAATGCGAGATGGGCCCCCTAGAAGGGATGAAGATATATTGCTCCATGTTCTATTAATGATGACATTTCTGATTGTTTAAATGGTCAGCTGTCAGAGGAGGCCCTTAAAATGTGGGGCCCCAAGCAACTGCCTGCCTTACCTGCCCCATTCCTAAGACTCTGGAATGCGTCATGTAACCCGAAATACATAGCATTGTTTTGATCTGGTAAAGTGATGTAGGACCTTTCTCTATTTCAGGTGAATTTTGTGGCATGTCAGCTCTGTGCACTCCTCTCTGCCTTCTGTTTCCGGCTCTACCTGCACCCCAGTAAGACAAGTCCGTTTGTGAGGCATGTGGTCGCTACACTGCTCGGCTTCTACTTCGCTCTTTTCTGCTTTGGCTGGTGAGCTATGTGGGGATTTCTTTTCTCTGTTTTTATTCTTTGTAAAAGCACTACAGATTAACAGAATGTGAAAAGTAGTGAACCCATGTGAGTAATGGTACATGTTAACATTTGTAAAAGTTTTTTAATTGAAAGATTAGACATAGAAAACATTTTTTTTTGGCAATTTTTTTTTTTTTTTTAGAATAATCTTAGGCTGCATTTACACTGCATGTATAAAGCCGATTTTTTTTTTTTCCTCTGTAAATGGTCCAACAATGTAGTGAGCAGGAAAAAAAATCACATGGATTCCGATATTTTTTTAGATTGGATTCAGGCCTCATTTTATATGTGGTTATAAATAAATATATAAATAGGATGTGTGCATTAGCAGCTGTCATGTAAGCAGACAGATCAGATTTTCACCAGTCAATGTGAGTCGAACTTTATTAAATAAGCGATGGTGGCGCATGACATTAACTCGGGTGGACACCAACAGAGATATACAGTATATGTAACTTAGCACAACTGTTGGTTTTGATATTCATTGATTCTGTTCACTTAAAATCTGTTTTGTCTGTAAACATTTAAAAAAAAATTAACACAGTCAAAAAAAAAATGATATATAAAACTTAGCGATCCATGCTACATTCGTGCAGGCTGCAACAAGGGCTCGCTTTTTTTTTTTTCTCTCTCGCCCAAAAAGAAAGCATTGTTTTACCTTCAAACATAATGCAGAAGCAAAATAATAAATAATCATTTAGTCTTTGTCCATTGCATTCATTGATTATCGCTCCATTTTACTTACTTTTTCAATCAGTATGTCTACTTTGGTTTGTTTTACTGTGTATAGTGTAAATGCAGCCTTAATCCTCTTGAGAAATACTATTTGGCCAAAACTTTGTGGACACTATATCAACACAGCCATAACCTTTTTTACCCAAACTGTTGCCACAAAATTGAAAGCATATGGTTGTCTATCATGTATTTATTAGCTGAAGCAATTAGCATTTCAATTTCAAACACTTTTCCAGCATGACCATAGCCATGTGCACAAAGATCTAAGACTCGTGCACAAAGACGTGTTATGGTGTGTTTGGAAGTTTGTCAGAGCTCTAACCACAACCCAAGTAATCACTGCCCTTGTGACGATACTGCTCGGCATCTCAGTAATAGTTTTGTGGTTAAATGGACACAAATCCCCTCAGTTACGCTTTACAAGCTAGTAAAAAACATTTCCAGATTGGATGTTATTATAGGCATAAGAGTGAGACTAAATCTGGAATAGAAGGTTTACAATGCACAATGTGGATGTGATGGCCAGGTGTTATATCATGACGTACCTTATATATAATATATAAAGTTTGCATGACTTGTGTAGACATGAAAGCTAGCGGAGGAGGCTGCTTTCCTGTTTAAAAGGCTTGATTGCATCTCATCCAAGGTGTAAATGTTTTCAGTTTCACCATGATCTTGACCTGCATAGATGTTACTTAGGACCAGTAAATTGGACATTTGTGTTTTGTGATTTGGGGAACTTTCGATTTTCTTTCCTGTAATAAAATAATATAAAGAAAAGAAACAAATCTTTTACAAAGTTTTACTGATGGGTTCCTTGACTCATCACTGCCCTCCTCTTCACTTCTAGATTAATGCTTAGAGCCGTTCATCACTTTAACTGAGGGCTGAGGGACGGCTGTGGTTTAAAGTGCTTTTGCAGAAGCTGAGTGTTTTTTACAGAGCAAACAACAAGTGCACATAGCTGTTAAGAAATACAGCGTACAGGATGTGACATTGGTAAACAGATTTGTCTGGTTAGAGCGTTCAATTTTTTGAAGCATAAACCAGTCAATAGTTAATAAAGGATGGGTGAATTTTTAGATGTGTAGGAGTGCGTAATTTTTGGCACTTGTTAAATTCTTACTAAATATTTTTCTACTTGTGTTAAATATTGAAGAACTTTTTTGGCAAAATATGTTTAAAATTAACTACTTAAACACAAAAATATGTGAAATTTTATGCAGTAAAAATGTAGATTTAAAGAGCTTTAATAAACCAGCTAGTTTGATAGTTAACATAATAATTTTAGTTAGGTTGCTGCCGCCAAAAAGGTCTATTATGATATACTGCATCTAGACTTTTCTCTGTTCTGGCACCAAGATGGTGGAATAAACTGCCCATCAATGTCAGATCAGCAGAGTCACTAACTCTCTTTAAAGAGACGATTGAAGACCCACCTATTTCTCAAATACCTGGCATTTGACATTTAACCAAAAAAAAAAAAAAAAGCTTTTGTGGGTTGTTACTTTCTGATTTGTGATCTAATGTGGTGGTGTAGTGATGGCTCAGTGTTTAAGGCGTTGGACTGCTAATTGAAAGATCTGGGTTTGATTCCCAAAACCGTTTGTGTGTTAGGAATCAAATTGTGTGTTACTGTTGGGTCCCTGAGCAAGACCCTAACCCCCAATTGCTTAGCTGTATGAAAGAGATAAATGTAAGTCGCTTTCTATAAAGGCGTCTGTGAAAATGCTGTAAATGTAAATAAATATGAACAGAGCTGAGAAGTTGGAGTAATGAGTGACCTTGGCAAGGTCATTATTCCACCTGGTTTCTTGTTATTTAGAGGTAAAAGAAGGAATCAAATTTGACAAAAAAGAAGGGGTAGATGGACAAATGAGTAAAAGATGAGAGAGAAAAAGTTGAAGGAAAAAATGCCTGCAACATTGTCTTATGAAAACAGACATGTTCCTGAACAATTAACAGGATGTCTGTCCTACACAGTAAACAGCACATTGCCAGGTTTATGCGTGTATTAAACCATTGTTGAACCTCAACACAATATTAAATTTAGAGAGAAAAAGAAAAAAAGATGGAGAGAGGCTGATTACTGTTAGCAGCTGTATGTGTTTCTATTACTCATCTGTCTGTGAATGATATAGCTGTTCATTTATTTATTTTTTTGCTTTTTGTCTCAGGTATGCCCTCCATTTTCTGGTGCAGAGTGGCATCACATACGGCATCATGATCTTGGCAGGAGTTGAACACATGCACAAGTGAGTCAGTGAGTTTATCTGTACATTGCAAAATCATAGCTAAGATTCCTACTTTGTTAGCTTGGTGGATCAAAAAACGTACAGACAAAGATTTTATAGCTGCAGTCTGTGCAATGCCAGTCGGTCTGTCAGTCATGTTATGTGTAGGCTGTGATGCTTGTTAATGTACCAGTTTAGTTAAATAGTTTTAAAAGCAACGCATAGACACACAGATGGACAGAGAGAGACATCCAAATTAAAAAAAAAATAACAGAAGTTTTTTATAATAACATAAAAATAACTTAAAATAACATAGTATAAAAACTATTATCTTAGGGTTTACTTATTTCTGTTAATACAATCAACCTTTTAAATTAAAAACATACCAGCATGATATCAGATAAAAGCTCTCAGTAGCAACGTGCACACAGCTGACATTAATTTTACAATTATTTTTGGTGCTATTGTAACTGTATATGATTAATTACTATCAAACTATTAATAATCAATAATACCAAAAATAATTAAAACATTATTGTCAGCTGTGTCCAATCAACTTTTTTAATTATTATTTTTTGTCCCAGCATGCCATTTTGGTGTTTTACTCTTTACTTATAGCTATTTAATTTCAATTTCCTGCTTCCTAATTAAAATTTTAATGTAAATCGCTGCCATATAATAAAACTATAGCAGGCTGGATCTTTCTGCCACTAATTGATCATTAGTATTGTAAGCATACGTGCTGTGTTGTTGTTTGGCACTAGGAGTAATCAATATTTAGAGAAGGTAAGGAGCCATCCAGGGTCATGAACCTTCTCACACACTGAAACAGCTGAATGGAAAATGCTGACCAAACACACCAAACACACACACACACACACACACACACACACACCTATATTCTTTCATTCCTCCTTGCCCATTCTGCTCGGCCAATGTTCTCAGCTGCAGTCCCAGGGGACCTGTGCTGTGCGTCAGCAGCAGTGTTTTACCTTCTATGTGATCAAAAAATTGAGCTATAAGGAAGCTGAGTCTGTTTTCACTCTCATGTTTTTTATCCGAACAACCTGAACGCGACTGTACACACACCAAAATTACCATACTACCTGTCTAAAGATAAAAAAAAGTACTCGGTTAACAATTTTTAGGATTCACTGCTTTACTAAAATCTACAGTATTTGCAGTATTATGTAATAGGCTCTAGGAGAAGCAGTGTGTTTGGGGTTTGGGAGCTGCTTTTCAGTTGGGGTCATTTCTATCTTGTTTTCTGTATAAAGTTTAAACAGCTGAGTATGTGTTATGGGGCGTTCGTCTAATATTGATTATGTGACAATGTTAATTTTTTGTTTTGCTTGTTTTTTCATAAACTGTAATAACAAAGTTACTGAACCGAACAAGCATTTTTATTGATTACACTGTAAATAGTGTAGTTTTACGACTTTTATTTCTACGTCAATATAAATAGATGGGTTTAAAACTGAAATAATTTTTTAATAAAATGATAAAATTATTGTGAACCGTCATTTTTTTTTTGTTGAAACAAAACAGTAATTAAATAAAGATAAGGGATGTGGTAGCTCAGTGGTTAATGTGTTGGAATGCTAACCAAAGTTTGTAGGTTTGATCATATACCACGGCTGGGCCCCTAAGCAAGGCCCTTAACCCCCCAGTTGCTCATTTGTATAAAAAAGATAATGACTCTGGATAATGATATCTGCCAAATGCTGTAAATGTAAATGATTTAAAAAAATCTTTTATTGTAAAACCCAGCATAAGTGAGGATAAAGAGTGGATCTGGAGTGGCGTCATTATAAAATAAGCATGAAGTGGACATTTTTGCCGCTTTACTCCGCTCACATACTCTGCCAGTGAGCACAAGATGTGAAATATGAGACATTTTCAGAGGAAACCAACACCACAACCGTTTCACATGTTCATCCCAGAATAATAAATCGGAACTGATTGTTGACTGTGAGATACTAAATGAGAAAAGCAGTAAAACTCAGTAATTTCTTAAAAAAAAATAGCTTTTTAATAAATCAATTTAGAGGAGGAGTTAGACTGTCAGTATAGAACTGTGAAGCAATTAGACAAGAAAAGAAAAAACCCTCCTGATTCTTCAAAGTTCAAAAACAAAAAATAATTTTAACAGGTATTTAAAATATTCTAAATGATCAAAAGTGTTCTTGCAAACGCTTAATTCAAAAGGACTATTGCATGCAATACTCAAAATGCCATATATCGGTGGAGCCGATATAACAAAACCGATATTCGATGCTTTGAAAAAAAAATTAAATATCAGGAAAAATATTGTTAAATCTGAATATCGGTTGATCTCTAGCTTTATGTACAGAAAAGTGTGAGGAGGCTTTCTGTTCTAAAGGAACACTGCTGTCTGTTTCTGTTTGCAACACCTAAGGTGTCAGTACACTTTTATAAATAGGCAACCTCCAGCCCCAGACTTATTTCACTGAAAGTCAGTGATAATGAAACACCTTAACGTAACTACCGGCAATTGCAATGAGCTTTGTGGGGGTGTTTGTGGATGAATTTCAATTTTAAAGGTGTGTAGATGAAAGATGCAATTTCTCTATATTGAAAACAATAAGCTGTCATCTTATGCACACACACATGCTATATGACCTATACAGTGGGAAAAGTGGTAGCTGCTTATTGGAGGATCGGTGTTTGATTTCCAGCACCACCAAGTTCCCACTGCCCTTAACCCCCAATTGCTCAGTTGTATAAATGGGGGAAAAGGAAGTCATTCTGGATTTGGGCATCTGCCAAATGCTGTAAATGTATACACATATACACACACACACACGCCATACACATCAGTTAATGTATTACAGCATAAAAATGACAAAGCAGTGAATTGTTTTTGCATATTCCAACTTGTTAGAAATTTGGGATCAGAGCACAGGTTGAAAGGGTAAAAAGCCTTGCAGGAGGGCACCATCAGTAGCAGATTTTTGTTTAGTGAACCAAAAACAGAAGTTTTAAGTCAGTACAAAAACACACTGAGAAAATAAATACCCAAATAAGTGGAAACAGATGATTCGCCGTGGCGACCCCTAAGAGGGAACAGCCGAAAGGAAAGCCAAAGAAGCCACATCCCATTATGTGGGATGTAATTGTCTAGAATGTCTTTAGATCTTATAGCATTAAAATTTTCTGTCACTGAAACTAAGAGGCCCAAACCCTGTTCCAGCTTGACAACAGCCCTGTGCACAACACCCCCCCCCCCCAGCTCCATAAAGACATGCTGTGTTATGGTTGAAGTCCTGCACAAGCCATGACCTCAACCCCGCTGTGGTAGTGCGGTGACTAAGGAGTTGGGCTGTTATTTGGAAGATCGGGGTTTGATTCCCAGCACCATAGAGTACCCGCTGCTGGGCCCCTGAGCAAAGCCCTTTACCCCAATTGCTCAGTTGTATAAAAGAGATAAATGTAAGTCACTCTGGACATCTGCTAAATGCTGTAAACATAAGAAGGTACCCTTTGGGGTGAACTGAATTGAACACCAGAACCCCTCAGTCGTAAATAGTAGCTAAACTCACTGATAATATTGTGGCTGAATAAGCAAATCCTTACAGCCATACTGTGTGTAACGGTTAAGTGTCCCAGTACTTTAGTTCATATAGTGTAGGTTCACAAAAAGCAACCACTTAACATAACAGGCATTTTAACCTACAGGAAAATGTAGGAAAGAAGTGTAATCAGGGTTGCAAGTTGTTCAGCTGTCATGCATAATTTTAAAAAGTTTTGAAAATAATTATTCTTATAGATAGTCTTCAATTATTTATTTGGTTATTTATTTATTTAAAATGTAAGCCTAGTTTGGATTTCACAGACACGCACAGGCACAGACACGCACAGGCACAGACACGCACAGGCACAGCACAGGCACACACTGCACAGAAACCGCACGACACCGCACACGGACACGCACGGACAGACCGCACAAGGCACAATGGCACAACTGGCACACACTGGCACAGACACTGGCACAGACACAAAAAGACACTATTGCTTAGCATATAAGAGTAAAACTAGTTAACATTCTTGTTTTCTTATTGAATGAATCCACATATTTATAGTACAGGGTTTAAGGCTCAGATTCTGTGATGAGCTTAAATACATGAAACTTTGATATCAGATGTATTGCTTCATTTCAGATACTGTTTGGTGTTTGCCCTGGCGTACCTTAGCTTCTGTCAGATCACACGAGTGTATGTCTTTGACTATGGGATGTACTCAGCCGACTTCACAGGGTAAGAATTGTGTGTGTTTTCCTGAAAAAAAATCTACTAAAGAACTGCTGCTTTTTTTTCTTTTTGTTGTTTTTATAACACGCTGTTTTTTATTTGCAATATGCTCATCATTTACTAAACTGTTTTCCCTTCTATCATGTCCTGCTTTGGTTCCAGGCCTATGATGGTCATCACACAGAAGATCACCAGTATGGCCTTTGAGATTCATGATGGTGAGCTTTATATCACTTTAAATACCAAAAAATGCTTGTACTGCATGTATTCATCCATACAACATAATTAAATGATTAATTTCTTTATTTTTAATGTATTTTATTCGCTTATTCAGACTGCATTGCTGAGAGTTTTATTCATTTTCCTCTCCTGCATACATATTCACTTTAGCAAACACAGCAAAAAAAATTAGGTGATGTGCTTTATTTGAAAAATGCAGGTGTTCACTGAGCATCGCTGCCAAAAGCCTGGTGAAGCTAATTAAAGTACAGGGAGATGAATGATGGAGAAGGGCTGAAATGATCTCAGCAGGACCCTCTGTCCTCATCTCTCCTGCACAGAATAACCAATGACCTGCATCACGTCGGTCCTATACTATACATCTTTATCTGACATATTAATAATTTACTGTGACTTCCATTCTTTATGTTCCCTTCTGCTCGGTCTAACCTAAAAGATTAGTGTGGAATTGTGGGGTCCTCTGCTGAACGAGGAGGGTGTTTCAAATTAAAATGGTCAAAATCTGTTTTTTTTGTGTTAATTGTCAATATTTAGAATGTCATTTTTTTTTAGAGGGAATTCAAAAGATGATGTGACAAAAGGTAAAAATGTTCTTAGGCTAGTACAAATCTGTTAGAGAGGATCCACTACCTCGCTGTTAAACTGTGTATGAATAGTAAGTTATTATTTAACATTATCATAAAGTACACTATATGGCCATCACACCCACATACCGAATCCTCACGGTTATGCTACACATGCTAACTGAAAGCATTTTTGGAAATGTGGAGGATATTATAGGAGACTAAATTTAAAACAGGTTTAAAACACATTAATGTAATGATCAGGTGTCCTAATACTGAATAGAGAAACAAAACCTTAAAAGAAACCAGAGTTCTCCTCTGACCAGAGTAAATACAATCAGTCTTCTCATTTGTGTGTCAAAATATTTTTCAAAGATATAAGATAAATACATCTCATATATCTTTTTATAAAGTAATAAAAAAACCCTCAAAGATCGTACGCAGTTGTACATGTCGAAAATGTATAAAGCAGTTTGAACAGTTATAAAACTATGGGCTTCTTTTTAAGTGCTTCTGAGAAATTAAGCAGTTACTCACCTTATAGCTCCTCCTTGTCTTTTTCATCTTGTGGCAGACGTTAACCGTAATGTGAGCTGATAAGGTGACTAATCTCATCATCATCAACAACAACAGCAACATGGCAGCAATAATACAAGTATTTTGTTTGAATCACTTTGTCTGGGTCTTCTCCCCTCTTCATGCAGTCTGCTAAAGCTCACCTAATACAACACTATAAACCAGGAGGGGAGTGAATTAACAGCTTCCTTCCTGTGTTGCTAATTAGATTCATTTGTTAGCCTCTGTGCTAAGTGTGAAAAAAGTCTAATCTTGCTGCCTGCTTCATTGTACAGTTATATTATTGAATTTCTATAAACTTCTAAAGAGAGTCTTTTTTTGTTCTTGTGGTTTTTAAGGGTTTCTGTCTATCATTTGTCTTATTTTTTTATTTTTGGCTTCTAACTTTTTTGGAATTTTCTATTAATTTGTCAAACAGCATACTAAATATAGGGTTTTTTTTTTTACTGTTTTTACCACATTCCAAATTTAATCCCTTTTTGCTGTTGGAATATTTTCACGTTTGTCACATAACACGGGGTTGGGGGTTCAATTCCCACTTTTACCAGATATACAGTATGTGGGGTTTACATTTTCTCCTCTCCTTTAGGGTTTTCTCCGGCTATGCCGAATACCTGTCCTAGTCTAAAGACCTGCATTGTAAAATGATTGGACTAAATAGTTCAGAATGTGTGTGTGTGTGTGCGCAATGGGTTGGCCTTGCAATGAATTGTGCCCCCCTGGGATAGGCTTTGGATTTACTGTACCCTTCCATATGAGAAACAGTAAAAAGAAATTGAGGGGTGGAAATGTTATCTATTGCTATGTTTCCATCACCTTGTGTTAATGTGCATTTTAAAATATCGCATCAGAAACAAAAGATGGAAACGGCGAATTTCTAAAATGCTTTTGGTCGCTTGCTTGAGGTACTTTTTGACTTGTGCAAAAAAGAATAAATGTGAATAAATGTAAATGAAAATGCTAGGACATTTATTAGTTGCCCATTGGTTATTATTTAAATCCTGTCTCCATTATGCTTATTCTGAATAAATTCTGACATAGCAAACATAAAACTCGTGACCAACCGGCTGTTTCCGCTCGATTAGGCTTGCCTTGTTTGAAAAACTTCATGGAACCACACTTAATTCACGTTTAATTTTTTGCTTACGTTAGGATGAAAACCTGGCTATTGAAGAGGTCAAGTCATGTCAAGTCAGCTTTATTTATATAGCGCTTTTAACAATCAGGATTGTTTCCTAGCAGCTTTACAGAAATACCTTAGAAACAACAATATTAAACATTCATTAGAACAGTCCATTTGATTGATATCCATAAATTCAAAGTCCCCAACTAAGCAAGCCAGAGGCAACAGCGGCTATGGATCTGATGGAATTTTTTGTGTTAGTGCAAGTGCGAATCGGTTGGTGGGGCCGGCAGTGACGTCGAAACAGGTGTTGACTTTCTTCTGCGGAGGAGGCACTTCTATCCACACTATTAAGTCATAGAGTAGAACATTCCAAAAATTGGCATTTTTGTAGAGTAGCTGTTTGTAAAGTAACAGCAAAGTTTTGAGTTAAAACTTAAAAATGAGAACTGGGCATCATTATTTAGATTTTGTTCTTAAGCCTTATTTATGTTTGAGTGAGCCCATAGCTACAATTTGAATAATAACTTACCTAAAAAACAAATGTGTAGAGTACGACATAATATTTCCAGCAGAGAACATAAAAAGCACTCAGTTAGCTATAAAGTGTTGACTGACTAAGCCATCATAGATTAATAGCAACCAGAAAGGTTTACTGATATGTGTGATATTTTCTTTCTTTTTGACAGGAATGGCACGAAAAGAAGAACAGCTTAATCAGAGCCAGAAGCTGTTTGCTATCAGGTGTGTAAGTTAATAGCAACGAAAAAAGGGGGTCGGATTTTATTTTAGACATCAAACCAGTGTTCCTGCTGTTCGCCGTCATGTCCTGTAGTAGTATTCGTGACTTTACACTAGAAGGTAATCAGCTTGTATAAAACAATTCTCGACCTCTCGAACATAGCAGAACTCCAGCTGTGTCTTGTGAAAACACAATCCTAACATTAGGCCTGAACAACCGCTGAGCTGAACTGTTGTCTGCCATGTTTGTTTTGATTTACTTGTGAGCAAGACGTTCTGTAAGATTCCACAGGCTGAGAATCGGGACTATTGGGTAGTGAAGTTATTCTGAACTGAGGAATAACTAGGAACAAAAAAAAACCTTCAACAACTTGTATCTATTATTTTAGCTGTTGTCACTTACCCAATCCTAACACATGTTTAAAATGTTAGAATTAAGGTTTTGATATTCAGCATCGGAAGCTAAGCTTTTGCAAGCTTTTCTATGGATTAGCTGAAATTTAAAGTGGTTACAGTTAATACTTTAATTGCTGTAAGAGATGATTTGGTCCCAGAAATATTAATAGGTAATCCTAATCTTTTTGTTTTGGTCAGAATGTCTTTTTGTGAACCGTATAACCTTCCTTGCTAATGATTTTTAGCTTGTGTGTTTTTTCCTGCTTGTGTGTTCAGGCGAATGCCTAGTCTTCTTGAGTACTTTAGCTACAACTGTAACTTCATGGGCATCCTGGCAGGTCCCACCTGTTCCTACAACGACTACATTGCCTTCATCGAGGGCAAGCCCTTCCGTCACAGAGAGCAAGAGAGCAACGGCGGGCTGCTGGGAAAGACCAGGCTAACTGACCCTTCACCTAATGTAAGTCATGTACTGACAGTGCGGAAATGTTTCTTAATCATAGTCTTTTAATCAGCTTTTAGTTTTATTTAAGCCTCTCATATTTCATTAGCTTTTGATCACTCCGTTGCTGTAAAAATGCAAGAAACTCAATGAATAGTTAAGCAATTATAAAAAGGATATAAGTATAAAAATGCTGCTGGTGATTTCCTGTGCTGTGGTGCTCTTAAAAACAAAAATACTGTGTAATTTATAGAAATATAATTTTGGAAATATTTATTAGTCATAATTGCATGCATCTTGCCTTCATGGAGCCAGAGCCAGCCCAAGGCATAAGCAAACTAATTGGCTACTTGTGGCCAACAGGTAGCCCCCAAGGTTTTTTATATGTCAGTGGTAATTATAATAAAATACAATAGTAAATGGGAAAAAAACAAAAACACAATATTACCGAGATGCATAGTGGGGTAAAAACATGATAAGCAACACAGCCACAAAAGCAACCAAAAATTGTAGTAAAGAGAGGCTGCTTAGCTGCTATATATTGTAAGTTCTATAGTTATAGCTGCTATAGTGTAAATAAAAACAGAGGAAATAACTCATGTCTTGTATCATTTGCAGATGGTGGTTGTTCGTAAACTTGCCACCTGCTTCATCTCTCTGCTAGTCTTCCTTTCCGTTTGTAAAGTCTTTCCTGTGGAACGGAATATCGATGACGACTTCATTGCCAACACCCCCTTTTATGCCCAAGTGGTCTACTTGTATCTATCTATGCTGACCACACGGCCCAAATACTACTTTGTTTGGACTCTAGGTGTGTGTTTTACTCTAATTTCCAAGCTTTTTTTTCCACTCTGATTTTCAGGCTTTTTTTATAATACAGCATAGCTGCATTCTTTCTGTTAAATCACAATAATATAAAATCATATAAGATCATCTTAGATAGTCATAGTTATATGTTTCACGTGCTTAGTAGTCACATCCAGATCTTCAGACTTTACTGCAAAAGGTTTGGATTCCATAACAGCTTTAAATGGCCAAAAAGGCACCTGTAGCAACCAATACCAGTTAATTTATCCTCATGTCCAAATGTCTCTTCAAAAAACAAACAAATAGATTTTTATTAAAAGATGCAGATGATAATTGTATCCCCTGTAACATCATTGCAAAAATAAGCGCTTACTGTCAAATTTGTAAACATGATTGCGTTCTTTTTCTATGGGAAAATCATTTCCAGCCCACAGCAGCTTTGACCAATAAAAACAGTGTCATACAAGTTTAGGAAATCAGCTAGAACCCAACTTTTTTTTTCTTTTCAGCTTTTACAATGAAGATAAGTGAAGTGTCTGGAATTTTAATTTATTTTTTGTCATTGCATCACTTTAGTAGCACAAAAGTCTAGAACATACACATAAAGGTGATACAGGATGAGCTGAATAACCTTAAACACTTATCATATCCTGTGTCGGAATTAAACAGCTGATGCCATCAACAACGCAGCTGGATTCGGCTTTAACGGCTACGACAGTGACGGAGTGCCGCGGTGGGACCTCATTTCCAATCTGAGGATACAGAACATAGAGGTCAGTCCGTTTCCATTTCCTTAGTTTTGTTATATAAAATATAAACAAATGAGAATTTTTACATTCTTCTGTGTTTTTGTTTTAGTTTGCAACCAGCTTTAAGGTGTTTCTCGATAACTGGAATATTCAGACCGCCCACTGGCTCAAAAGGTAAGAGTGTAACTATTGCAGATTACAATCGAGGTTTAAAGACTCTGGTCACACAGAATGTTGTTTCAATACCTACACTCAAGTGTGTGGTAATCTGGGTGACTTATTATGTTGAATTCCGTTGCATGTTTCTGATTCGTATCCCATGAATGAGCATTTTTTCCTGTTTACGTGATCGCCGGTCATGCATGATCTGTACCACATTAAAGGAAAAAATCGAATTGGGTCACTTGATACATGCAGTGTAAATGTGGCCCAAGACTTTATTTGAATGCATCACATCGTGCATTTTGTAGAGTGCCATCTACTGGTGGAATACATTAATACTATTCCAGCATGACATTTGTAATACAATTGTAATCTGCAATAGTTAGAATTAACTATTATTCTCTGAAAAGCAAAAACATCGTCAATAAACCCACAGGTCCTCTTTAGGATGTGAGCATCTTTGGACTGAATATTTCCCTCTTGTAGAAGATTATTTTAGTCCTGAGGGAGAATTATTATTATTTTTAATGTCTGTGAATAGTTAAGTCATAATGTCAGCATAAATAATTTTAAAAGAATGTCTGTTCATATATATATATCTATATCTAGATATATATATATATATATATATCTATAAGATCTTATATCTATATATATATATATATATATATATATATATATATATATATATATCTAGTATATATATATATAGATCATATATCTATATATATATATAATAATATATATATATATATATATATATATATATATATATATATATATATATATATATATATATATATATATATATATATATATATATATATATATATAGATATCTATATATATATCTATATATATATATATATATATAGATATATATATATATATATATAGATATATATCGATATATATATATATAGATCTATATATATATATATCTATATATCTAGATATATAGATCTATATATATCTATATAGTATATCTATATATATCATAGATATATAGATATATCTATAGATCTATATATATATATAGATATATATATATATATATAGAATATATATCTAGATATATATATATAGCTATATATATATATATATCGATATATATATATATATATATATATAGATATATATATATCTATATATATATATATATATATATATATATATATATCTATAGATATATATATATATATATATATAGATATATAGATATATAGATATATATATATAGATATATAGATATATATCTAATATATATATATCGATATATATCTATATATATATATCGAGATATCGATAGATAGATATATATATATATATATAGAGAGAGAGAGAGAGAGATGGATATATATAGATATATATAAATAGTTGCTGGATTGTTGTGTTTCCTGTGCAGGGTGTGTTACGAGCGCTGTCCATACAACCCTACAGCCGCCACCTTCCTTCTGTCAGCAATGTGGCATGGTGCATACCCGGGATACTACCTCACTTTTCTCACTGGCATTGTCATCACACTGGCAGCCAGGGCGGTAAGGAGCCTCTTCATGTCATGCCACACAAGCATAATGCTGACATTTAAATTTATTTAGTAATGATTCACAGAAATCCACTAAAACAGAACATCAATATCAAAGCAGCCAATAAACGTAACTTAACACAACATAAGAAAACACAAATACAATACAAACAATAAAAATAAAGTGCCAAGATACATAAATATTGATAACTATAACTATCTATTATAAGTTGGATTGTGGGTATTTTTTTTTTTTTCCAGAGCAGCCAAAATGTCGCCACAAGGTCAACTTGTAAGATACTCCTAACTTTGTGATCATTTTATTTATTTATTTCTAAAAATTGTGCGTTTATGCATTTGCATTTAATGCTATGTAAATGTTTGGTGCAGTGTTAAATGCAGTGTTGCGGACTAAAGCCAAATCGTTTTAAACGGTATGCTAATTGAATAACAGACTACAATCCATCGCTCTTCCTGTACATGGAGGAGATCGGACTTCAGCGGACGCTGCACAGGAAGGAGATTGATCCGCTTAAGTAGTCAGTTACTCTGGAGCCTGTCAGGCGGTTAACAATTAAGTGAGACGGATAGACGGCTCACTAGAGCTAACCTGACCTGAAACTTATTGTGCTAGGCAAAGTTTAAACAAGGCTTTTGGTCCGTGTAAGAGAGCTCCTAATTAAAAAATGTGGTTTGGAGTATTATTTAGTAGTGGGTAGATGTATAGCTGCTTTTTTCAGTTAGTGATGAACAGAAATGGATGAATATTTACTTGTTGGAATTCCTTTTAAATTTTACCTTAATATGCTTGAATAGTAGCGTAGCCTGGAATGTCAAATCCTTACATTTGGGGCTGATAAAAATAAACCGAAGCTTTGAACGATATTGCAATTCTATTTTTTATGGGGGGTAAAATTATGGTTATGATATGACAAACCGCAACTTTAATGAATACCTTTTTACAAGGTGGAAGTTTTGCATGTTATAAATGCGATTCAGATGGAGGACGTTTTTTTTCCGAACGAATTGTACGATTGAATTATAAGACTAAATCTGGCGTTTTATAGATTATTAAAAATCTGATACGTTACGTTGTTTGTTTTTAAGTACAAATAAAAGAAATATTATTATTATTATATATTATACCTAAATATAACGATTTCCTTCTTTTTTTCTTTTCCCTTTTCTCCGTATATTTACTGTTTTTGTTTCTTGTCCCTGTTTAGGTGAGACACAACGTGAGGCCGTACTTTTTGCATTCGCCAACACACAAGCAGCTGTACGATGTCATTACGTGGGCGAGCACACAGATCGCCATTTGTTATACTGTAGTGCCCTTTGTGCTGCTGTCTGTTGGTCCTTCACTTAAATTCTACAGGTACTACTTTACACTGACACACTGGTACTTAACATATTACTGAGTTTACTTGTATCGCTCCACGTAATTCTGTTATTGCCTACGCAATATTAAAATATAACATATCTAACATTTTATGATAGTTTATGATGATTTATTTGTAACAAACAAGAACAGGCAACTGTCTATTAAAGGCAGAGTCATACTGACCGCTTTTATAATTCCTTTTATTTATAAGCTTTTGTGTTAACCCGTTATTAAATTCACACCAGCATACATACATAAAAGCATACAAAGAAATCCAATTAAAAATGGCAGCATGCAATTTGACAATACTGAAGGTGTTTTCAGTCGATTTTGCCCTCTCACATCTCACACACTTCCTCCCAAACTTAATAAAAGATATAATTGCTGTATATATTACAAAATCTTATATAACTAGTGATATATTTTGTGACTATAGGAAGTGCTATGAATCAAATTATTTACATTGCAGCAATTGGCAGACGCCCTTATCCAGCGTGACTTACATGTATCTCTTTTATATAACTAAGCAACTTGGGGTTAAGAGCCTTGCTTATGGGCCCAACAGTTGCAACATGGTGGTGGCAGATTGGCAGCCCAAATCCTTAATCACATCCACACTTATTACGTATAAAGCTTATTTACACATGAGCATTATAAAACAGATACATGAACATTATTAAACAGATATAGCCATAAATCCTATAGTGTAAGAGTATGTATAGTACGTTTCCATATTTACAAAATGATTAACACTATACTTAAAAATACCAGCAATATTTGTCAGTCTTGTGTATGTTCTAGTCGGTCTGTTAATAAAATAATAAAACCGTAAAGACATTCATATTTCTGGCAATATTTTGTTATTTAAACGTTTACAAAGTATGTTTTTGTGAATAACAGTTATTTTCTCTCTCTAATCTTTTTCTTTTTTTTTTTTTTTTTTTTTAGGTCTTGGTACTTTTCCCTTCACATAGGCTGCATGTTATTAGCTATAGCTCTGCCAGTAAAACCACGCCATCTGCGGATGAAAGAGCAGCACAGCTCTGTTTCCAGCATCACCGCCCCTTCAGACAGCCAGAAACCCAAAACCACATGAGCCGAGACGCCAAGCTTCACTTCAGCACACTCGATGGCCGACACTCCTACTGTAAACTGATGCGTCAGGAGAGTTAGCAAATGAAACTTACAAACTAACAAACATACAAACTTCCCCCTGTCTGGACTCATCCAGTGGGTCATCAAAGTGATCTGGGCTGAAAACACTGGTAGCAGGACTTATTGGCTGCAGGGGATGGGTTGGGATGCGAACCGGCAGTGTTAGAATGGGACGTTGAGGAAACTCTGATGTATTGAATTCTGCGTATTTTCCTTTTGTTCCCCATCTCTACTGTAGGAGTTAATGTTGTGACATTGCAGACTGCAACTGTTTGCAGGAGACCGTGCCACTGTTATTACAGGAAACCGAATGAACACATGGAGAGTTGTACGATTGTAATAAAGCAGCTCTTAAGGGCAAATAATCTGAAGGGGGACCAGCATAAACCCCTTTCGAAAACAGGTTGCCATTAGAATAATGTCAGTTTGCGAATAGTTGTCCTTTTCCAATTCATCTTTTACTTTCTTGAGGTAGGATCCTCAAAAGCCTTTGTTCTTGTCAAGGTCACAGTAAAAGCTGAATCGGAGAATTGAACCTAGCACCTGAGAGATTTTTTTTTAAGCCATGGCATGTTCTTTTTAGTTTAGTGTGCCGTACAATCTTTTCATGCATGAGGTTGCATAACTTAACAATGTTTCTTGTTGCAAAAAAAAAAATAATAATAATAAAACTGCAGCCTCATTATTCTGCATTAAGCTTTAAGACATTCTTAACACATTCCATTTTAAATATGTGTGCTAGAAGACAATTTCTAAAGACTAGGTGACACCAAACTCGGTCCTGGAGGACCGGTGTCCTGCAAAGTTTAGCACAAACCCTAATTAAAAAAACAAACCCCTGAACTAGCTAATCAAAGTCTTGCTAGGTAAACTTAAAATGTAGAGGCAGGTGTGTTGAGGCAAGTTGGAGCTAAACTCTGCAGGACACCGACCCTCTAGGACGGAGTTTGTTGACCCCTGCTAAAGATGATTGTTAATTATTCTGAGTTAGTCTGCAATGATGCCAGTGATGCAAAGCCCAACTTTGTTAATGTGGTGATTAAATAAGACATTTTTGTAACTAAACACATGGGGTGTCTTTTGTATAGCGATTTATTTGTACACTCAAACATGATATTGTAAAATGTAATAATAATAATAATCCACACGTTTAAGCGAAAAAAGATTGCAAAATAAAAAAGGAAGTCTGTGGAGAAAGGATAAGTTTTAAAATGAAATAAAATAAAAAAAGAGCTAACCAAGGTCTAGGGGTTATAGCTCTATAACAGCTGTCTCCATTAATAGTCTTTTTTAAAATTAAAAATCTAAAGATGGTGAGACCAACAACTGTATTGTTTTTCCACGTAAATGTATGTATTTGCCACATATTCTTTACAGCACAGTGAAATTTGTTTCTTCACATATCCTATCTTAGAAAGTTGGGGTCAGGGTGCAGGGTCAGCTATGATACAGTGCCCCTGGAGCAGGAAGAGTTAGGGTCTCGCTCAGGACCCAACAGTGGCAGAGGTGGAGCTTGAACACACGTTTTCCTGGTCTTCCAATCAACAACTTACATGAGCATGTCCCTTTTCCAACTCCCTGCTCTAAAAATCAGTTTATTATATAGTCCTCATATAGAGGACGTAGCAGATGTTAAACTAATAAGAACAGATATGAGACTTGATCTAAGCCAAAAAGCCGAGAAGTGATGTAATATGGTATGTTTGTACTTGTAAACTATTGCTATGTGGTTTGAGTGAAAACTTAATTATCTGTTGTTGACAGACAAAATGTGTTATCATTACAGTATAAAACATTGTACAGAACACAAAATTCGGTTCCACTTATCAGAACAGTATTCAAGTCCATGAGTTCAGCATCTGCCCTTTACTCCCCATAAACTGTGAGTCATTAAATAACCCGTTAAAGCAATACACATTCTGGTGAGACGACGTTAACCACCAGTGCCTGATATACACTAAAATCTCTGGTCGAAATCTTCTGTGAAAATTTTGCCAATAATTAGTTAGGATAGATCGGTTTATTTAAATATTAAGGCTACATTAACATTATCACAAATGGGCTGCCAGTTTGACTAACTCAGCCTGTGCTTTAGCATATGGCGAAGATGTGGCAAAAATACATACATTACATAAACTTAATGCAGAAACACTAACACAAAATGACAACCAAGCACAAGGAAAGAAACTAAATGTATAGATTTTCTATTAATAATGCACAGTAATATTTTAGGAATCTGAGGGTTGTAATGCATTATTATTATTAAGATAAAGGGATTTTAAAATTTTGTTTATTTCAGTTATTAAAAGGGGGTTGGATGAATTTTTAGGATATTTATCCTAAAAATTCTTGGGAATACATTTTTCCCGTATTTATTTTATATGGAATGTTTTTCCACTTAAAAACATATAAAATAAAAATCATAGTATTAGCTATGGCATGGGTTTATTTCTAATATTCTAATAAATTATGTTTTTTTTTTTTTTTTTTAATTAAATGACTGCCTTATATAGAAAAACACAAATCAGCCGAAAATTGTGTATCGTATCGACGGCACAGCCTTCAGGCCTCCTGCTCTATTTGCATTGTTCCCACGGCACCGATGACGTCACAATCGCTATTAGCTAAACAACAAGCTGAAAGGAAAGGAAGCTAACGCTAACGCTAACGACCTCAGAGCTGCTCCGGTCGCTGTTTAAAATGGCTGTTGCTGAAGATGGAGTGTAGAGAGAGAGAGGGAGAGAAAAAAAAACTAAAAATAGATAAAGATAAAGGAACAACAGAGAACAGAAGGTGGTGTTAACATTTCTCGTTAAGGTAAGCTTAAAAATAGAGTGCAACAGACAGGTTTTTTTTCGACGTTGTTGAGGCGATAACCTGACGCTGACATCGTATAGGTTCCAAATTGACGGTTAAAATAATCTGGTTTATCGGATTAAACACCTTTTTTTACTTGTTATCATGTTGTTTTTCTATCACAGTCGTCATGTTGAATCATTTTTAATACAAAAATGTCTGTTTGAAATGACAGTCGGCGGTCAGTTAGCCGGTTAGCATCTTCTAAATCATATCGAGAAGTGAAGGAAGTAAACGCCACCGTTTATATCGTGTTTATTTCTTTCAGAAATAATTTATTTTGTAGACAATTAAAATTACGTTGTAATACAAAATGGATGTAACAATTATTATTATTAAGATAAAAAATGTCATTCTATTATTTTTTGTAACGTAATAATCAATAAGCATCCTAGCTTTACTCCAAAATAATTATTTATATACAATTAAATAAACTGTCTGATATGTTTAATTCCTTTTAATACATATTTGATTTTGTAAGTCATTTTTTTCTTTTGAGGTTTATTACATGGTAATGATCGTGTTATAATTTATCCACTAAACGATACAGCACAGACACAAAGCCTCCTTTACTTTCTTTGAACAGTAACATTACTGTCATCTTTCTATGCTGTGGGAAAATATGGCTCAGTTTTGCAAGTACAAATCTTGAACTTCATGCATTGGAATTTTTTTTTTGATGTTCGTATAGAGGAAACCACTATATTTTTTCCCCTTCCAGAACAGATCGAACATTGTAATCACTTAAACCCGGATTGGAGCAATGACTTCACAAGCCATTCTGACAGCATCTCTTGTCAGCTGTGCCAGAGAGATCAGGCGTTCAGCAAGCCTAGTGGTCATGAATAACACATGATGCCATTCCGTAAGAGCAGCACACACACCTCAAACCGCATAAGGTGTTGAGAGAGAGAAAAGCGACAGTGTCCTTAATATACGTGAAGGACAACAGGCCTGCACTGTGGGTAAGGTTTGTCTCGTTAGAATAAACGTGGGCTCGTTGAGATCATGGAAATCTGATTAAAGGTTATCAGTGGTAAGAGAGCGTCGTTGCCTTATCGTCGTCGTCATCAGCCATCTTTGTGTCTTTGTTGTTCCGCTTTCCGCTTTGATTTCTGGGATTTGGCTACGTTTTGTGCTTGACTAATTAATCACTAGGGTTAATTAAAGGAACATAATTCTAGTCGTACTTTATTTTGATTCATGCATAAGGTATGATTAAGCCCTTGCAAATTTTCCCGGGTTTGAGTGATGAAGGGTGTGACCTGTTTTTCTGTTGATGTCCAAACGATGTGTACATGTTTGTGTGCTATTTAGCTGGAATTAGACCTTAAAGTTCTAAATGCCGGAATTGTTTTGTATATATAACATTTTTGGAGGGAACAATCAATCTGTGTTAATCACTGTGATATTTACCCTCAAACATTTTCCCTGTTATCCAAAACCTGCAAAGTGTATAATAATGTGCTTTTCTTGGTGAACTATTTGCAGTGTGTTGCTCTTAAATGCTATATAGTTGAAATGCACGGATCTCCTGTTCCACTTTGGATACATGATGAATCAAACTACTGTCTGGCTGTCGCCCGGAATTCGAACCTGTTATTATGTCTTGTTTGTCTTGTTTGTCTTGTATTTAATATCAGCTTCCTAAGTCCTACGTAAGGCAGAAGATGTGGGATATAACGTGTTCGAGCAGACATGCTGTTATTCTACTTGGACACTGAGGAAAAAATAGACCTGCTTGTTATAGCGGTATTAAATTGTGCTGCGAGTAGCCTATATAGTTCTGGCATTTGTTCAAGTTAAATCTCCTTATCTTTTCGGGTTTTTTTTTTTTTGTTTTTTTTTTTTTTTTGTTTTTTTACCAGATATTGACTATAACAAATAAGCCTGACATTTTTCTACTCCAAGGTGCCACAGTGAAAAACCGCAATCATGGACACCACCACATCCATAAAAATGACCACTATTGCCATCCAAAACCTCTTCAGTTATGTGGAGGAGGAGAACCTACCTGCCCTTAAAGCCCACCTGGAAAAATTCAAAGAGGTGGATGGGCGCAGTGACGTAAGTGATTTAATGTCCTAATAAATAAAATCTTAAATGTGGCTAAATGCAATTGGATATGATAAATGTAATTATAATTTCTATGACAAAGGAGAACACTTCTTTAAATGGGTAATGACTTACTAAAATAAATTATGACTTGACAGAAAAATTAATAATTTAATAATGTAAGCTACCAAAGAGGGTTTTTTTTTTTCAATCTTTTCATTTTAAAATTATTATTTATATTTTATTATAACCAACGCTATGCCTGACCTATATTTTCATGTTTATGTTTAGAAAATATTTGTCTAAATATTTAAACTGTCTTAATATCTGTCTCAGAATGGACAGACTCCCCTGATGCTGGCTGCAGAGCAGGGCAGTTTGGAGATTGTCCAGGAGCTCATTAGAAGAGGTGCTAATGTCAACCTGGATGATGTGGTAAGCAAATGTTCAAATTAGAAATGTTCTAATATTAGCTCATATTAGAAATGTTAAACTGAGCCACCTTTATTCAATGTCTCTGTTAAATGATACCGCATGTAAAAAACATACACACACACACACACACACAACCCTTTAGCTCGTTCCATACACTGCCTGCTTTTCCCACCGTTGTCACAGCAACAGTGGCCAGTTTCCATGGTGACCGTCTGTTCTACATTAATCCTATAGGACTGCTGGTCTGCTTTGATCTCTGCAGCCAAAGAAGGGCATGTGGAGGTGGTGAAAGAGCTGCTTGAAAACAGCGCTTATATTGAGCACAGAGACATGGTGAGACACGCCCTTAAACACAAACAAAATACAGACTATTCTCCAAACAGCTCAAAAAACGCAAAGGGATCTGTGCTAATTATGTTTTTTCCCAAAGCATTAAGACGGAACACAGAAACAGCATTTAGCGAAATACTGCATATGTCTGAAAGCAGATGGACGCAGGATTATACAATCAGCACCATGATTTTTTTATTGTGATTTGTTTATTTCAGTAGAATTGTGGTTCAATAAATCTGTGAATCCTAGCTAATTATAGCTTTATGTATAATGGAACATTAATCTTTATACTCAGCTCACATTTCTACATGTAGAATAATTTGCATAATACATGCATACATTTTTCTATAAATAAAATTTTGAAATCGTTTTTCTGTCCATTTATAATAATAAATTACTTTGTTTCATAATTGAATAAGGACACAATTTCAATAGCAAGCAAAAAATTCACGATTTTCACTCTACCCACATTATGTCCAGCTTGGTAGTGCTGAATTTGAGGACCTCATTTACTTTAATAGGAAGCCAAAGGATGTATATAAACTTTTTGTTGTACAGATTACATATTTTAATTACACTGATTTTTTGAAACATTAGTTTCTTAGAATTTCAGATATTAATGCCTCTCTTCGTTTGATATTAAACCCTAATACGAATGCATGATAACAGACTATGCTTTTACTGTTCAGGGAGGCTGGACTGCTCTTATGTGGGCTGCTTATAAAGGCCGTGTAGAAGTTGCAACCGTTTTGCTGGAGAATGGGGGGAATCCTAACACCACAGGACAGGTACAGTAGTATGCTAAGACAATGCCGTAAATATCCAATTACGAAATTAATTCCGATTTATTTGTATGAACTCAGCCTAGCATCATTATTAAAAATCTGAATATTTTTATTTATTAATTTTTTTTATTCATTAAAATATTTTATTTATATTAAATGTGTTTTTTTACCAAATACTCACAAAAATGCTTTTCATTAGCAGTACAGTGTATATCCAATCATCTGGGCTGCTGGCAGAGGTCATGCTGAAATTGTCAGGCTCTTGTTAAAGCATGGAGCAAAAGTCAACTGTTCTGACAAGGTAAGTCACCTTAAACTTGTTTTGATTTTTATACTGTTAACCTGTATGACTAATCTGGCCTATATTATCTTACAGTATGGCACCACTCCATTGATCTGGGCTGCCAGGAAAGGCCACTATGACTGTGTGATGCACCTGCTAGAGAACGGTGCTGATGTTGACCAGGAGGGGGCAGTAAGTGCACGGTTTTCTTCAGGCTTTGTTATAGATGCAATATTGTTTGTTTAAATTAAAGCTTTTCTAGCATTGTCTCAAGATTTGTTTGTTTGTGTTCAGAATTCAATGACTGCACTGATCGTGGCTGTAAAAGGCGGCTACACCGAGGTTGTGAAAGAACTGTTGAAGAGGAACCCAAATGTAAATATGACCGATAAAGATGGAAACACAGCCCTGATGATTGCAGCAAAAGAGGGCTACACTGAAATTGTGCAGGACCTTCTGGATGCAGGGACCTACGTCAACATTCCTGACAGGGTGAGTCCAACATGAACTAAACTGTGTGTGTGTTAAGAAGTTTGGTGTCCAAAGTTTACTTTTGTTGTTTTACTTCGAGGCTGCACAGTTAATAAGTAAGAGTAAAACTTATATTATGACCATTTAATATACAACGAGGGCATAAAATTTTAGATCCCCTGCTGATTTTGTACATTTGCCACCAACAAAAAAATGATCAGTGTATAATTTTAATGGTCGGTTTATTCTAACAAAAAGTTTTCTGGATGTTTTTGTTGTTATTCTGTCTCACGCTGTTGGAATAAACCTACCGTTAAAATTATAGCATAATTATTTCTTTGTCAGTGGGCAAATATACAAAATCAGCAAGGGAATCAAATAAAATTTTCTCTTACCAGTGTGCATATATAAATAACCACGCTTGTTTCATCTGATTTCGATTAAATACTCCAAAGTTTTTTCAAAATAATTTACAAAATATTGTTGGTTTTAATTTGTATATTTTATGCAACAGTGCCGTAAAGAAATAAAAAATGAATGCTGTTTTATTTTCTTCTATTCATCAGGAAAAATTCGTCAAATATTATTTTAGACTAAAGGGTGTGTTTAAACTTATGTTCGATTGCTCGGTTAGTGCCGGTCATTTGAGTAAGTATGAACGCTAACAGCCGAACTCTGGCGCGCAGCAAACAAGCGGGCTGAGAGCGCTAAAAAGATGGGTCTCTGTCTTTTTCCAAATAAACTTTAGTGTGGTTCAGTTGATATATTAACGCTACATGGATCAAATAGATCTAATTAGACCGAAAACAGGACGTAATGTCACAAGGTGTGTTGCGAATGCAAGTCTTATCATGAGTCTTTAATTTAAAAGAACAAAATGCTGGTTTGTCTCTTCAAATGATTTATGCTGCACATTAGACAATAAGTCATCGGAAATGCCGTTTCCTTGATTTTGCTTACAACTGAGGAAAACCTGGTGCTGTTTTAAACATTTTAGGAGCTCTTTTCAGCTAGTAAAAGTAAAACCAAATATACATTCACACAATGAGTGTGTTTAATCCAGTACACTGCGTCTTAGGATGTAAATTTCCATCATGATATATACATTACAAAAGCCGTCCCATCAGGGTGTGAATGTATCACTATACCTTTGGGTTCAGTATCTTTAGATTTACTATTAAAAATGTGGGTATAACCCCTAGGTGGACCAGGACCAAATGTATAATTTTTCTTTTTGGTTCGGACCACATAAACCAAAGGAAGCGAACTACAAGTGTGAACACACCCTAAATTGTAGTGGTGGGGAAGTGGTGGCTCATGGTTAAGGTGTTGGATTGCCAACCTGAAGATTGTGGGTTCGATTCCCAGCTTCACCAAGCCACCAGTGTTGGGCCCCTGAGCAAGGCCCTTAACCCCCAATTGCTCAGTTGTATAAATGAGATATATGTAAGTCACTCTGGATAAGAGCGTCTGCCAAATGCTGTAAATGTAAATGTAAATTAACTTCTTTCAAATCTGTAGTGTAACCTTGTGTGTATTTGTTTTTTGTTCAAACATTTAGAGCGGTGACACAGTGCTGATTGGTGCTGTTAGAGGTGGCCATGTAGAAATTGTAAGAGCCCTGTTGCATAAGTATGCTGATATCGACATCAGAGGACAGGTATCACCATTATATTGATCAGTAAAACCGATAATATATTATACTAAATGCCATATTATAACTTTGTTCTTGTCTATTCCAGGATAATAAGACAGCCTTGTACTGGGCTGTAGAGAAAGGCAATGCCACTATGGTCAGAGACATTTTGCAGTGTAACCCTGATACCGAGACCACTACCAAGGTATTCCAAGATAAAGAGCAGATGTATGATTTAATATATGCACTGTTGGTAAACAAATCTATACCAATGTGCCCATGTGTTTCAGGATTCTGAGACTCCCTTAATCAAAGCTACCAAGATGAGGAACATTGAAATTGTGGAGCTACTCTTGGACAAGGGGGCAAAAGTGTCTGCTGTGGATAAGGTGAGAGAAAGCAGAAAATTGTAATATAAATATAAAAAAATATTTTGTTAGCATATCAAATCATTCCGAGTGTTTTTTCTACTAGAAAGGGGACACAGCTCTTCACATCGCCATCCGTGGAAGGAGCCGCAGGCTGGCCGAGCTCCTCCTGCGCAACCCTAAAGATGGCCGACTGCTTTACAAACCCAACAAGGCAGGAGAGACACCGTATAACATCGACTGCAGCCATCAGAAAAGCATTCTTACTCAAATCTTTGGAGCACGTGAGTCTGATTTACCTAATCTCTCAGATTAACCTTGTAGAAGACATTATTGCCCTAAATAATCTGCTAAAAATTAATTTCATGTATAATTTCTGGGGCTTGATATTGGCTTTGATTCTATTTTATATTACTGTGCTCTTTTTTAATTGTTTTTTTAATTTGGCATTATACGTTTTGTATTTTCCCATTAGGACACCTGTCCCCCACTGAGACAGATGGTGACATGCTGGGATATGACCTGTACAGCAGTGCTCTGGCTGACATCCTGAGTGAGCCCACCATGCAGCCCCCTATGTGTGTAGGCCTGTATGCTCAGTGGGGCAGCGGCAAATCTTTTCTGCTAAAGAAACTAGAAGGTAAGTGCTGGTTTGAGCAACAGGTTACATCACTGTTTTAAGTTCATCAGACTAAGTTAAATGTTGACACACTATTTTTAAAGGTAATGCTTTGGTAATTCACTCTTTCTCTCTTTGACAGATGAGATGAAGACTTTCGCAGGACAGCAGATCGAGCCACTTTTCCAGTTCTCTTGGCTGGTGGTGTTCCTGTCACTTTTGCTTTGTGGCTGTGTAGCTCTAATCCTCGGCTTAACTGTGGACCCTAAACTGGCCGTTGCTGTCTCCCTCAGCATGCTGGCTCTGCTCTACTTGTTCTTTGGTAAAAATAGATATATAATTGAAATTGAAAACAGAATTTCTTTCGATGAATTTGGTATTTCTGTTTTTTTTCTGTAGATTTTTACATATTTGTGACACAAGAGGGCAGTGTCTACTGTCTAGAATTAGGTCTTTACCTATATATATATGATTGTTATGTACTAAAACCAAATCAGAACATAGATTTCGGTGCCTGAGTTAGTTTCCAGTTAAAAGCCTGCATGATCGATTAAAATATTTGTCCTCTGGTTCCCGAAACAGATAAAAAGCATCATCACCGGCACCGAACTTAGAAATAATTTTCTGACAAAAATTTTCTGCAAGTTAAAAAGCTATAATAATTCAAAAACCTTTGTAGTAACGCAAGTGTCCATGTTGTTTTCACATTATGTCCTAAAAGCACAACTTTTAAAAAGCTAAAAAAACCAGTTAGTTTAAAAGCGGTAGCTAACATGCTTAAATTAAAATGGCTAACATGTATTAAAACACTTTAAATCTCAATGAAACATTTCAGAACACACAGGTTCATTCAAAAAGTAGAGAGAAGCACTGTGTTTAACAGCTTGCAGACATCGGCTGGCATTGTGGACATATTTATTAAAGTATTATGTGCATACCGTGTTTACAATTTTAAAAAGTTATTCTTTTAAACACAAAAAAAAAAAACTTTTTGTTATCCACCTTTTTGCACAAAAAAAATGCACTTCTTTAATGTTATCCACCTTTTTGTAACTTTTTTAAAGAAACGATTTGGCACGAACGGTATCCCAGTAACCCTCTTTATATGGCAATCTAGCATTAACATTTTTTTTTTGCTCTTTCACTTCTCTACAGTGGTTGTGTACTTTGGGAGTCGGCGTGAGGGTGAAAGCTGGAACTGGGCTTGGGTTCTCAGCACTCGACTTGCTCGCCACATCGGCTACTTGGAACTACTTCTTAAACTCATGTTTGTTAACCCTCCACAGCTGCCTGAGCAGACCACACGGGCACTGCCTGTCAGGTAATAAAACTTCTATGCCTAAGATTTTAATTGTATTGAAATAAATTAAATAGAAAATGAACTTGATTTGTATTTTAAATTCACATTCTTAAATGTGAATAATTACAATACCTTTTCACAATTAAACAAAATACCTACATCCTGTTAACTAGCATAAAGCTTGTATATTAACTAAACTTGTTGTTTTCAGGTTCCTGTTTACAGATTATAACAGGCTGTCCAGTGTTGGCGGAGAGACCTCCATGGCAGAAATGATCGCCACGCTCTCTGATGCTTGCGAGCGAGAGTTTGGTTTCATGGCCTCCAGACTTTTCCGTGTTTTTAAGACCGAGGACACTCAAGGTGAAGGCTGCCTTGTTAATAATTACTGACAAAATAAGTGTCTTCCATAATAAAATTTTAACTAACACCAATAATCTATATGGACTTCTGTGACATCAGGTAATAAAAAATGGAAGAAGACGTGCTGCATCCCGTCCTTTGTGATCTTTATTTTCATCCTTTGTTGCTTGATCACTGGCATGGCCTTGCTGGCCGTCTTCAAGGTAGACAGCCAGAACCAAACTGTGAATGCGGTGCTGGTTGCCATGGCGAGTGTGGTGGGATTAGGTCTTCTGGTGAACTGCAGGACGTGGTGGCAGGTGACCGACTCAATACTGAACTCACAGAGGAAGAGGCTGCATAGTGCCGCTAATAAGATGCAAAAACTTAAAAGTGAAGGCTTTATGAAGGTAAGTCCACACAATCGCACATAACTTTTACCCAGGCATGAGTACTCCTTTACATGATTGATAAAGACTCAATTTAATCTCAAATATACTACAGGTCAAAGCAGACTATATGTAATTACATTTTCCAAATCATACATTGGTATTATATATTATTATTATTTATAATTGTAGTTTATTTTCTGTTTTCTATTTTCAGTTTTTTTAATAGTAAGTGAGAAAAGGTGTCCTACTGTTTCTTCAGATCTATATAAAGCAACATAAACTTTTATTACAGACATCTGACATAAACTGAACTGCATACCTGATGTGTACATGTGTAATTTTTTATAACGGGTTGTGTGAAGTAAGCATAAATTAAGACTCGGCTGGTTGCTTATAAATCTGTCTGCTCTGACCAAAGCCGTAATGTTTAATATACATGCATTGAAATGAATGTCAATTTAAATACAATGGTACCTTGACTTACGAGTGTCCCAACTAATGAGTTTTTCAAGATACGAACCATTTCTCGGAAGATTTTTGCTTCAAGTTGCGAGCTAAAATTCAGGTTACAAGCCAGCTTCAGATACTCCACTGCTAGTTGGCATAGCAAACGCCACAGTGAACGCCATAACATCACTCGATAGCTAGCCAGACATGCGCATTAGTGTTACTAAACTGTTTATTGGGTTTTAACGCGGTAATTTTGTGTTACCACTAGTGTGACACGGGAAAAAAAACGTGTATGTCTAGTTTTTGGACTGCGTTCGGCCTTTATTATATTATGCTCAAGTGTTTAGGCGAGTCTGTGACGAACGCTCGGTCACATTAGCAAGTGCTTTAGCAAGTGGAGTCGTCTGATCTCAAAGGTAAATGCTGTACATTGAACCAGTTTATTGCAGTACATTTAATAGTATTTTATTTTTAAATAATATTCGTTACTTTTAACTTATGAGTAATTTGAGTTACGAATTTCAGTGTAGTCTTACTGTGTTCTCTGTCTTTAATCTTCAGGTGTTAAAAAGTGAAGTGGAGCTCATGGCAAAAATGGCGAAAACCATTGACAGCTTCACCCAGAATCAAACACGTCTAGTTGTCATTATCGATGGTCTGGATTCCTGTGAGCAGGATAAAGTCTTGCAAATGTTGGATACGGTGAGGAACAGTAAACTAGAACATTTATCAGCCAGTAGAGGTCTCTGCTGTATCACTTTTTCAAAAAACACTAGTAATATTACTTTTTAAAATTGAACGAAAGATTTATATAATTTGTGCAGTACCACAGAATACTTACTTTTTATTGTCTAAAGTTATTACAGAAAAATTCCCAATTGTATAACTGTGCATGTTGCAGAAAAAGAAACAATGCATTGCACATATGTTTTATACATAATGTTTACAAACATTTGCATCATGAAAAAAACAATTATAGTTATTTTATAACCTTGTTTCATCCAGATATTATAATGGTTCTTTTTATCTTCTTGTAATTTTCCTAATCTGCAGGTGAGGGTGCTTTTCTCCAAGGGTCCATTTATCTCTGTCTTTGCCAGTGACCCTCACATCATCATTAAAGCCATCAACCAGAACCTGAACAGTGTGTTGCGCGACTCTAACATAAACGGCCACGATTACATGCGCAACATCGTACACCTACCTGTCTTCCTCAACAGCCGAGGCCTTAGCAGCGCTAAAAAGATGTGTGCGCCAGCTCCGGCTAATGGAGAAACGGGCAATTCAGAGGGTAAGTTGGACTATGGGCTGAGTGGTACTGTATGAAGCTCATTTTCATAGTATTTTAACCGGAAAACACTTTTAAAACTATGCACAGCTTAGTACTAAATATGACAAAGCAGGTTTATAGTAGAAGGCAAAACAGTTAACAGAGATAAATAACTGCACTGAAATTGAGTAAGTCGCGTGCAGTTCACTTTCACAGTATTATTGCAAAGAATGTATAGCTTTGCATTAATTAAATACTGAGTATTAATAATATGAGTGCTGTGTATTGGCCTCAAGAGCCTCAAGATGCAATGCATGTCACAATATTGCAATACAGTACATATTGTGATGCATTGCAATAATCAAAACTATTTAATTAAATATTAACGTAAACTTAAACTAGTTGAAAACATAAAAAAATGTATCAGTACTAGCGGTTAGAATCTCAATACAGTCCTATTGAAGATACTTTAAATGTTTTAAGTATTATTTGTTCATGCCTAATTTTACAATAAGACAGTGCATCACACACCTAAAATTTCTTCTGTTTGTATGTATTTAATGTATTTGTCTTTGTATACTTCCTGTATGCAGGCTGGCATGAGGAGCTGGACAGGAAGCTGTCCCAAAACAGTCTTGGTGAAATGGCTAAGCTGGGCAGTAAGACCACTTTAAATCGCAGGGTGAGCCTACCAGAATTTATCTTCTGCATTAAGTGAACTCTGTAGTTTTATTTCTCTCATGACCAAGTAAACATATAGATGCTGACATGAAAATCATTTAGTCAGAGTACCTTGATGAAAGTAGGTCGATATTCTAAACACTAGGAATGTCTATGGGTGGGAGCTAAATTTTGGTATTTTTGACATTATATTTATCATTTCAGTCGTATTATAACACAACATATTAATAAAACGCAGCTTAAACCTTAAGAAGTATTTTTTGGTAGTTTGCATTAAAGATAATGTGTACATATTAAGTCAGAACATGACACTATTTGTGTAATGACCATGCTCATAATTTCTTTTTTTAAAAGAATAATACACTGTGATTAAAGCTGGTGTTTGTTTCTGTCTTTAGGACACATACCGGCGTCGTCAGATGCAGAGGTCAGTTACTCGTCAAATGTCTTTTGACCTGTCTAAACTGCTGGTAACCGAAGACTGGTTCAGTGATATCAGCCCTCAGACCATGAGGAGACTGCTCAACATTGTGTCTGTCACAGGTAACATCTACCACCAGACTGTTTTCTGTGTTTTTTTTCTGTCCTATACAGTATATATCCTAGGTAATACACAATCTGTGCTTCTCTTATACAGGTCGATTGCTCAGGGCCAATCAGATTACTTTTAACTGGGATCGACTGGCATCCTGGATCAATCTGACCGAGCAGTGGCCATATCGAACATCATGGCTCATCCTGTACCTGGAGGAGACTGACGGAATTCCTGATCAGGCCACCCTCAAAACCATATATGAAAGGTTCTTTAAGATATATGCAGAAGCACAAATTCAGATCCTTTATAGATAGGTGATCCTTTATATGTGCTTTATAGAAGCACCTTTAACAGCACTTACAACTTCAAGCCATCATGTGTAAGTCTCTAAAAGCGTTGCGCACTCTTTTACTCAAAGACAGGCTGAGACGTAGTTTTTTTCTATATTCTTCATGTTTTTTAGAAACTGATCTTTTTAATCCCAGTCTTTTATTCTGATGTTTTTTCCTGGCCCTGGCACCCAGAGACACCCCAAAACATGGTGCTACTTCTACAATACTTCAACATGCTGGTTAGCAGTGGCTGGTTTTTGGCAGATGTATTGCTTGGAGTTCGGCACAAAGGGTTCAGATTTTATCTTGTCAGAGCAGCCATTTTTTTCCCTTATGCTTTTTGAATTTGTTGACAGGAGTGGCTATTATTTAGTCACTTTACCAAAAGGGTCTGATGGTTAAAATATATCCGAGATGTTCATTCTTAGGGCAAGTTGCCACATCTCTAAAGAGAATCTCTGATGTTTTATTGGAGGTCATTTTTTACCTAATCCCCCCTTTGATAAGTAATTAAAGACCGATGTACACCAGAATTTGGTCTGCACAATATATCGTTTTAGCATTGACATGGCAATGTGTGCATCTGCACTATCTTACAAAATCACCCCAAACATTCTAAAATAATGAATTATTTTCAAAAAGATCTATTTAAGTCATCTGGTAAATTTTTTCATACTGCAATATAAATCTCAGAAAAACAAAATATCGCAGTGTCAGTTTTTTCCAATATCAGGCAGAATTGTTCTTTACAACCACGTGTGCTCAAACCTGCTTAAAAAGGAAACCAGGAGCCACTTTTGAACACCCCTTTATCTGGAGACATCTGTTTCGTTCTTGTGTTTTCATGCTCCTTAATCCCTCGCTATTGAAAAAAAATATGATTTTAACGTTTGTAATAAGAGGTTTAGTGTCTCAAAGAAACATTATGTATACTTTATTTTTGTTTTCTGTGACTGATAACACATAAACTGTTTTATTGTTTTATATGAATAACATACACCATTCTTATTTTGAATAACACTATTCTTTACAGCCTTTAGTTAAAGACTTGACATAACAGTCCACAGGGCGTGCAGAATTTTGCACAAAGGCCTACAAAGTTTTTCAATAAAATCTAGATAGGAATGTACATAAAGGTTATATTTCCTAAGATTGTTTAGTTTGTTCTTACAGGTGTGTATATATTTCTGTCTTTTTACCTACCAGAATTTCCAAGAACATTCCCACAACTAAAGACGTGGAACCCTTGCTGGAGATAGATGGAGATGTACGGAGCTTCGAGGTGTTCCTCTCTTCTCGCACTCCAGTGCTGATCGCTCGAGACATTCGCACCTTTCTTCCCTGCACAGTTAACCTAGACCCTAAACTCAGAGAGATTATAGCAGGTAAGAAACTATTATAGACACACACATAAATACACACACACACACACACACACCCACACACACTTTCATAAGCGTTGAGTAGACACAGTGTTTGTATATGCAGGATTTTTGTGCATTTAATTTAATGAATAGTCTCTATTTGACATACCAAAGATGAAAATTGATAAATTACGCAATTAGAGTTAATAATATCTTGCTTAGCAGGTGAACAGGACATAAAGGTAGATGTTAGATTTTGTGTTTCTTTATAACTACTTTTTTTGTGCTGGTCTTCAGCTTCTCTGTTTTCTTCCTTCTCAGATGTCCGTGCTGCTCGAGAGCAGATGAACATGAGTGGAGTTACATATCCCACACTACCCCTGCAGGACCCTTCTGTCCGTCCCACATCCATTTACAGCCAGCATTCCTCAGCCTGCTCACCCACTGCTTCATACAACGGGCAGTACAATGCGGCCGGTGTGTCCCCTCAGCCCCACAGCACCTTCTACAGCGGCATAGCCGGTCCCAGCACCCCTATTACAACAGGGTAAGTGTCCCTAATAAGGCCCCCTTTAGCCTTTAGACAGACCTAAGATGAAACAGAAGTCTGGGGTCAGGATTCTACCTAGTGTGAGTGATAAAATATGTATTAGTATATGTATTCACAGGAGACAGAAAGCTGGAAACCTCTGTATCAGATGTTCCAGTGTAGTAAACAACACATACATGAAAGGAAAAACTGAATATTGTGGTGTAAATGGATTCAAAAGCAGTGTCTTTTTTCTTCATCATTTTTCTTCAAATGATAATTTCACCAATAGGTTTTATTCATTTTTCAATTTTTTTGTCAGCGTGGATTTTTTATCTTGTTGACTATCAGAATTGTATTCTAGTTGCAAGCAGCATATGATGGTGAACCAACTGACCAATCAGACAAAGGAACAAATTGAATTAATTCATGTTGTCGTCCTCACAATGACCCTTTCAGTTGACTTTCAGGTTAGTGAGAACATAGTTGGGGTCCTGTTTCAGGGCCAGTTCATGTTTTTAGATATGCAGTAGGCAAAATTACATAACTTTATTATTTTTAGTGTGTTTATTGCCTGGACATGAGAAATAGATTCCAGCTTCAACTCTGGGTATATATTTTTTCCTGGTATGGAGAAAATTTTTTTCTCATTTATTTTCCTGGCACTCATTTATTATTGATTTTAATTTAGTCATTTTAATTTATGTTTTATGTCCTTTTATATAAGTATTTTATATTATTTTATGCATTTGTGTGTGTGTGTGTGTGTGTGTGTGTAAACAGAATCCCAAAGATTTTTTTGGTTTGTGTTTCATTTTTATTTGCTAAATTTGTTTCCTATTTTCAAAACTTCCACTTTCCCAGCCTTATTTTCCCCACCATGTTTATGTGCTGCCCAGGCAGTACACTGGCACCATCACCACCACCACCCATCCCACTTACACTCCTGCACCTCCACGCCCACTCATTAAAGCGACCCATCCCAGGGAGCCTAGCTCTACGATCGTAAGTACTACACCAAGAAGATGTGCTTAATAACTCTGATTTTACGTGTACTGTGTTATATTTGCAGCTTTTTTATTCCTGGATGTGCCTTCTTAAAAACTACCATCTGTTCTGTGTCTAACAGGGTGTCTTACTGCTTATTAGTCTTGGTGTAATATCAATTTTTTTTATTTTAACTTATTTGTACAATTATATTTTTGTCTATAGTTTTAGATTTTTAGAATGTCAAACTTTTAACAATTGTAAGAGTGTTTTGCTCTATGTTTGTGTGTGTTTGGTTTGTGTGTAAGGACAGTTAAATTCCTGCCGTCTGTTCACACACACGCACACACTGTCAGTGACGTCAACCACCAGCTGTCTAATGCTCACTGGAGCTCATAGTGAAATAGAAACTCCACCTGCTTTGGGAACAACAAAAAAATACCTGCTCCCTGATACACTTTTTTTCCTGTTGCATTGCAAATGGCCTATATGTGGTTCCCTCACTTTCTTCACCTCCTCCTGTGTCTCTTCCCTCCTCTACTTCTCTCCTTTTAAGCAGTGTAAGGTAGCGTCTTTGAAAAAGAAGCAGGTACTGAATTCCTCTAGCCCTGGCTTAATACACTGCTGCTGTGCTGCCCTCTTCATGCTGCCTATACCTAGAAATGCCCCTAGAAATACCCACGCTTTTTTGCACCAGGCACTCCCAGCATGCCCTGTGGGAACCGCCATAATCACAGCGGGGAAGAAGGCGCTAGTGTTAAATCAAAAGTTTGGACTTAAGTAATTAAAAAGAATTAGCTTTGACTCAGAAGCATGTTTTCTTTTCTTGTCTAATTGCTTCACAGTTCTATACTGACAGTCTAATTCCTTTGAATTGTTTTATTAGAAAGCTAGCTATGTCCAAGAAATCACTGAGTTTCACTTCTTTCACTTAGTATCTTGTAGTAATTGGTGCTGCGTCGGAACAATCAGTTCTGATATTTATTGTTCTGGTATGAACATGTGAAATTAACACCGTGCATAAGTTTCCTATTAAAGTTTCACTTATTTTTCACTGGCAGAGTATCTGAGCAGAGTGCAGTGGCAAAAATTTCCACTTCGTGCTTATTTTATAATGACGCCACTCCAGATCCACTCCGGATTTTAATTTCGCTTACTTTGCTCTTTATCCTCACTTATGCTGGGTACACAGTACACAAGGTTTTTTTTTTTAATCATTTGCATTTGCAGCATTTGATTGACGTCCTTATCCAAAACGACTTATATTTGTTTTTTATACAACTTATTTTATACAATCTTTTTATACAACTGAGCAATTAGGGGTTTAGGGCCTTGCTCAGGGCCCAACAATGGCAGATTGGTGGTGCTGGGAATCGAACCCTGATTTTTCAGTTACCAGTCCAACGCCTTAACCACTGGTATCCCACTTCAAAATGTGAGAAAACACAAACATGAAGGGGGAAAAAAATCCTAGATTTAACCATTTTGTGAGATGTAGTGTGGCGTGACGTGACACACACTCACAGACAGTTAACACAGGAAATCTCGCAAAATCTCTCAAGACTTGAGCATAAACATGGCAGACAAAAAGCAGGAACAAATTGCAATGATAGTGTTTAAAATAATTTTGACAAATTTGTGCTTTAACTTTGTGCTGCGTTTGTTATGCTTCCGTCTTCTGTTAGCTTGCTTTTTGATTGGATATTGTGTGGTTTCAAGTGATAATCTCCAGATTATACGAGCGTTTGTCTTTAGGACCTCCCCGCCCCCTGCCGCCAACACCACATACGCGCGCGCACACACACACACAAAACCAGGATTTCTGACCCAACAATATTTACGATTGGCAATTGTGGCGTCCCCGATGTTCTTCTGAGCAGATTCAGTCACTCCTCTGATCTTTGTTCTCTCCATGAAAAAATTAGTGTCTTGTTAACGTTCCACTGTAACTATTTTATAAGACAGATAAAGAATAGATAGAATTTAAAGAAATCTATATTTTATTGTGTTCTGTCAGTAATGTTATTAATTTGTTCATGGTCTATTCAGTTGTGTTATGGGACTTTATGTGACCATGTGTGCTCATGATAGAGTGTTAGTGGTAAGCACTCGTAGCAACATAAAACCACAAAGCTCCGACTTACAAAAAACCTGCTCTAAACTCCAGGCAAAATAACACTGCTCCGCTCACATGCTCTGCTCAGTGGCCTTTAACTATAGTTTCTTATATACGTTTTATCTATAAGTTACAGTTGCGGTTTTCTTTTTTTGTAGAATTCCAGACTTAACATACTTTTAAAAAAGCATTTATATTTTTTCAGGGGTTATAAATTTCATTGGAGTTTTAATAAGCTACAAAATGGTCAATCACGGCACTGCAAACACTCCTCCTTACCATTTTTTCATAACACACCTTTTTGCTAGAGTTTAAATTCAAGCTCTTTTTCTATTTTCTGGATAGCTTAAATCGCCTACTAACCACAAGCATGATATTTGAATTCCTGCCCAATGTGCTTTATCTATCTTGTTATAAAGGTTTTAAAAAGCTTGTTATATCAAGTGTGCAGGTTGTCCTAATGTGAGAATCTGATTATTATTGTTATATGTTGTGTACAGCAGGGCACTGCTTCTGTGGTGTCAGGCACCCCATCTGTGCTGCTCAGCTCCATGAATACAGACATGGTGTGTGAGCGTCTTAGAGCGATGGAAGGCATCGACCAAGCCATGCTGGCCCAATACACAGCCACCGTTAAAAAGGTTTGTTCTTTGTGTGTGCACCAAAGAGAAAGAGAGAGTGAGAGGGAATTGTTACTTTATATACTTGTATATAAGTATAAAGAGAGAGTTATGAAGCCTTTAATCGATTTTTCTCACAGGCAAACGTCAATGGACGGGTTTTATCCCAGTGTAACCTGGATGAGCTGAAGAAAGAAATGAACATGAACTTTGGGGACTGGCAGCTCTTCAGAGGAATTGTGAGAACATTTAAAATCTCTTTAAATTTATTTGTTTCTAAAACGACAAGGAATTTTGCTATCTGCAGATGTAATGGAGAAATGGTTAAAAAAGCTTTAACCAGTACCTGTCTTCTCTATATGCAACCTTTCAGCACCCAGATTTTTCTATGCCTTTTATGGCACACCATGAATTATATAGTTTTTAATTTTTAGTTTAGCTTATCGGAGACCTATAAGAACTGATGCCTTTTAGGCGCATGACAGACTACTGAACACCTTGATGTGTGCAGGTGATGGATTTGCGTTACTTGGAGAGCCAGGTCCTGCAAGAAGAGGCTCCTAGTGAGCAGGGCAGCAGCATGGCTCATGGAGAGACTACTAGGAATCGTGGTAACTTAAGCCACGGAGGACCGGCTAACAATGACACCTCACCCATGTATAACTTCAACCTTAGCTTCGAAGAGCTTTCTAATGTGGGCCTGGATGAGATTCCCAGAAATCCAAACCCCACATGGATGGTGAGTCTACTTTTGAAAGACCTTGATTGATTATATTCTTGTAGTGCTTGATCAAATTATTCTAACAAAATTGCATCCTCTTTGCAGAACACTACACACCGCACTCCCAGCATGTCAAGTCTAAACTCTCAAGAGTCCTCCAATGAGATCTGCAAACTAACTGACAAGCAACAGGCTGAGTACCGCAATGCCTATCAAGAGTATATCGCCTCAATGGCGCAGCTTGAGGCAACAGGCAGTGGGTTGGAGAAGCCTGTGCAGCCCCATCCAGGCCAGTTCATGCACTCAAACTCTGATGATAAGAATAAAGATGGAAGTGATCAAGATGGACGTAAATCCTACTCTAAGCGAGCCGGTGGAAAGCCATCAGTGGATGCGACTGATTTCGCTTCCAGTGAAGCTGCCACTCTGGACCCCATCAGTGAGGAAGACGAGAAGGTCGACCACGGCTCATCCAAGTCTCTGCTTGGACGCAAGTCCTCGACAGAGAAGCTGGGCCTCTTCCAGAGTGCTGACCTGAAGCTGAAGTCTGCAGGAGGACTGCGCTATCAAAAACTGACCAGTGATGATGAAGAGTCAGAGGAATCTGATAACACCCCACTAATCAAGGATGGCAAGAAAGTTGAACCCAAGCGTGGGGAGAATGAGGATTTGTCTTTATCAAAGGGAAAGGAGTATCTTTCTGACAAGAAGGATTCGTCTGACTCAGGCGTCCGCTCTAACGAAAGCTCACCCAATCATTCTCTCCAAGATGAAGAGGCCGACTTGTCACAATCGGAGAGGACCAACCTAATAGAGCTAGATGAGGAGAGCTTAGCCCGCAAGAGAGGCCTGCCTAACAGTTTGAGTGGCCTACAAGATCCAGCAGTTGCACGCATGTCCATCTGCTCAGAAGATCAATGCAGCCTCCTTGCGAGTAGCCCTGAAGAAAGCTGGCCTTCATCCCGAAGTTATAACCTCAATCGCACCCCCAGCAACAACACCCTTAATAACAACACCAATGCCCAGCAGGGGAACCGTCCACGCCAGCCAAATGAAAGTACCACTGTCAGTGAGGTCATCGTCAGCCCTGTCTCCAGCACCACCACCTCAACATCTACATCCACATGCACCACCCACAACGAGAATGTACGTGTAGTGCACCTGAAGAGAGGTCTGAACCCAGGAGACCCACCTGAGATCTGCTCTGTGACCTCTGACACTGTGGTCTTCAGTGAGGAACGTGAGAGCATCTTGTGAAAGCCTGCAGCTGGTCTTGGCAAAGCTGTGATGCTCTCACCATTTAGATATTTGGTGTTGTGATGCATGGAATGTGTTGATTCAGTCTCTGTATTTCAGTATTGAATAGTGGTAGTCTGTCCACCATAGTTTACCTGCTTAAATGCTGCCTACATTCGTGTGTGTCACTTATTTTTTTATAATTAACTTACATATATTTTATTATTTCTTTTGGTAAAGGATAACAGTATTAATTTAAATCTGTAACTTTATTCTGTTCTGAACATTGGCCAGGATAAACACGAGCACTCAAGTCGATTTCAATAACACTGATATTTGTGGGCTGATGCTTACTGTATTTGCTCCAGTAGAAACATCATGCTCATTGCTTGCTAAGCTATGAAACTCTTGTGTTGTGTCGTATTGATTCGTGTTGTGTTGTATTGTCTGTTGCATGCTTGCCGTCAGAATATTAGAAATTTTGCCTCAAATTGTATAACCAGGACTAAAGCATAACAAAAGCCATCTTTTATGGTTAAAAGTATTAATTATTCATGCAAATCTTTGATCCCTAAATTTTAGGAAACCCTTAAAAGCAGCATGTCTCACTGCAATTAAATGCATCAAAAAGTGATCATGTCAAAAGTTGCATGTACTAAGCTTGTATTGTCTGTTTACTTGTATTAGTTGCCTAAAATGGATGTAAGAACGAAACTGTCGACCATGTGGAGAAAAATAAATTGATATGACAGCTTTATTGCGCTTTTATTTTACTTGATTTCTTGGTTATACTTTCATATTTTGCAGTGGACACAGCAGGTACACATCATTGCTGCATTAAAGCAGGTCTTTAGTACTGTCTTAAACTTGGGTTTCTTTTTATTAGGTTTCACATGTTCTCCTTGTGCAGTATGGCGGCTTAGTGATTAGCACTTTTGCCTCACAGCAAAAGGTCTTAGGTTCGTATCACTTCTGTGTGGAGTTTACATGTTCTCCCTGTGCTTGTGTGGGTTTACTCCGGTTTCCTTTTAGAGTCCAAAAACGTATGATTGGTTAATCTAATCCATAGGAGTGGGAGTGAGTGTGTGTGGTTCTTTGTATGTGGCCCTGTTACTGGCAACCTGTCCAATGTATACCACTGTCTTTACCCAATGACAGTTTGGGATAGACTCCAGCAGATACCCTAATTCGGAATAAGCGGATGGAAAGTTTTTATGGATGAATGTTGAGTGGATAAGCGGTGGATGGAAGGATGGATGGTTTGTTAGATGGATAGTTGGATGGTTTGTTAGATGGATGGGTGAATGATTTGTTGGATGAATTGTTTGTTGGACAGATGGTTTGTTGGATGGATAAATTGGTTCGTGGAATAAAGCTGTCCAATGGTCTAGTGGCTTAAACCTGACAAACCTTTTAACAAAAATTTTAACTAACTGATTGACAGCACATCTTACTAATCAAATGCAAATTTAATCTCACTAATACAGTTTGACTTAAGTAATTGTTAACATTGTACACTTTAGTTACATTAGTTACACATTCTAGTCATATGTTTGTAGCTGATGCACTCGGGTGCTTTTTTAGAAGCAGCGCCCCCGCCACTGGGTAGCTTTAGTAATAATTTACCTGACCTGCTATTTTTTGGGGCATGATTCTGGGGGGTTGTGCTCATTCAGTGCAGTCAGACTCTGATGTTGGGTGAAGAGGTTTGGTGTAAAGTCTATGTTTCAGTTCAGTGGGGTTGGGGGTCAGAGCGCTGTACAGGTTCCTTCACACAAACCACATTCTAAAGGGTCTCACTTTTGCACACAGGACATTTGTCATACTGGAACATGTTTGGAACAGAAAACACATCAGCAAAAACATTCAGTGTGCTTTAAAATGTAAACGTTTCATTTCAGGTGTGATGATCTGGTGTCCAAAACTCTTTGGCCACATAGTAGATGTCCTGTGTGTACTCAATCTTTCTTATTTATAAAGCTTGCCTCCAGTGACAACTTCTTAACGCTACTGAAGTTGTTACATTTACATTTCTGACATTTGACAGACGTCCTTATCCAGAGAGACTTACATTTATTTTATTTATGCAACTGAGCAATTGGGTGTTAAGGGCTTTGCTTAGAGGCCCAACAGTGGCAACTTATGTGCTGGGAATCAAACCCACAATTATCTGGTTAGCAAATTAACACTTTAACCACTAACTTCAATACCTAGAATCAATATTGAGACAAGTGGCCTCTTTAGTCGTCTACATCATAATTTATTAATTTTTTTTTTTTTTTATAAAAGTGCAATTTACATTTTAATAAAAAAATCATTTGGCATTATTAACATCACATTCCAGCAGAATTAAAGAAAAACATCGATACACATTACAGGAATGGCACGCTTGTGAACCTTTACTGTTCACCCTGACTGTTTACATTCTTTTACACACACACACACACTTCATTGCATGCCCATGTAGGAATTTATCATCAGTGCTGGGAAAGATTTTAAAATGTTTTATATTTGTTTATGTTCAAGTCACTTTTTTTAAACTAACCCTCACCAGAAGGGGGCACAATTAATAAATGCTATACTAATTGGTTCTTTTTATGTCATTATTATAAAAAAAACCCAACATGTTCATTCTGAATATTGTAATCTGGTGGTTTATCCTGTATAGACAATAGGCCCAAGGCTACATTTCCAAATAGAGTAAAGCAGAAGGTCAGCTACAGCGCCCTCTACTGGCTCAGAAATGGCTTTAGTTAAAAATCAGTAGACTAGATATTGAATAGAGCTGCATAAATTCTATTAAAATAACAGTTTAATGAACAGAACATTTGCGTTATCATAAGTGTAACAGCCAAATATTACATTGATCCGTTAGTCCCTCCCGCACTGCACTGCTCATCTGAGCTCTTGGTTCACACCCAGCCTGCAGTTTGACACCTCCACAAAAAGGTGTTTTCCCCCTTTCTGTTTATATTTCTATATTTTTCTTTTTCTTTCTATAAACAATGGTACTTATAGTCCTGTAACGAGGTCTTCCTTTGGAAGAAAGGTCTTGTATGGCCTGCAGATAAATATAAATCAGACATACAGAATGGTTTATCTCTGTTCCAGGGAAATCCGTGTCATTTAAGACGAAGTCCAGGCGAATGTACACGGAAGGATAACAACAAAAAAAAAAAAAAGGGTCCTGTTTATGCTCCAGCGAAACACCTGCAAAATATTCAGTGACAGAGAGGAAGAGAGAGAGAGAGAGAGAGAGAGAGAGAGATGGGGGCGTGTTTAGAGAAGGAGGGGGCAGAGATCTGGACCGACTGGCGCCAAAGAGGAAGCCGCCGTTCTCCTTTTCTCCCTTTATACCCCCCCACCAGCCCCGAGTTTAAACCTGTGAGCAATCTCATAGTACCAACATCCTGGTCTTAAGACATCCTGAGGTCTAGAAATTGTAAATCTTTCATGTTTTAACTATCATATATAAAACACAATAGGTCCTTTCAAGTTCCTCCCCACACATTTAATTAAAAAAAACTCTTCTGAATTTCAGACATTATAACTACTGCGTGAGAGGGTGTGTCTTACCGCTTCAGATCGTTATCTGGTCATCCGTGTTCATTTCTCTTGCAAAGTGGCTTATCTGGGGGGAAATAACACAACACATGGAAATAAATCACACGTGCATGTGCTTTCTCCTCGGTGACAAACTGCAGACACTCCGGCATGCACAGACGCACATCCTTTACACTGTTTAATACTGTGAACTTATACCGAGTTCACCACCGGTGAACATGTTTAATGACTTTCTATTATTTTTTTAAATATTGTGTGAGCAGAACAAAATTTGATGCACCTGTAGATAATCAGCTACATTATAGTATATAATATTAATTCTATTGACGATATTGTTACATCCTGCTTTTTGAATTTGTTTTTTTTTTTTTTAAATAGTTAGGCTATTCGAAGATATATAATTTATATTTTGACAAGGTCTAATAGACAAAAAGGTAAACAGAGCGAGGCCAGACATTAATAACAATAGATAAAAAGATCAAATTCAATAAAACAGGCAACATGTTGGACAGATTAGTTGTCCTGAGACAGGAACATGGATCGTTTCGGTTGTAGGTCAATATTAATGAAAGAGTTTGATCCACTTCAAATATTGACTGGTGTTTATATATAGACACATAGAAAGACAGACAGGACAGACAGACAAAAGTGGGACTCATTTGGTGAATAGATTTATGGATAAACAATGACATACGGACAGGACAGACAGACAAAAGTGGGACTCATTTGGACAATAGACCCTGTGGATAGAATTATGTACAGACAGACAGATTTTATTTATAAATCTACTGTTTATGCATTTAGGTTGTAATTCTGTCCTTTTCTTGTGCAAGTATTTACTTTTATACAAACCAGATGCATTAGTAGATTATATATGTTTTTTTTTATTATTTATACACGCTATTTTATATTATTTCGCATTTAATACACTTTTTGCACTTTGTGTTTGATTGAAAGTCCACAGACGCAACAAATGGTTAGTGGGAAGACCGGAAGAGTGTAAAACTGCCTCCCACAGCACTCTTTCCCTCGTGCTCAGTGAGCTGAAGAACACAGGCAGACAGGAGTAGTTTCCTGTTTAACTTCTGGATAAGAGCAGGTGTTTATCTGACACTATATGTCGATGTCGTGCGTGTTGTTTTGATTTACCTGGAAGGCGCTGTTCTCAGTTTGCGGACTGGAGGAAACTGTTTGACCAGCACGACGCTGCGGTTGTGGGTTTGCGTTATCCGAGCTCGAGTCCAGCGCGATCTGGAGATCCAGAATATAATCGATGACATGCTGCAGGATCTCCATCTTACTGACGCTCCGGTCCTGCGGCAGGCTGGGCACCAGCTCCTTCAAGCGGCTGTAGCAGTCGTTCATATCGCACAGCACACCCAGCGGCTCGTCCCACGCGCTTTTACTTCTCCAGATCCCGAGATCCTGGGTGTGTGTCCTCCTCATCGGAAGTACTGGACTGATCGCCTTCATCATCTACTGGTTTTCCGCTCAGTCACTAACAGTGAATTGCTCGCAGATGGACTCCAGAGCGTGCTGTGTTTTCGTGTTTATATATAACGCACGGACCCAGGCTTATGATGCAGGATAAAGAAAGACACGGATTGGTCTATACTGTTACGTCAATCAGGGGTCGACGCAACCGCATTGGCTTCACCTGAAGTAGGTGGAAACCCCACCCACAACCCCGTGCGTGCTTTTCTCGTGCTGATGGACTGCAAGCGACTACAGTTGATCTTAAAAAGCGAGAAGGGCAACACCGGACAATCTGCACTTTATCTCAGGGTCGCGGGGCAAAATGATACATCATTGGGACAATTTAGACATGCCAATCAACCTACTAGGGCTGTACAAGAGTCTCACGATACAATACAATACAGGGGTTATGATACTGTATATCACGGTATATTGCAATTTACAATATTGCAATATACCGTGATATACAGTATCGTAACTCATTGCAATATACTGCAATACTTAAATGTAAAATGAATAGCAAAAAATATAGCACATACAAAGGCGTTTGGAAGTCGTTTGACACGCACTAAGGGTTTTAATTAAATATTCCCGTGAACGTAAAGCAGTTTAAAAAGGAATTTATATATATATATATATATATCTCGATAGTAGAGGTTTGAATCTCGATATATTATTGCGATCGTTAGCAGTATTAATATTTTTACACAGCCCTTTAACTTACACAGATGTTTTGAGGGGCAGTTGGCCCTAACCAATAAAAGGGGCACTAAGAGGGTGGGTGGTTGTTAACACAAATGATCTAGTTGTTACAAATATACAATTTGAACGGAAGACAGCAAAATCTGTAAAAGTTTTAACCTTTCTTGTAAATTTTTAATAGATCACAAATACCAATACTAAAAATAACAACATACATTTTTCATATTTACTTGTTGTCTCTTTTTTGTAAACATATGATATCATGATCTGCACTTCCAGAAAAAAAATCTTTTTTTTAGTTTTAGTTTACATTTATCACCATTAAGAAGAAGACACAGACCCATTACATCACTGTTTACTGGGGTGTAGATCATGATTTCTTACGTTAAAAAATGATAGTGATGGAAGTCCGCGGTGAAAACGACTTTGTGGAGCTGTTTTGTTTTTAGTAAAGATTCATTTTTCATCTCCTCTGTGTGCTGTGTACTAACACTTTGATTGCAGTAATTGTTTTAAAATAAATTATTTCACTTTGCTACATTTATTTTTCCACAAAAAGTATAAAGTACAAAAAAAAGACATACATTTATTTGTGAAGCATTTGTTGGGGGATTTTCTATAATGTGGTTTCTATAGGCTCATACTGAGCTTATGCCTTTTTGGAAGCTGAATATTGTTTTATTTGTTGTGGTGTTTTTTTAATCCATATTTTTTGTTGTTTATAATATTTGATGGTGCTGGGAATCAAAACAACAATCTTTTTATGTTCACAGGCCAACAGCTTAACCACAGCAGTAAAACCGATGCAGTTTATTTAAAATTCTAATTGACATTTTATTTGTTGTGAAGTTGATAAACACTAATGCTAAAACCACATTTGACCTATTTATGTAGTATAGAAAATTTTTACTCTATGTATTTTCATAATTTCATTGTACACTGAAGTCTAATGGAATAATTTGGTTTTACTAGGTCAGCCAATACAGGAGTGCCACACAAAATGGCACTGATCTCAAACAAAACACTTTAGATAAGATTTTCTGTTCCGGGACGGTTCTACGATTTCATCCTTAGAGGGACGTAGCTCTCACAACCATTACTAATAAATCTTTAATTCTATTTTTATATCTTATATTTGTGCTCACGTCATGTGCTGGGCTGCGTACATGGATAATTCAAGATGGCGAATTTCCATAAACACTGTGCACATTGAATGCATTAAACTAAACAATTAAACAAAATGATAGAAAATATCTTTCATAAGCTACATGATGCAGCACAAGCCATGGAGCTTCTAACAAAAGAGTTGTCACGCACGTGCGGAATAGCGAAGAGAATTTAAAAAAATGTGATACATAATTCAGATCGTTTAATTTAAAAAGTAAAAAATATACTTTCAGTAAATTTTGATAGTTTTAGAAGGGTTAAAATGACAGACAAGGTTCTAGAACCACCCCTGGCCTGTCCCCTCCTTGAACTTTTAAACTATTTTGAAGTGTAATGGCTGTAATTTTAACCCTACATTTTATTGGCCTGATTAAAGAGATGAATGAAATGAAACACCTTCTGTCTTCCATTGTTAATAGCTTTCGAGTAAACACGTTTTAGGTTCCTAATCACAAATTGCTAATATTGCAAAATTCCAACACTGTCATTAACATTATGACATTTTTGGTATTCACAAATTTATTTTGCACATCTCCAGCGGAGTCGATCAGTTAAGATGAACACCTAAATCCAATGCTTAACTTTACAACCTAAACCTTTAAACTCTCATCAGCATCTCAGTTGGTATTAGGATTAAAACCATGTTCCTTTATGAGACTGTGCTTGATACATTATGCAATACAAATGAAGGATTTCCTTGTTACCCAACGTGTTATTGAGTGCTTTTTGACCTTTTCTTACTGAACTGTTGGTAAACAAAGAGACATTGTGTAACCCAACATGATTCAATAGCATCTCTTGAACCATCATATGAAACTGGAGTCTGTCAGGTGTTTCGTCTGTGTTCTATATTGAATGGAACATGGGCCAAATGGTGTCGGATGTCAGGATAAAAGACTTTTTTCCTCAGCTGTTTCTGAAAGGTGTGAGAAGGAGAACACCCTTTATGCAGCGAGGGTTCATGAAGCACACACTTTGCCACTCAGCAGAGGTTGCCAGATCCTCTGTCCAATTTTATAGAAGTTAAGTTTATTTCTAATTTAGTCCATTATAATATAGTATTTTAGTGGTGATTAACCAAAAAAGCTGAGGAAGTGGTAGCACAGTGGTTAAGGTGTTGGACTGCCAATTGGAAGATCAGGGTTAGATTCCCAGAACCACCAAGTTGCCACTTTTGGGCCCCTGAACAAGGCCCTTAACCCCCAATTTGCACAGCTGTATAAAAGAAATAAATGTAAGTCGCTCTGGAATAAGGGGCGTCTGCCAGATGTCGCAAATGTAAATGTGATGATGCGGTTGCGGTAAATTACTCTCTAGCTGTTGTTACAATTGTTTAAATTTTTTAAACAAAATACTGTTCCACGTCTATTGTAATATGTATTAGGCAGCCGTACTGATGACTGCATTTACATGGTACATGCTTTCATTTATTAAATATGATATATAAAATGAACAAATAGTCTCTATGCTAGTGCATACTTTCAGAGAGTGATATTAACTCAAGCAGACCAGCTGGCCGGCATGTCAGGCAGTTACACATCTGTAACGGCAGCATATTGAATCCCACCGAAATTGCTGTCCTGCAGCTCGCATACACTCTGGCTTGGAGTGTGAGAGATGCCGGAGGCATGACTTCACAGGGCAGGTGCTGTTAGCTGCACAGCCTCATAGCAGTGCTGAAACATCAAAGGCTGGAAGCAATGAGAATTGGATGGTGCGTCTGGTCTGGCTTCAGTCCTGCTTCTGGCTCCTAGGTGTTTAAAACACACTGAGGCCGTCTGAGAAGGACAGAAACTCAGTTTGCTTAAGAAAGTTGTGTGAAAGTAGAAGAGGTCTCACCAATCTGTTAGTAAAGAATAGAAGCTCTGCAGATTTGGGGTGCAGCGTATTTTTGTAGAATGAGGACATACAAATACACACACACACACACACACACACACACACACACACATAGACACATAGACACATACATACTACTTTGCCATATACATCTATCTATCTATCTATCTATCTATCTATCTATCTATCTGTGACATCACATGCAAAAATTTTTAGAATTGTATGTTAACATGCCATGTGACCTAACAAAAAACACGCAACACACGAAGTGCCAGATTAGTTTATTTTGTATTAGCTACACATGTACAACATCCTATATTTCTGTACTGAAAACATAAGGTAATCTAATTAGTTAATCTCCCTGATTTACACTCAATAACGCTTTGTCACGTTTACATGTTTGATTTCCGTTTTTTAAACATAGAGATTTTGGAAGACAGCTTTTTATAAGTCATAAATTGCGTAATTGTGAATATATTGTGTATTGTGTAATTGTGTGGAGCTTCTCCATATTCAAATGGAAAACAGTTTGTTTTTAATGAAAGTATTATTATTATACATAAATATTTGCCATTCATTCAAAGAAATAAAAATTGTTGAATGGGTATCATAGTGACATCATGTGATGTCAGGTGATGTCATGACCACGCGCACTCAAATATTTCTTGAATATAATAATAAATGAAGGTTGTGCCTTTTGCCTTCTCTGCTGTCATAGACAGTGGCTGTTAGCTGGAGCTGTTATTAGCTTCTGCATTATGAGTGGCCAGGTGGGTCGAGTGTATGCATGTGTATGGGGGGGTGTGCATTGCTGGGGGTGTTGGATGAGGGATTGCGGTGCCGACAGGGAGAACACCTGCTCACCCCTGCCCAACACCCCTTCCGCCTGCTTTGGTTGCAGGCTGCCAGGCATCTGCCCACCTCTGGGTAATGGAGCTGTCACTGCTTCAGGCCACTCACTGCACAGCTCTGACCTCATTCATGCGGCCTGTCTCTAACACTGCGGTTTGTCTATTATCAGCTGGGATTTTCAGTTGTCGAACACGTACTTGAGTGGTTTTTAAAATGTTCAACCCGGGTTTACTATACCATTTTTGAAAATTGGAATGTGGGACTGTAGCTCTAAATCATGTTGGGTTGGAAGTATGCTTTGTCTAAATAAACAAGGCCACAGCTCTGTCTATGTAATTGTGTGTTCAAGGGTAACATAAAGGAGTCTCGGCTTCCATCTGATACCACCAAACCGTATGCAAATAATTTTAGATAGCTATCATAAATGTGTGCTAAAATAGATACCATGTTTGTAGTTGCTACATTTAGTGCAGATGTTTTGGCTAGATATTAAATGAAATACTGTGTATTAATAATTAATTTGTATAATATTTCGTGTGCATGATGACAGTCATACATTCTCTGAGAATTTTACAGCTGGTATTCTCACCAGAGGTGCTCTATTGTTAGATGTTTTCTGCATGTTCATGACATTTTTCTTCAGCAAAATACATTTTGTGTTTTTGTTCTGTTTCTGCTTTCTGCTAAAAACAAACATATATTTATTTCTGTACTTTTACAATACAACATATTGTATCCTCCCGAGACCCCGCCCACTGATTTGTGTCCTGTCTAGTCAAGTCAAGTCACCTTTATTTACGTGTATATAGCTCTCTTTTAACAACAGAGATTATATCAAAGTAGCTTTACAAAATCGGATGGTAGAATAGTGTGTTACGCGGACAATAGTAAACACATAATACAACACTTAGTTCAGTAAAATTAAATTAGGAGTCTCCAACTAAACCGGCCAGAGGTGACAGGGGAAGAAACCTCCATTGGTGAAAAAATGGAGAAAAAAACAGGCTCCGTTGAGTGGGCCAGTTCTTCTCTGCCCATAAAGACCAGCATGTTGTAAAAATTAACTTGTGCAGATTCTTTAATGGAGATCTGTCTATGCTTATCGTCGTCTTTAAGTGCTGATCCACCAACTGGCCTGGATACATTTTTTTGAGATACTATATCATATCCTGAGCTTACATGTGATTTAATTGGCTGGTATGCTGGGAACTTGTTCTTACACTACATCCAATATGGCCGCCATAAGAACAAGCACATTTTATAAAAAGATTGTCTTTTTAAACTATAATTGTCATGTGATCCACTACAGTGGACATGCTGTAAAATTAAAGAATTACAATAGCAATTAAAGACTCTAAGGAATCCCACAAACCTAAAAAAAATGTACACTTTGTTTTCTAGGGCCTTAATTTATTCTTAAAGTACAAAAATAAAAATAAAAAATTCTTTAGGATGTTTTTAGGAATCCATCGTACTACATTTCTTATTCACTTACCTGTTGGAAATAATAGTTATAATGCTATGATGCTTTGCTTGCCAGCAGGAAATGTGTGTGTGTTTATACGTAAAAGTGAGCGAGCCAGAGAGAGTGAGCAAGAGAAAGAGAGAAAGAGAGTATGGTAGGGAAAGGGAACATCATCTGATCCCTCCAAATGGTAGATACAATAGTGGCTTTGATAGAAGCAATGTTTGCTGCAGTGTAGTGCTGGCAGATAGGGGTCACCTCAGTCTGGCCACCGTCCACATGCTGGGGAATAATGCAGTCTCACAGGGTCAGTGCAGGGCTAAAGATGTGTAATTAAAGATCACTGTGTTGAGGCAATAAAGTGTGAGCTCTTCTAATGTTTATTATTGTATTTTCTTCTAGTTTCTCTTTTCTTGTTTCACTTAAGTAGTGTAAATCAGTTTCAAACAGTCAAACAGCATCTGCGCCCTAGAACACACACACACACACACACACACACACACACACACACACACACACACACACAATGGCTCTGTTCACCTTCAGCACTTGCAGCAGAGGTCACTGAACAGATGGGCATCCACCTTGAATTGTTGAACCTGCGTATTTGAAGTAGAAGCTTTGCAGCGAGTCAGTCTCTTAAGCATTCACCGATGCTTTGCCCACACACACACACACACACCTCAGTTCACTGCTGCTATTTACACCCCAGTGCCACTCATCACCTCTCCGAAAGGCTTCGAACAAACCCACGGCAAAAGATAAAATTTGCAGCTGGACGAAAACAAAGCGGCATGTACTTCGAGCAGCTGCGCTACATCTCTTTAGGCTAAACAGGAACGATTTGTGTGGAACATTTACACAAATATCCTACTTACCTCGAATGTTGCCAATCATTCAGTATTTGTGTGCTGTCTAAATCTTGCCTTTGTTTGGTGGCCATGAGACAAAAGCAGCTAACAAGCAACAGAAGTTTAAATTCTTTGGATTAAATTAACGCACTTGGTGAGGTGATGCTGGGTTAAAAAAATCATGAACTTGACAATTCCCTAAATTATTCTTTTAATAAACCAGGTAGGAGGGACGGTCTGGTAGACTAGCAGTATCTTGCAGTCTGCAGCTTCATGTTTCATAAACAGAAATGATTGCCGAGACACCATTACCATCAAACTCTGGGGGATATGTAGCTTCTCTCTGACATTCGCTCATCATTCCAGCAGCTGGAAACAATAAAAACTGATATTACAAAGGACTCAGCCTCAGACTTGGCCTCCTGAGTGTGTTTTGGTGAAGGCAATAACCCATTAAACCATCCCTAGCTTGTAAGTCACTGTTCTGCTGCTGAGAAACAAAACAAGGCTTTAAGGAACATGACAACGGTGTAATTTTGTTCGAAATCCACTGAGTGGATACGTTATAGCACGCCAGGAAGCACTTTTGTGCTGGATTGGTTCTTGAGGTCTGAAACACCTGCAGCTAGTCATGATGTATACACACAGTAATTCCTCTCATTACTGTCACCATGACATTTCCTCTGCCGCTATAGGCTGTGATGCAGTATCTCTTACAGCCTGCAGCACAGATTCACATAAGCAATTTTAAGATAGGTGATCCCTCCAAAAAATACGTATGATGTTTAATAAACAATAAAAATTTAATTACAAGTATAATTTTTCAATAAATAACAATGAATTATTCTTTTTTTAAAAAAAGATATTTTAAGGGCATTTTTGCCTTTATTGATGAGACAGACTGACAGATGAAATGGGAAAGAGAGTGAGGAGGTGGAACCGGCACTCCGGCACCGGCACCGGTCACTGGTGCCTTACCAAACTTCAACACGGCACCACTTTTCTTATAGTAGCCATGAATCCTTCTTATAATTGCCCTTTCCCTAATTATCTAATAAAACATTTATTTCCATGGAAACATAATAAAATTATTATAAAGCAATTTTTCGTTTAATTTCTTTTAAGCATTCTGAAGTTCTGAATTGAATCTAACTTAGCTTGCATTCATTAGCTTGTTTAACATCCGAGCTTTATCCAGGTGAGGGACTGTAAGGTTTTATCATCTGTTAATGCTCGTAGAGGCGATGATGATGATGATGATGATGATGGAGCGACTGAGCTAAAAGAGCCATCACGAGCCATCTGTCCTCTCATAGCCGAGCAGCAGACCTCCTTTTCCAGCTCTCACAAATCAAGGCCATGTTTTAGTACCTCTTCTACATGCATTATCTTTTTAATAAAGGCAAACCCAATAGCCATGCAATACTTATATTGCATATTTATATTTATTTTTATTATAATGAAAAATAAAAAAAACATGAAAATGTGCACAAAACATAATTAATGCTGTGTGGCACCAAATTCTGTGGTTTTATTTCTGCTTTATCGCTAATGGGTATCATTTTAAAATGCTATCATTTTAAAATAAATAATCATTTTAATTATGTCTGAGATCCTTTTGTGAAAAGTTTTACCTCAGAGCAGTCTTATATCTATGTTTATTGTTGGCTTGCCAGTTTTCCTGTTTTCATTTATTCAGGACATCCATACGGGTCTGTCTTGAATGTAATTCTGCAGAAATTATAGTCATTAAGTTCATGCTGGGCTGTCAGAGTCTGTTATAAACACAGAATAAAACAGACTCTATAGTGCCTTTTAATTTTCCCCCAAGAACAAAAGAGAAAATGTCAAATAAGGAAAAATCCCAAAAATGGCCAAGACAGAGGTGGTGCTCTGAGTGATATCGCGAGACTGTGTTTTAATTTGATCTGTAAAATAGGGTTGAATCTTGCACAGAAATCAGACAATAGCTGCGATTCAGCCACGGATCCTTACTAACACAGCTGGAGAATGCAGTAATCAGCAAACCCTGAGGTGGAGGTGGTCATTTCTCTACGCTCCGAGGCTCTCGAAAGCCACTTGAACCTTGATTAAAATCACCAGTAATCACTGATTACGCATTTCAAAGATAGACAAAGTGTCATTTAAAATGCAGCGCTGTACTGCCCACAGCTACTTATCATTAAATAGGTGTGGTGATGTCATTGCTGATGATGCTCACTTGGAGTTTTATTTCATTATATATATATAATATATATATATATATATATATCAAGATGGTGTTTTTTCTGCTTCCATGATTTTGCAATTCCAATGACTTTCAGACAGCTTTAACTTCCACTGAAGATGGCCAGAACACTCACATTTATTTTTATTTCCAAGACAGTTGGACCTCCACCCTGGAATGGTGTTTTCATTTCCCTGGGCAAGAACATCCGCATTTGTGTGTGTGCGTAGCAAACTCAGATACTGATAATCTAATCTGTAAAGAAGGGGAGGTCTCCATTCTAGGGTGTTTCTTTACAGTCTGATATGTCTTTCATGTCTGCCAGTGCTTCTCTGTTTATGCTGCGGCACAGCAGACTCTATTTTGTCTGTCTGCGGCATACACACCACAATTACAATTGAAGCGGAAAAAAAGTAAAAACAGATAATCTCTCTGTCAACAAAGCCTCTGCAAAGCAAACTGTGTCTCCTTCCTCTCCCAGGCTGTCTAATCTAAACTCCAGTATTGGTCAGCACCAGCACGTTCCTATTTTCACACCTCGGTGTGTTGGTGGGGTTTGCAGGGACTGCGTATCTCAGCAGCTTCCCATCAGACAGCTGCATGGACCTTTTTACTTAGCCTGAGAGGAAGTGGATGACAAGAGGAGGTGACCAGACATGATAAAGTAATCTTTCTGCTAAGCTTGTGTTCTTTTTTCCAACCAATAATGGAAGAAGCTGGTGTTTATTTCTATTGTGAGATGGATTTTAGCCTCTGTTATCTTTTGGTTTGTTCTGGAGAGACAAGAGACAAGTGGGCACATGTGTGGCAAGCTAAGGTGTGTGGACTGCTAATCAGAAGGTTGTGAGATCAATTCCCAGAACCACCAATTTGCTACTGCTGATCCATCAAATGAGATAAATAACAGATAAAGGGTATCTGTTAAATACTGTAAATGTACTGTAGGAATTCATTTGTACTTGTTTTCTGTTAGGTGCTTTTTTATCTTTAGTAAAGCAAAACATTTTGTGATGCGAATAGTCATGTGACTAACATGCCAGGTGTAGCCTTGATAGAATAAACTTTATATTTACTTTATATATACTTAATATTTACATCATCTGTCAGATGTCCTTATTTAAAACCACTTACATTTATCTCTTCTATGCAGCTGAGCAATTGGGGGTTAAGGGCCTTGCTTAGGGGCCCAACAGTGGCAGCTTTCTGGTAGCTGGGACTTAAATCCCTGATCTTCTGATTAGCAGCCCAACACCTCACCCACTCTGTACCACATCCCCCCATACAGTTAGATACAATTCGGAGATATACATTGCATAGTACAAGCCTTACCTTGCAATGAAACATTCTATAAATCAAACAGATGCCACAACTGGCTTTTGCTGTTGAGTTTAATCACAAAGTCATTTAAATCAGACAAGATTATATGTAGAATTTATAGCTGTTTGCTAGTGTGATTTTGTGTAAAAAGCCTTTCAGGAGTGTTTTCAGTTCTTCTTTTCCTCGTTCCTTTGTTAAATGTCAGTCAAAGAACACCAACTATGGATAAATAACCCCTCCAAATCTAGCACCCAAGCAAAGTTCCATGCAACTAATTAATTTTAGCAAAATACTGTCACAACAAAAGCTGAATAATGATCGTTGCACATTTCTATAAAGAGTTATACAGGAATTAGCAAAAACAAGAATGTTTGCTAAAGCTAAAAGTCAGCATTAATGATCACAAAATCATCTACAAATCTAATCAGATAACCGAATTACTAAACTATTACAGACATTAAGCTGAAAATCCTAGTTTGACACATTTAAAAGCATCTGCTAAGTGAGTAAATGCAATGCAAATTAAATCAACGAAAATCCATTAAGCACTGAACTCACCGTTCTGCCTTACCTCCTGCATGAAGTCTCACTTTACACTAATTCCTTGTTTTTTCTTTCTTTAACATATCAGTGATTTTTGTGTGCAAAGTGAAATCAGTGATTTTTGTGTGGATTTTTTAATTATTTTTTTTAATTTTATTTCACTCACTGGCTCAGTAGACTGATCCACACATATATATAAAACTAACATATAGTATATATAGAAGACGCTAAATGATGTAAATGCAGATATAACAAAATGTTGCCTTCTGTAACTTTCTCTACTACAGATATTTAGGATTTTTTTCTATTTAGTATTAATTCAGATATTGGAGTGTTCAAAAATGTCACCTTTAAAACCAGGTCATATTTATTACTATATTAATGACACATATTTAACCAATAATTATTGCTCTACAGAACCTTCATTAAATTTCCATGTAGTCTAAAAAAATATATATTTTTAGGTTTTTAGGTATTTATTTATTCTATATTTTTTTTTCAGTACTATTGACTCTTACATTTAAATTGACTCCATCCTCTAGAGTGTATTATTCACGAGTTTCTTTGCTGTGACTGTTGGTATTCAAGTACTCATGACCACAGCTGAAATGAAAAGCTTTCCATCATATAAAAGCACTCTCTGCAACCTAAAGAGGATCACCTGAATGTTTGTACGTATTATAAAAGGCCTCATTAATGTATAAATGCTAAAATCACCACTTCACTGAACTTGTTTTTGCTTTTATCCTTGCTTTGGCAAAACTGATTCAGCTCCAGCAAATGGGAGATAATGTTTCAAGCTCACTTATGCAATTATGTTTAATTACAGAATGCACTCCCACAGCAAGCATGCCAAAAACAATTAATAGCAAAAAAAACAAACAAAAGCAATTGGGCTCGGTGCCTTGCTAAATGGCAACACATTGTCTTTGGGGAGGTTTGCGTGGAAAAAGTGTTCCACTGTCCTCCAGAGACATTAGATATCATCTGTTTCTGGTTAATTATAGCTGCTGTAGTGGGCCACTGAAAGCATTCTCTCCTTGCCATCAGCAGTAAACACAGACAAGATAAGCCAGGACTAAAGAAAGATCAATGTTTGTTTGCCCGTAAAAGTCCCACCGCACTGCACCATTTGCAGCCAGTTGGTGTTGATTTGCCAACAATGCTGGTGTTTTACGTCCAAAACCGAGAGCAATTTTTCAACAATAGATGTGGGAAGTTTGTGTGTCACAGCTGGATATAAGGTCTTAGCCCAATGCAAATATTTCATTTAAGTTTTGGGAAGAAAAACAGATATGAGAGTACTGTTCAAAAACAGTGTAGTATGTTTTAAATGCAATGCCCTCCATCTTTTTGATGTTGATTTAAAAATATCTTCTATAATCAATATTCCAATAAAATGAAACAGCACAAAGCAACAAATGAGTTATATATTATATTTATTGGTGTACTGCCTTTTTTATTCGCGGTGCTCAGTTCCATCATTTGCCAAAACTCTAGCAAAGCTTATGTTGTTCAGAAAGTGACATGATGATTGGCTCTCATAAGTAATTGCAGTATATTAAGAGTAAACAGGTCCACGTGTTTACATACTGTCTTATTCTACTGTGGCATTAAAAGTAGCAACATTGGGAGCCAATACAATCTTACACTAATATTAAGCTGATTTTTTGGATTTTTTAATATCACAGGAGATCTAAAGTGTACTTTATTTATAGCAAACTTTCAACTAAGTAGACCAAAGGACTGAGGGTACAGATCTGATGTCGGAAAGAAGGGTAGTCAGTCCTGGGCTAGTGATCGTTAATGCCCGGTCCCCCTTAGTTTTTAGGTAGGTTATTGGCACTTAGAGCAGTTAAGTAATTTTTGAGGTCTACCAGAGTTTCTATAAATCAGGCAACAGCTTGATTTGGTCTGCTAGGCATAATTTAATAACAGTTCATAAACCAGCAATATGATTTAATTCTAATTTTGCTCATTGAATAGCATCGCTAGTCCTGTTTTACCTATAATGGTATGAGAGTTCATTAGGTTAGCACTACTATGCGCTGTAAAACAAAAACAAAACTTTAGGTCAAATGAGTCCATTTATGCTGATTTTACGTATGTTTATTCAATAGTGTTGCTTTACAGCAGAATTTAAATCTGTGTACTTTTGTTGAGCTTACTTATTATGTTGACTGGCAAATTTCATTCATTAATAAGCTTAGACTAAAAAAATAGATTTTACCTACACCGACTCGCTGCTGACCTAATCGAGCTACACGATCGAAATTTATGTAAAGTTAAAGTAAAATAAAGAAAAGAGATTTTGCATGTGCTGCGTAAGGCACCATGCTTGTTATGCAGCTGCTGCAAGTGTTTCCGGTCGCATGTTTCCGGTCGCAGGCCTGGTGGGAAAGCGATATTAGGTAAATAAACTTATTTACAGATAAACAGTAAAATTTCTTTGGTCTTTTGAGAAAACAAAGCAGTGGATAAATAAGATTGGAATAAAGTTTATAGGTAAACACATAACTGACCAAGTATGATGTAAATAAGCTTTACTTTAAAATATATTATGTATAAACTATCCTGTATAAACTACTCCGGTTTATTTATACTAGTATTAATTGGCCAATCATAGAGCAGCAGTACAATGCATTTTGCAAGTACAGTACAAGAGTTTTCCATTATGTATGCTCCATCATGTGTCAGATCTGGAACCATGGAATTGTTGCGCCAGATGAGCTGAAATCTGCTGACCATCTGATTCGGTTTTGATGCACAACTACAGCTTCTAGATGTTCTTGTGGACAATAAATGGTGGGGAAGAATCTATTGAGCAATAGCGCAAAAAAGAAAAGCCAGACTAATTTAAACTAAAAGAAAAAATGATATATTTTACATCCACGCTGAGCTGAAAAGCAAAACAATCATTCATTAGATTCATAACAAGATAAACGTTGAAAAGGTTTCACCTTAATCTCTTCAGTTAAAAGCAGAAAAACATCAACTGGTTAATTTCTGCTTTGGTGAACCTGTGCTTATAACACTTTGCTGTTTGATGGTGTTACACTGTTCACTGCGATAGCTGAAGTTTCATAATTTGCAAAGCCAACAACAATACCGGATTTTGCTGAAAAAAAATCTTCTACTGTTAAATACACAGCAAAAACTTTTCCATGACTCCTAACTGTATCACATTGTACTGCGAACCATACAGATTATCCAAGCATTTGAATATTCCCTTGCCAGTGTGTGTATGTGTTTCTGGGAACACCCTGAACAAGAGCTGCAGCTGAGTTCTGCCGACAGTAAGCAATGTTTTGCATGTTTGCGTGCCGGTAGGCCACAGAGCAGGTTCAGTGCCTAGCTGGAAGGGCAAACACATGGGATAAAATGCAAACCAGCAAAGTCTTGTTGTTTTACAGGTGCAACTCACTCATTAGGTAAATGTTTGAGCTATTTTGCCTAGGACTGCAAAAGCAGGTGTTCACAGCTTTTCGTTTATGTGTCCAATAAACAAAGGACGCACAGATGAGAACCTGGATTGTATCCAAAGGTGTAGGTAATTAAACTTTAAGGTCATGAAGGTTAGCTAGGTATGGAAATCATAAAGCAAAGGAAACCCAGCCAATAGATATCTGATAGGTATATATCAGTGGAGTGCAGTTAGTCTTATCTGCTGCCCTAAACATAGTCAAAAGCTGACCTACATTTACAACCTAAATTCTAATATTTGTTCCATTATATTGTATTAATTTATTACAATAACAAGCTGTTTTTCTTCTAGTACCTCTAGCACTGCTTCTGGTACATGTAAGTAGATGTTAGATTTTTTGTATAATCAGATTTTAGTTTTTATGTGCTGCCATGTTAATCTAATCTGCCAAAACCTTCAGAATCAGTAGTGCTGCCCATGTAACTTAAACTATTTTAACAGTGGCAGAATTGGTTAATATTATTAAAGACTGTTTCTTTACCAAATCTGATTTTTAAGCCCACTTCTATAAGCCTGCTAGCTGGCGCATGATGGCATCAGCATTTTTCAGTTATCTGATTGGTTGATCAGAGTAAATTCTTACAGCCCAGAACTGACTAGAGAAACACATCTGTACAGTTGAAATAGTATTTTCAATTAACTTTGTCTTTGACATACTTAAAAATACATTTTTAAGGCAGACTTTTCTAGAAAAGTTAGACATTGTGAGGAGAGGTCAGCTAACCCTGAACCTAACTAGTTTGGCTCAGCCTGGGAAAGAGTTTGCCCACCACTTCCAGAATAGTGCTGGCGAACGGTAACACTTACTAACATGTATTATATATTTTATTTAATTTGTGATGTTATATTAAGATAAATATTGATTCTGAACTGCTCCAGGTGATGTACATGATACAGTTAAGACCATCTAAGCCATACATACAAACTCAAGGCCTGTTGACCACATCTGGCCCAGCGTACAATTAAATCTGGCCCACAAGTTAATTTCTTTAAAATATCACATTTTTTTTTAAGCCATGCAATTTGATCTGCCAATAACACAGCAAATCAGCTGCCTTCCTGAATGATAGACTACCTGCGACCGTTCTCGCAATTATGTCAGATTAATCAAGTGTCTGTTTATGTATACAACCTTAACTTTTGACAATTTCAAGTCAAATCTAGGTCCTAACAATGGCCAAGAGAAAAGTTGATTCTCAGGACAGAGTCATTTAAAACCGGTGGAAGGCTTAGTATATGTTTACTGACATTACCGGTAAACCTGTGTGTCTTATTTATGAAGCTAATGTGGCTGTAATTAGGGAATATAATTTAAGATGGCACTACAAGACAAAACATCCGGACATCATTTATAGAAGGTTATAATTAACTATAATTTCAACTTAAAAGTACAATTTTTTTCTTAAATGTGTAAATTTGGTGGATGTACTATTCTCCTTACCTGACATGCAATGTTTATTGACATCTGTAGAACATGTGAAACAGAGCCCATTGTACTAGCAAGCACTGCAGTATTGCTGTGCTTTATGGTGCCTATGTGGCATGGGGTGGATAAAAAGTATGCACAAGAGGTAAATAAAATTGAAATATAAAATATAATAAGTTTGTGTTATACAAAGATTACGCGTTAAGTTACGCGTTACTCTGAATGCTTATGAGGATAATCCAAACAGTAAATTTTCCAAATGAAGTAAACTTCATGGTATTAATAGTTAATTATTATATATTATATTAACATATGTAGGAAATCACTCGGTTGGTGACCTGTTGGGCAGAAGAAGAAAGTATTGTTCTCCGCTAAGAGTGTGGCATCATGTGAAAACTATTACTAGGCTATTTTACAACAAAACCCATTTTAATGAATTGTTTTACATGTCACTTATACAAAATGGCAAGCATAATAGTGCTAATAGTATTACCATGAAAGTTACAGAACAACAAAAAAGACATAATATTGCGAGAGAACTAGAAAGTCTGTCTAACTCAGTGTTGCTACATCAGCCTCTTTATTTACCTCTTTTATACATCTGAGCAACTGGGGGTTAAGGGCCTTGATACCAGCAGTGGCAGCTTTGTCGTGCTGGGAATCAAACTCTAGGATTTCAATTAGCAGTCCAACACCTTAACCACTTCCTATCATAGCAAAGTCAAAATTAAACTTAGATTTTATTATAAAATAAATCTTATTAAACCTCAATATCACAGAATACTTATATAAATTGCAGTATGCAAGCAAATAAGTGTGGGATTTTTCTTTAAGCGCATTTTTCAGCTATTTACATGTCTCAGTTTTTCACAGCACATGAAATATTAAACCACTTTCTAACATTTTATGGTTTATTCCACATATCACTTTAAAAGTTAATACTAATCAAAACTTACTAGGCTCTTGAAGAAAAAAAGGAGAACGCTGTCTTAATCTGGTAAGTGTCCTCCTCCTCAATCTGCTTCCATTAGTGGAAGTAGAGCATAAATATGTCCCTGTGGCTTATAAAAGGGCCTGGCTGAGTGCCTGCTCTTCACAGGCCACAGATCTGGCTGACATCGCCGCACTAGTCTATTCTGCTACTTCTTGCCAAGTTTGCTTTATTCTTTGACGTGTGACACGTGGAAATCTGTTCTTCACCAAGCGGCAACATCAATTTTACAGCCCTGTAAATGCCTTATAGTGACAGTTAGGACAGAATACCATTCAAAAGATGAATAAACTGCAGGGTTAATGAGGATGCAATCATAGCTCAAAGGAGAGCAGAGACACGTAAACGCCTTCATTAAGAACGGGCTATTGGATCGCGCCGCAAAGTCACAGAGAGAAGGCACTGATCTTGGCTGATGTAATCAAAGTGCTTGCATGGCTTGTAAATAGCTTTGCCTTTGAGACACATGTAGAGTCATTTGCCTGCAGCAACCTGGATTTTCGACGAGTAGGCCAGTAGCCGAATGTTCTTAGCTGGTAATGGCTTTGTATCTGCAATTTCTCTGCCAATAACACCATCCAAAACTCATGTAGATTTAATATGCAAGTGAACATTGGGACTGTGGAGTTTATAAACAGTTCGGAAGTGTTGTTAGGATACAGCGCCAAATATTGTATTTGTGCAGTGAGAAAGTGTCAGATTCACGATTAAAAAAAAAAAATAAGGGCATATCTAGTTTTACAAATACAACCAGGACAAACTTTAATGAGGTTTCGACAGATTTCCAACTGTATTAGAAAAGTGTAAAAAAACAACAACAAAGATAGCACTTCTCTACTTGTTTTAACAATTGCTTTGCCATACATTTGATTTTGTTAAAAAGAACATCATACAAAAGTATTTGTTTTTTTGTGTTTGTGTTTGGCGATGACTCAGTGGCTAAACTGTTGGACTGCTAATTAAAAGATCAGGGTTTGATTCCCAGCATCACTAAGTTGCCAAAGTTGGGCCCCCTCGGTTAAATGTAAGCCGCTCTGATTAAGGGTGTCTGCCAAATGGTGTATATAAGCACAATAAGAATAGTTAAATAGAATGGGGGCAGGGGTGGCTCAAATGGTCAAAGTGCTGAGTTGTTAATCTGAAGACCAGAAACACCTGGGTTCAAGCCCCACCTCCGGCAAGTCAACCACTGTTGGGTCCTTAACCCTTCCTGCTCCAGGGGCACTGTATCATAGCTGACCCTGTGCTCTGACCCCAACCTACCAAAGATGGGATACACAAAAAATGCATTTCATTGGCTCTGTACACGTACCTTGCACAATGACAACGAATTGAATATTCTTCTTCTTATAAACTAACTTATGAGGCCTTAAATGGATTGGCACCTAACTATTTAGCAGAACTTTTAAATGTCTACACTCCTAGGCGTGAGCTCTGCTCCTCTGATTCTGACCTGCTAACTATTCTCTCAACATGTTCTACGCTTCCGGGGGGTGATCAGGCATTTTCTGCATATGCTCCTAAACTCTGGAACTCTCTAACCTACAGTATTAGACATGCTGTATCATCTAAGCCTTTAAAGCATCTCTTAAAACTCACTTTTTTAAGCTTGCCTATCAGTGATTTAGACGTTTTTAGGTTCCTTTATTCTGTTTTTTTTTTTTATTTGTTCTGTCTTGTTCTTTTAAAACTGGTTTTCCTTTTTATGTAAAGGAATTTGAGAAGTGACTTTTTAAAGGTGCTATATAAAATAAATTCATTATATTATTATTAATATTATTAAATTGTGTATAGTACAGAAAACCATAGATACTATATTAAATCTATCTTTTAAACAAACAAATAAATTCATTTTAATCACTATGACCCTGACCAGGCAGCTACTAAGTACCGCCACATGTTCAAGATAATGAGTGTGGTCTATTGAGATAAGGTCTAAATATAATCCTTATTTATTTACATAAGCATTTAAGAATCTCAACCTTGATACATAGTTAAAGATTCAAAAAGCAGGGAACTCTGAATAAACCTTCAGTTCTGTGTCTCTTTATTTATTTATTTGTTTATCTGTTTTAAATGAAAAATTGATCCATATCCAGTTAGATCCTTAGTGCACAATTTGTGTTATTAATGTCAGATTGGTGGTTTAATGGTTAGCACAGTTGCTCCACAGCAAGAAGGTCCCAGTTTTGTATCTACTGATCTTTCTGGTCTTTTTGTGTGAAGTTTACATGTTCTCTCTTTGGGTACTCCGGTTTCCTCCCACAGTCTCTAAAAACATGTATGTTAGGTTGATTGATAAATCTAAATTACCCACAGGAGTAAGTGTGAGGGTGAGTGGTTGTTTGTCTGTATGCGGCCCTGTGATGGTCTGGTGACCTGTCCAAGGTGACCCCTGCCTTTCAGCCAATGACTGCTGGTATAGACTCCAGCAGATCCCGGTGGCCCTGACTAGGAATAAGCGGATGGGTGGTGGATGAATGGATAGACGAATAGATAAATAAAATGTTATGTCGGATATGTCGAAGCAGCATAAAACTCATAAGATTTACAGAGCAATGCATTTGTGTGACTCATCAGATTCATTGTAAAGTTTTTGATTTAACCTGTATTAATCAAATGTAATTTTTGTTTCTGGTTTAATTAAAAGATAGGCAGAACCAGGATTTGTCATTTCTAGATAAGAAGGTTTTCTGTTAAAGGGTTGTAAGCTATTTCCTTTTTTTTTTTTCCAAGACATTTTGTATAAAATTATGAGATTTAACATAACTATAGTGTATATCATTGTTATTAAAAGAAATTTAAGCTGGTTTATATACCCAAGGGTTATAACCAAGGGGTCAAACTACAGTATTAGTCCTGCAGTTTATTTACCCTTCTGGCAAGAGCTTGGTGATGCTGGGAAATGAGCCAACTGTTTCCCGATCAGCAGTCCAACCTGCTTAACTACTCTACTACCACTTTCTACAGATACTATAGCATGGTGATGCTGGTGGCAAAGCAGGTGGCAGAATGTTAACTCACAGATCCTGAGGTCGGATAGTGAACTGTTTTTTATTTGTAAATGTTTTCAGGTTTCCTCTCAAGTCCCAAAGTATGGTAATCAGTGGATTAGCTATGCAAAATTACATCGGTTTTCATATTGATAAATATTCAACTTAGCATGTATTCTAGATCCTATTGGTCTTGTGTGGGAAAGAACAGTGGTACAGTAGGCCTTTAGGGTTTAATTTACAATCCAGATTGAACACTGCATGTGTTTTACATGTTCAGTGACCGTGTGTTAATATGTGTGTGTGTATTCATGTTCCCAGGTGATTCAGGGTGAATTCTTTCACCTTTAGGAAGTGTTACCAGGATTGGCTCAGGACTCATTGTAACAGGGTTAAAGATGTTACCTATGAAGGATGAATGATAATGCTCCTGTTACTGTCAGGGACACAAAATAATGCAGTTAAACTACTGACTTTCCTGGCTTTTAAATATAGATCTGGTTTTGAAACTGAAATATTTTGTCTGCTTTCATTCTCAGAGGAAGGTGTGAAATGGGTTGAGATTAAGCAGCAGCACTAGCATCTTGTTGGTGGAAAATGACTGTTTGTCTCTGGTTCTTGGGCTGCAGATTTGATGCTTGGGGAGCAGAGGGGGGGATGAAAGGCAGGAACACAGATGTTGCTCCTGCTGGGGTGTGCTGGCCCAGCCAGAAAATGTCATGTTCGGCAGCTGGTGTGAAGCCTCTGCTTTTTTTTGTTCCCTTAATCCTCTCTCCATTTGTGTGCATACACACATGCGCACCGACTTAACATATTCCACACATGGACACTAGTGTATCCACAGCCACATGCTGACAGTATGTTTAAAACCTGTGGATATTTGAGGGTGCCTTTATTCGCAGGTTAAATTTGTGTGTGTGCTGTACAGCTGTCTGAATAAAGTTTCGAGATGGTAGCGGAGGTCACAGAAAAGAGCTAGCAAGTGCGCACTCATGTGCTGCCTGATGGTGAGGGTGGCAGCTGCACCGACAACACTGCACTATCTCACCCACAGGGAGAACGAGAGAGAAACAGCATCTGTCTGACTTTCCCCATGGACAAACGCCTCGTACCGCACTATCCTGACCAGCCTTGAGTGCTACAATAACAAGGTCACTTTTCTTCTGATAGCTGCCTTGCTTCTGATTACAGTCATTACACTAGAATACACGTAGCAGTTTTGGAGTAGCAGAGAACCAGAAGGAAATCTATGAAAAATTCATGTTGGAAAAAAAACTTCAGATGCACAGAAACCTTATGCAGATAACCTGAAAACAGGAACGAAGCACAACTCTGGCATTGTCAGCCGCAGTTCTACCTTTTATTATTATTAACATTTACAGCAACCCTCATACTGAACACCGGCGTCCCACAAGGCTGTGTTTTGAGCCCACTTCTCTACTCCCTGTTCACCCATGACTGTGCTCTCCAACATCTTTATTAAGTATGCAGTTGTTGGTTAAATCAGCAACAACAATGAATCGGCCTGCAGAAAGGAGATTCAAAGCCTTCCAGCATGGTGAACCAGGAGCAACCTTACCCTTACCACAAAGACCAAAAGGCTAGTCGTTGACTTCCAGAAATTCTAACAGCAGCAGTCACTCCACTGTCTACATCAACAAGTCTAAAGTAAAGCGTGTCTCCAGCTTTAAGTTCGTAGATGTCCACATCTCTGAGGATCTGTCTTGTGATTTGAACACCTCGACTCAGGTTAGGAAGGTGCAACAGTGCCTCTACTTCCTAAGAAGACTAAAATAAAGTTCATCTACATGGAACCCTAAGATCATGATCAACTTTTACCACTGCATTATTGGGAGCATACAGACTCTCCATCACAGTGCGATATAGTGGCTTCACAGTGTGTGAAAAGAAATAATTGCAAAGTGTCGTGAAAAGCGCCCAACGCATCATCGATACCCGACTACTTGCCATTAAGTCTCTTCACCACAGTAGTCTTCGCAGGGCACATACAGTAAAATCATCTAAGACTTATCCCACTCAAGCCTCAAACTGTTTAACCTCCTTCCATCCAGGAGAAGATACAGGACCATCCACACCAGAACCAGCAGGTTTAGGGACAGTTTTTTCCCACAACCATAAATCTTCTGAACTCTACACTACAACTTACTATCTTGCAGTTTTGCTTCACCCTGTATATTCTGCCACACTTTCTCTGTATAATATAATTTAAATGAACATATTGTTAATTCATAAGATTACACTAGTTGTCTATCTATAAATATATACGTTCAGTACAATGTACAAAATGCAAAACACTTCTCTATGCACATACCATTATACCGTTTCTTAACAATGTACATACTTACATACAGTGTATTTATTTGCACTTGTTCGTTTGCAACTTCTACTATTTGCACTTCTGTAGATGCTAAAAAGCATTTTGTTGCTATGTACTTGTACCTTGAAATGACAAGAAAGTTGTTTCTATCTATCTTTACTTGTCCGACGCCCTTAACCAGAGCAATTTACATTTATCTCTAAGCAATTGGGGGTTCTGGGGCCCAGCAGTGGTAAATTGGTGGTGCTGGAAATCAAACCCTGATCTTTCAATTAGCAATCCAACACAATAACCACAGAGCTACGATTTCCCACCCTGACTTATTTATATATAGATATATTGGATACTTAATAATCCATCTATCCATCTCTCTCTCGCTCTTTGCCCAATCATGCCTCTGGATTGTGTTTTCTTCGGTTGGAGGCCACTCTGCTGGGGATGTTTCTCAACTACGGCCTGGGGATCCATAAAATTATGTAACTACACATAAGCTTTTGGGAGTTAATTTGCTCCACCAACCCAAGGCTACAGTTTACATTACAATTGGTCACCATTACTGCTCACCTCAACATCGTTTAGCTGTAATAAACTGACATTCGGTGTCACCCAGATGAGGATGGGTCACCTCTTGCCTGGTTTTATAACTTTAATGAATGCACTGATATTCTATTAAATTGTCAGTGCAGGAAATGATGGAGAAATTCTTGGTTTGTAATAATTACATGTATTAAGTTTGAGAAATACTGGGTGAAACAGTTTTGAATAGTGCTAAGGATGGTGTTGGAAGACAGTTTGTGTGGATGTGGAGGAAACATTGTCTGAAATGGGAGATTTCTTTTCCTGCAGTCTCCCTGGAGTTTCCATCTGTTATGGTAAAACCGTATCTGATTCAGAAGATGCCTGGGCCCAGGAACAGACCCGGTTTAAACACACACATTATCAACAGTCCCTGACAAACACACAAACAGACAAAAAGTTTGGGAACCTGTGGAGGAGTGTAGCTCACGTCTACAGGATGAGCGAAAGAATAATCAACACCATACCGTATGTGAGAAGGACACCTTAAAATAATCTTATAAGTCTTATATTTAGATATTGTTTTCAAAACAGATGAATATAAAGGTATAAACAAATAGTAATTATGCCGAATAAAAAGACGAGGACAGTTCCTAGCACATCTTGGCCTGAGACTGGCCATGTTTTTTTTGTCTGGATAAACCATGAAAAGATAAAAAAATAAAGAAATTTAACTGGTTAATTACACGCTGTGCTGTGATTACCATTGAGAAATGTATTTAAGGCTTTTTTCATGGCCGTGGTGCCAATTAGTCTGCCTATATCCAAAAATTTTAAATTGTTCTGTTATTTAACATTAGAGGGGAAAAAAACAAAAAAAAATAAGTAAAGCTTTTAGCCTTATCCAAAAGTTTCGATGCGGACAATGCTTTTATTTTATTTTAGCAGTGGTGGAGGGGCTGAGTTTGTTTTAGCATAAAAAATAGCAAATAAACAATTTTTTTCATTAATAAAGCTGGAATTCATGCTATTGTCAGAAGAACTAAATACACTTTTACTAATAGTTGACTTTTATCTATAATTTGGTTATTAGGATTGTTCTTTAAATGACTGTTTTTTTATATTTAATTTTTACTTCTTTTTTGTTTTTTAATTTTTACTTCTTTTTTTTTGCCTTTACATTTACATTGCCATTAAATTTGGTGAACAATTTCGGAAGCACAAATTAGTTTAGAATGTCTTTTTGTGTGTTGTGCATTATTATGTAGTTCCAGCATGACAATGCCCCTGTGTACAATGCCTGTGAGCTATAGCATGTGTTTTATGGTTGGGGCAGAAGAACTCAAAGACTCAAAGAGACTCGCCTTAACTGAACTGAAACATCTTTGCCCTTCATCTTTCGCATAAACTAAAGCACAGTCTGCACTAATGGCAGTCTGCAGAGAGAATACTCAAAGATACAATATATATCCTTTTAGCATCGACATAGCAATGTGTGCATCTGCAATATCTGCAATAGTCACAGGATGGAACATGCAGATGTGAAATGTCGAGTGGGGGTTATATTGTTCATTTGTCTGACAGGATGTGAAATGTCAGTGGGGGTTATATTGTCTGCACCACAGTTTAGAACACATGTGATTTGTGGACTAATTTGATAGTTTATTAATAGAGTAAACGTTTAGCATTTATACATTGTTTTAAGGGCTGTTGCTGTGTCAACATTTCGAAGAAACATGTTAAAGCATATGTACAAAAAAAATAAATCACTTTTGTAGCTTTAACAAAGATTAATTGTACTTAAGTTATACGGTGAACTAATTTTCCAGAAAAACAGAAAACCCTGTTTATTTTATTTGAATCTCTTTCTATTGTATTTATCTATGATTATAATTTGTGTATATTTCACGCAGTTACACTCGCTTACAAAATCACCACAATCATTCTAAAATAATGTATTCTTTCCAAATAAAAGTGGTGTTGGACTGCTAATTTACCAGATTTCCAGCACCTTTAAGTTGCCACTGTTGGGCCCCTGAACAAGGCCCTTAACCCTGTAATTGCTCAGTTGTATAAAAGAAATAAATGTAAGGTGCTCTGGATAAGGGCGTCTGCTGCTCAAGTCATCTGGTAAAATGTTTTCATATTGCAAAATATATCGCAGAAAAACTAAATATTGTGATGTCAGATTTTATCCAGTATCATGCAGCCCTAATCTGCATCCTAGAGCTCTTTACCAGACGATAGTGCCTGAGGTTCTCACAGGAATACGAGTGTCTGAAAAAAATGTTTAAAAGCTTATATGGGTGTGATGGTCAGGTTTCCCATCACTTTTGTTAATATAGTGTACATAGCAAGACATGTATATCTTAAGATAAATGTAAGTTGCTCTGGATAAGGATGTCTGCCAAATGCCAAAAAAAATTCCCAAGAAAAGCTTGCTGAGACATTTTCTTATAATAAGTAAAGATTGTAGTTGCCTGTTAAAAATTTTTAAGTGGTAAACGAGTAAATAGTAATACACCACAGATGCAGTGGACAGAAATTATTATTTTTTTAATTAAGTATTCATTTTTTTAAGCTTTGTGGTGTTTGGGATTTTCACAGATCTGTTAGCTGATACACAGATCTATGGGCCGAGTGAGGGGATGTGTGAAAGACGTGAGAGAACAGATTTTTTTTCTCTCTTTTTATTTGACAAATGCACACTTTGACAGATCATCATGTAGGAGTGCTGAGAAAATGATTTCAACACCTTTACATGAGAAAAATGTAACTGACACAAGCTGACACCTATTGTATAAGTGTCTTCTTATAAAACTGGTTAATGCTTTCGGTACTACCTGGTAAGATGTGAGGAGCTTGTTTCTAGAATGGAGTGTGTTTAAGCTTTTTGCGGGCTGTAATGTAGAGGTAGCTGGAGGCCGTAACCAATGCAGGAACTGGTGCGCTTGCTTGTCTCCATCTGCAGCTGGAGTTGGTAATTATAGTTGGGAGAGATGCCCGCAGTGTGATGCCAGCTGCCAGTGGGACTGCCTGGGCAGGCAGAGGCAGACTGCAGCGAGAGCCCAGAGCCAGCACAGCTCCCTTGGCCTCGGCCAACAGCGCCATCAACACCTGCCAGTGAGCCGCTGGGCCACGGCCGACCCACACTGCCTGCCTGAAAGAGAGAGATAGAGAGAGAGGGATGCAGGAGTTCCTGTACTGTTAGTTTAAACAGATGACCTGATGCACACATACTTTACCTTTCTCATGCACAAACTTTTCTTCTTTAATCTGTCATCACATGCTCATCAAATCTATCCTTTCACCTTTTCTCTGATTTTGAGACTAACATAACCTCATGATCATGCAGCAGTTGTTCCCTCTAGTGTCTGTATACTGTTACTGCAACCATTTCGTAAGCGGTAACACGCATACGTTCCATACATTACAATCCTGGTATTGATCTTATTCATACACCTGAGAAATTGGGGCCTTGCTCAGGGGCCCAGTGGTAGTAAGTTGGTGCTGCTGAAAATCAAACCCACAATCTTACAGTTAGCAATCCAATACCTTAACAACTAAGCTACAACAAAACTTTATTACAGCTTTTATTTTTTATCTGGGTCTGATTTTCCTTTATTTAGAGATGGTTCATATTTACTAGCATTGCCTTTGTATTGCTTAGATTAAATTAAACGCCTGGGTTAGCCTTTCCCAAGTTTCCCAAAATACTTTGCTGGATTTTTTTCCTATTTCTGACGTAAATGGTGTAAAGCTGTAAATGCCAGGTTATGACATTACATTATTACCTTGTTATTACATATTACCTAGCACTCGACATTTGGAAAAAAGTTGCTCCTTTTTCCAATGGTTTCGGGCTTGTTACACTTTGTACTTTTATTGATCTGTTCATTGATAGAGACTCGAAGCACTTTTTATATGTTGCTCTGGATAAAGGCATCTACTAAAAAGTAAAAGTAGATATCGTCAAAGAGCTTTGGTTTAGGGGTGTGTGATAGTAACTCCAATACTTTTATCTTCGCTCTGTTTGCTTTAAGCTATTTTGTTTCCTTGGAGGTATTTTTAGGATCATTATCCTGCTTAAAGACCAGTCGCAATCAAGTTTTTTTTCTGCCTGATGTCTTTAAGCAAAAAGAGTTAAGAGACAGCGCTGGGGATTGAAGCCTTAATCTTCTAGACAGTAACCCAAAGCCTTAAATACACATCCAAATGAGCCATATGGAAGCATTTCTGAAGATCATGCAGTAGCATTCTGGATAAGCTGGATCAGGGATTTTATAGTATATGGAAAGACTTGCATAAAAAAGATGTGGGAGTCCCCTGAATGCTTTAAAATTCTGTCAAAGTTGTCCATACTGGAATCAAAAATGTAATTCCTATCTTAGATGAATAAAAACTGATTTACATGTAAAATAAAGCAAACCACAGACCAGGACAAACAATTGACTTTAGATTCATGCAGGAGTTTGATAAAGAAAAGATCTTCTGAGGGTTTCTACCTCTTCTTCTAGACCTTTTATTTATGAAAATAAAAGGCAAAACAGTATTGACCAGCTGAGTCAATGAAAATACTTGGTATAAATAATTGGTACAAAAAAACCTGGAAGATTGAGGGTTTGATTTGATTTGGGCACCACCAAATTACCACTGTTGGGCAGCTGAACAAGGCCCTTAACCCCCAGTCACTCTGGATAAGAGTGGCTGCTACATGCTGTAATAAGCATCTGTAACTTATGACTACACATAACTATAGATCTATATTTATATTTTTTATACTTACTATAGATTTGCATGGCGTGCTTATTCATGGAAGATAGAGTAAGATTCAAACAATTTTCAATAATAATAGAGCAAGTGAAATTTGATGTATTAAATTGTTGTGCTAACCTTTAAGAGGGTGTGGAAGTGGTAGTGCAGTGAATACTGTGTTGGACTATTAATTTGAACACTGGGGTTCAATTCCCAGCACCACCAGGCTACTGCTGTTGGGCCCCTTGGGAAGGCCCTTAACCACCAACTGCTCAGTTGTATAACAGAATAATGTATGTCGTGTCTGCCAGAATACCGCAAATGTAAATGTGTGTGACTGGGATGTTGATATTGTTCCATGTTATTTTATATTATCTATGATGAGAAAATTTGGTAATATTTCGTGTCCTGAGCAGGAACCTGGCAATCACTGTAAGAACAGACTGATTTATCTGTTCTTGAAGATGACATTCATCTGTTCCTTTCTTGTCATAGCTTCAGGGGAAATAACCTTTCTTCTATCACTGTGGTTAACCCCGTTTTCCACGTTTTCCTCCACTGACCTACTTGGTTAACACTGAATGATGTTGTGCCAGAGATTTGCTTGTGGTCTAAAGCGAATAAGCTTAAAGTGTCACTGCTGTCTAACCTTAGAGGCCCAGACATCTCCTGTGATTGACCACTGGGGTTTGCTGAGCTTCTGGTGAGTTCAGACGCAGATGGCACGGGTGGAGCGGTGCATGAATTACTGATGCTGGAGGGTGAAGTGGTGCGGGTTGAGGCAGATGCCCACTGGCCCCGAAAGAGGCTGTTTGCGTGGGCAGCCACAGGCCCACACGGTACAGCCAGCTGCTGCTGTAGCAAATCTTAGCCACATGCTCCCTAGATACAGCTCACAAATCTCTAGTTTAGGTCTGATCAGCTGCCAGAGCTGGAAAAAAAGTATTTGTTTAGCTTTTAGGATTTAATCTAATACGCCTTAATTGTGTTACATATGTCTAATAAAATTCCTCTGGAGTTGTGGGGTTCTGAGCAAATCAGATTGTTTGGATTCTTTCACAAATCAAATTGTTTGGATACACAAAGAAATGTGGAGGTAGTCACATACAAAGCAGAACTTTATTAACAAAAGTTAACAATAAAACAATACAAAAAATGGTCTTTAAACTAAACTTAAATAAAACACAGAAAAAGAACAGAACAAAGAACGAACTTTAGGTTTAGCAACTTGGAAACACTGACACGAGAACATTGCCATTTAGCCTAAAATCAACAATACAAGAAAAATTGCATAGTACCTAAGACTAAATTATGTACTTCCCAACCAGTGGAAAATTATCTTCTGTATACAATAACCAATATTTGAAGTGGGTATTGTTTTGTTTTAATAACGACTTTAATGAAATGTTTTGATCTACATGTTGACTAGTACAGAATGGTTTCAGGAAGTATAAATTAAATTTTAATATTTTATATTTACATGTGACATACAACGTCAAAGCAGCAGAAAATTTTAAGCTGAATAATGTTTAACTTAAATAAATGTAAATGAGTGCAATTTTACTATAACAAATAATTTTTGTTCTTTAAGCATTTTAAGCTATTTAAAGCCCTTTAAAGCTGTATACGACACGTCGTCTCTCCTGTAGCCTCATGGGATAGTAAAGTAATTCGCACTCCAAGATGTTTAAAGCTACATACAGTGAGCATTAAATAATTATTAATAATAAATCATTGGCAAAAGCTAATAACCAACTTAGTTTTTAAAAAAGTTATATACTCAAACACAGTTATGATAAACACCATAAGGAATTTAAAGCACAAACTATACGATTAAAAAATCAATTCCTTTTTTGCTTACATAACTAAGTTACCAGAAATATTTATTTTTAAACTGCCAGAGTAACTGAATCAAAAAAAGCTTTGTCAGGGTGACTTAAAGAACAACCTTCTAGCCAGCCGTGAACTTTAGATCAAACCTAGTTCATAGAAACCTTCATTCACTTATCTTCTATACCCGCTTATTGCCTAATTCGGGGTCATGGGGATCTGCTGGAGTCTATCCCAGCCGTCTCTAAAAGGCTGAAGGGCAGGAGGGGTGCACCCTGTACAGGTCGCCAGTCCATCACAGGGCCACAAACATACACTCACTCCTATGGGAAATTTAGAATCCCCAATCAACCTAACATACATGATTTTGGACTGTGGGAGGAAACTGGAGTTCCTGGAGTGAACTCACGCAAGCACAAAAAGGCCCCTGCCCGGGAATCGAACCCTACTGTGAGGCAACCGTGCTAACCACTAAGCCACCATGCTGCCCTTTAAAGAAACAATTAGCATTGAAAAAGATTGGTTTAGCGACCACTGCTGGACAAAACTTTGTGTTTTGGCGAACTCTGCTGGACAAAAATAGCAAATATGCTTTTATCTATCTGTTTTTTCATGTTTAAACAAATTATGCAAACTAAATCGATAATTGGTGACATACAATATATATATATATATATATATATATATATATATATATATATATATATATATAATATATAATTAAATTTACTGTTACTTTAAAAGTGAGATAACAGCTTAAGATTAACAGTAAATTTTATGCATGGCATTTATTCCTCATACAAAGGTCATACTTGCAGGTCAAAATAACCAACAGTTTATTTTATTTAAGTCTTGAACAAGCACAACTATACAAGCTTTAAAATAAATATATAAACCTGTAATAAGACGTGCTGATTCTCACTGCGAATTAAAATATAAAATTCAAAAAAATCACCCCAAAAATGGGTTTAGCTTTACAGAACCCAGGAGGTCCTCAGACTTGACTTTAGGAACCACTGACCTCGCTCAAAAAGAGTCACTGTAACCAAATAGAATTTAAAATGAATGCCAGAGACCAGTAGCATTACCTAACATAGAGGGACAGCTAAATAATGTGTACAAGGACGTTAGGAATTTATTGAGACTGATTCGGGACACGTGAAATTAATTTGCATTTATTGATACGGATGGTCTGATCTTGCTAAAACCCTCCTCTTCAGTTCCTGTATTCTCCACTAGATGTCAGCAAAATCTATATAATGTGCTATCTATACTTGCAGCCAAAACTCGTGAAATGCTCTATTCATGCTTCTCCAAACACAAGATCAAGCTCTGCGTTATTTAGCGGGGGACCCAGACCTGTTACTCAACATGTTGAGGCATGTTATGACATGTTCATTTTTAGCGTTTCGGTTAATCTGCCTAACATTATAGACCAGAAAATGTACAGTGTGGGCACAGAACATTTAGACTGATCAGTGGACTAATATTCTATTGCGGTTGCTTTGTGTTATTTGTCTTATATATATATTTTTTGGAATGACTGTTTAGATATACAAAGAGTACATCAAATAAATGATGCTGTAGAGCAACTCTCGGCCAGTTTTATTTACTGTATTGATATTAACAAAAATTTCTGTTTCTTAATGTTTCCATTTAAAATCCATATAAAAAAAATAATAACATACAACAGTTACATTATTACATCAATGTTTGTTAACGGGGATAAACTGCTTTTGTGTTTTCCCAATAAAGTGTACTGAAATGTATTAATTCTCTAAAAACATTTATTAAATAGAAATGGAACGAAAACACATTCGAATATAATTTCAATCTAATTTAATGGCAATTGATAATTAATAGCAATTAATAGGCATTAGTAAAAACTGACAAATACTAATCAAGCACTAATCTATACGAATCAATACTTAACAGCTTTACCCACATCTCAATCATCTTTGTCAATTCATTTTTTTTTTTGTGTTTGGTATAAATTTTAAATCAGAATAATTATGCATTCCAAACCGAGAATTTTTTAACATTGCTAACAATCTTTAACACTGATCTAAGTTTTATTATATGAATATACTGAGACACAAACGATAAAATGTTGTGTATGGACAGGTTCCTATCAGCTGCTGGGTCTAATACCCTTTCAAACCTACCCTTTGATTATATTAGTATGTATATTAGGCCTACATGCCTAACCACTCTTTCATTTTGTTGTAATGTTATTATTTTGGGGTTGGAATGCATAAAAGTAAAGGTTAACCCATTTAGAAATGTAGACGCATCAGTCAGACTAATATAACATTTCACCTCTTTACTGCATCCCCTTTTCCTCTTTTCCTCCTCCTTCATAAATCCCTGCATGTCTGATATCATATTACCCCCTGTCTACTGCCCAACCCCCATGCACAAACAGCCTTTCTGGTAGGCCCCCTGAGTGCTACTGCTCAGGAACAATCCCACTCGGGCGAGGTTTGTGGAGACTGGACAGGCTGCAGATTTTGCCTAAGGTATAAATTCAGAGGGTTGTAGAAGGTAAGATGCTGGTTTATAGTTTCAACTTGTCATTTATATGTCACAAGTGTGTGGTCCCAGAAAAAAAAGCTATATGGCCCCCTGGTAATTAGACCATGGAATTGATCAAGGTGCAAGATCACATGATAGAAAAGCTGCAGCTAAAGATAATTCTGCTTTAGTCTAACCAATAAATATAATAGATCACATTCATCTAAAAATCTGTTTATCTGCCATGATCCCAATGAGTCACAGTACTGAAAGTGTCCATGTGCTGAAAGACATAATAGAAAATGTATATGTCAGGATATAATAAGTAACAGTCAATTTCCTCACATTCATCATTTTTAAGTCATACAGTCTTTCTTAGGTGACTGGGAAATGTGCTTGGTTTCATGTTCTGCCTGCGCAGAAAATAAATGCCACCTCCAGTTCTAACACAATCCCTACAGTAGCACAGACACCATCTGCTAAAGCTGATGTCTCATTAAAGGTGCAGTAATGTAATTAAAGCCCCCCAGAATGCAGGATATTAGCATGGAAAATTATTCCAATATATTATAATGAAAGGCATATGTCCAATGTTCTCAGAACTCTGGTAAGGTTTGTTAACACTCTCCTTTGCTCAAGGGAATACGGTGGCAGGGAGTATTTTTACGAGAGAGAGAGAGAGAGAGAGAGAGGGAGAGAGAGAGAGATAGAGAGAGAGAGAGAGAAAGGACAATTTTGATGTCTTTCTTTTCTCAGTAACAATGTTCGCCAAACCTAAAAAATTTCTGCTTATTGTTTTGTTTTTGTTAATGGTATTTTAATAGCCCAAGTTTATATCAATATTAGCAGTGCAACCAAGCCACTTGAAAGTCAGTTAATTACAATTCTTTAACCTCCTCCAACTGCCAATAACTTTAATTGGTGGCAGACTGAAGTCTGTGCCTTATTATTTCAATCTGTACACACATAATACATCATGGCAAGCAAAAAAATTAAGGTGGGATTCTTCTGTTTATATGCACTGGCAACTATATAACATAAGAGGTGCTGTAATGCAGGGTCCCAGTAGGTTGTCCAAGTGTCCTACCTGCAGATAATTTGCACCGTCTACACCCACATCATTCCTGTTTCAATTTTATTTTAAAATCCAAATGGAATTTTCATGGTCGAGAGACAGGAGAGGCCTATCTACTCAGCTGTCCTCTGTCCCTTTTTCTTTAACCTCCGGACCTGGTTGGTAAACACCTAAAAACATTATGTCCACTAAAACCCCTCAATTAAATCATATGAAAGACAGAAGGGCTTTATGACCTTACTGTGGCAGCGATTAAATAAAAAGCCCAACAGCTAACTACCGCCTCTCACAATGCTTGACTTGTCCTGATTTCTTGCCTTTTTTTTTAGCCAGGGGGTGTGCTGAGCATCGACACCAGACTAATGAAGCCTTCTCTCATCTGAGAAAACTCTGATTACATACCCTCAGCAATCGGCCACCAGACAGCATTTCTCTGTTATCCATTACATAAACCTTGACAGTGGACCACCGTGATTCCCCACCCCCTACTTGTTTTTCTTAGTGCAGACTAATGAGTCCTTAAGGTCAAAAGTTAGACTGAGGCCACTGCTGACAGCCAAACAATGTACAGAGGATCCATCCATTGCCCTTCTTAACATTACCCATCACCTGGAACCTCCCTCTACTCATTCATGCACAGTGTTGTGTTTGCATTGGAGTTTCTAGTTCCTAGCTACTGCACACCTTGATTAAGTTGGGATGCCATTGCCTCATTATACATGTCACTGGTTATCAATCAGCTTCTTACCATGATCTCATTTCATTTGAAGGGTTTTTCAGTGGCAGACCGTGTATTTTTTGAGCATCCGACTTTGGCCTGGAATAATTAATGACTTTAGCAGCAGCAGTGGCAGCATCAGAGGCACCCTGTGTTTTCCAGTGTAGTTATTTGCCTGATGTAGTGGACTGTTTCATGGCCAGTGACAGACTCCATGGGAGGAAATGAGAGGCTGTGTGTGTGTGGATTTGTTCTTTGCTGAAAGCCCCTGGCTTTTTTTTGCTCAATCCAGCTGCTGGACCCCCCACTCAGGACAGAGGTCAGACTGTGTCCATCACCAGCTGAAAATGACTTTATTAGCAACTGGAATAGTGGTGGCTGTGGAGCTGTTCCAAGGGCATATGTGGGTGCCTAAAGGTTCAGTTCCTTATTAAGGCCAGTTACACTGTGGCTTAGTTTACAATGGAGAGACAGAACCTGACTTTGTAAGGCAAATTCTATGACAGGACCGGGTCAAAAGAGCAGAGCAACACTGTAATTTAAGACGTGGGACAGCATCAGACATGTTTATTGGTTATTAGACAATGGCTTAACAAAGGTTGAGCCCTATTACCTTCTATGGGGTGCTTTAATATCTCTGGGTTTTTGTTAGAAGTGGTGGCTTCTTTACCGATTGGAAAGTTAAAAAGTTCAGATCTTACACTAATCTGAGTTCTGAAGCTAACTTCTTTTAAAGCTTTCTCTTTCTCTCTCTCTGTCTCTCTCTTTCTCTCTCTCTCTGTCTGTGCTTCTAATAGTTGAGAGACAGACAGCTGAAAGAGACTGGCAGGGTTCCCTGTTAACAAGGCTTTGACAGAGAGGCAGCAGCATGACTCTGAGCAGCACAGACGATTCTTTTTCACTGCCGAGATTTGTGAAACTGAAACTGCAGGCAAGCTCCTGTCATGCACTATAGACTTCTAATGCAAATGTGGACTGATAGCAGTATGACTTAGAGCAAGAAGGATGGCATGGGTTATCTCAGGTCTTCCTCTGTCTCTTCTTTTGATAGAAATTGTAACTTAATCCTAACCAATTGTAAAACTATAGAGGATCATTGACTGTAATTATGTCTAATTAAGTGTATTATACTATTACTCATCCTAACCGCTTTACCGTTGCAGTGGCATGAGAATTCTTGAAAGAGGTTGTTAGTCATTGCATAAATATATACTGTTTCACTTTGCATGTATTATAACATCTAATTAAGGCCTAACCAAGTACAAGACCCGAAGGCTAGAACCAGCAGTGTTAAGCTAAGAGCTATCACGTTTAATTTAAACGCTGTTCTGCAGCCGCCTCGCACAATGTCTGACATCTTTTATGTCAAAAAAAGATTCGGATCATTCAATCCGTTTATTGAGTTGATTTACACTGTTTATCACAGCAGCTTTGACTTTGGAGGTTGAATATAAAAACTAAAAGCATTTTTATCCTAATAAAATGGAGGCCATGGAAAACATTTTCATCACTCAAAACCTTATGAGTTTTTCAGTGTCATTTTTTTTTTCAAGGTCAGTCGACACATAATAGGCTATTACTCCATGTGTGTTAGAGGGGGGTCTCTGGTTTGGCTCATGGTCAAAAGCTAAAAAAAATGGATGAGTCAGGTAATGACAAGGATAGTGTGGAATTCTGAAACTCAAACTCCAGATCGATAACAGCAGCCCAGACAATACGGTACCCAGTGGTCTGCTGCAGGCATGAGCCATGTTCAATACACAGCCCTCCTAATATCTGTATGAACTGAACCCCAGGCTGGATGTCTTTGTTACCTCAACTTAAGGCAGCTTTGCATCTCCATTTCCACCGCTCGTAAAGTGTAACTGAGAAGTCCCGCCATGTTTCTGAGAAGCGGAAGTATGGCATTGTCAAATCCCTTGCATTCAATTATTAATGCAGCGCCCTTGGCCAAAACGAGTAGGGGTGTCTCTTCAAAGCCTAGGCAGGGTTGTGATGGATACCGTTTCCCAGATTGCAAGGACAGGCTCCAAAGAAATGAGAGCCAACCAGTTTATCTCTACCACACACTCCCTCTCTTCCTCTCTCTCTCTCTTTCTGCCTCTGTCTCTTTTTCCATGCAGTGTCTAGTCACTCTAGGGGTCAGTCCATTAAAGGCAGCAATATGAGCCAACAATGTGGCAGTAAAAAAAAAAAAGCAGAAAGACTGACATGCACTAGTGTATATGACAGTATGAAAGCTTAAAACTTAAGCTGTGTAATCAAAGTGTGAGGAACACTATACATTATAAATAATGTATCTATAATATATAGAAAAATCCTTTATTTTTATTTTCTATTTCTGTTATTTTAATATACACTATTTTAACAGACCCTGTATCACACATAAATACAGAATGAATCAAAGTGAGGTTGAATTCACAACTAAGCAGTACATCACGTGTTAAATAGATGTTCAGTCACATTATAGGCTGTCATTAATTTGGCTTTAGATTTCTAATTACTAACGAGGAGTAAAGTCAAACTGCCTGCGTGGCAATTTAAAGAAAAAGAAAGATAAATGATGAAATGAATGTCTTTAAACTCTATAGTAATCCCCTCATCATGGTTAGGGTTGCTGTGACCTAGAGTGAATTTTAGGAACACTTGATGTGATGCAGCCTAACTGGGATGCAAGTTTTTTCGCATGACACCAGACAAGCACACAGACAAGCACATTAATAATAATAGTAATAAGAATAATAATAAAAAATAGTGGTGATGTAAAAAATTTACCTTTATTTGGTCACATGTACTTTTTACAGCACAGTAAAATTTGTCTCTTCGCATATCCCATCTTAGTAAGTTGGGGTCAAAGTGCAGGGTCAGCTATGATACAGTGCACCTGGAGCTGGAAGGGTTAAGGGTTTTGCTCAAGGACCCACTGGTGGCTGGCTGGCGGTGGTGGGGCTTGAACCCAGGTCTACTTGGTCTTCAGATAAACAGCTCAGTTGAGCCAACACTGCCCCAAAAAGCTCATGCCTTCCCGTCAGGAAATCAAAACCCCGGTCTTCTTGTTAGGCGGAGATAATAGATAAGATAGATAGATAGATAGATAGATAGAATATTTGTCTTTTCGACAGATTCTCAAAATGTTTTAGGTGTGGCCTTATTCTTGAATCTTTCATGGCAAAAAGCTGTAACTTCTATTCTAGCATTCTAGTAAAATGTAGCTTATAATTAGATAAAAGACCAATCAATTGAAAATTTCTTTCATTTAGATTTATTTCAGATTTTAAATATTTTTTGTCACATACATAAAAGTGAAAGTGTGTAAAATAAATATAAATAAAATAAAAATAAAAATAGGTATATACAGTATATATATGCTCACACCTTCCTGATTTAGACTTTCTAATTTATAATCTAGTGTGAAATCTTTCATAAGACTTTTTATCTTTCATGTCTTTCATATTTTACTATTACTACTGATAATAATCTGATAGGCTGAATTAGTTATAGTTACTTTAATGTTAAACTGTGGGAATGATGAAATGATGTGAGTCTTAATATGTGTCTGAAGTCCAAATGCACTAAGATGGCAGTCATATGGACCCTGTGAGAATCCAGAATACACTTCTTTCAGTAGGAAACAGAAACAAAAAACCTTAACACAATTCTATCCAGTATAAATACAATTTTGCAATGGCTATTGCAATTTCAGGCAGATTTAACTCCTTACTTTTCCTGTGTCATATTTGATCAGAGAGATGGATGCACAGTCACAGAGCTTGAAAGATTCATTCTTTTCCTTTCGCCTTTTATATTCCCTGATGCCTAAAGTGCTGATCGGTAGGAGACTTTTGGGGACTACTGCACTCCACACCTCAGCCCACACCTCAGTTTGGACTGAAGACACACTATTTCTTCCTCGTCATTGGACTGAAAGGCTGCTGTAATATAAAGAAGGGGAAGTGTGTATGAAGTCTTTCATATCTAAAGATGTTTGGCAGAAATGACAGTCTATTTTGGGTCACACCGGTTCAGACTTCCAGCTTGGGTCATTTTTATTTACTTAGGGTTCGGGTTTAAAAATTAGCATTTAAAAAAAATGTATAATAGTTTCCATACTAGTAGTTTGATGTGCTTAAATAGGAGCACTTGGGCCTTAATTAGCCAAAAAAAAAATAGATGGGAAAATATTATGGCTTTAAAAATAGAAGTGCTTCTGCTTGTAGCTGCTTAAGTTTGGATGCTGGTTCGGAAGTTGTGGCCTAGCTTCGGGGAACTTACTGCTTAGGTATTGATTAGGGAAATAAGAGAACATTAACAACTTCATTGCAGACAGCAAAGCTGACCAAAACTTACAAAAAATGCTACACTTTGGAGTACTGTTACAGGATAAAATGCACTTTGAGCCCAAAGGGTACCATCTAGTTTTTTGCCGGAGAGCCATGTGAGATCCCTTTGTTTTAGGAATTGGCAAAGGGATACCTAAGAATCTACAAATGTATCACTTTGGACAAGAATTTGATTTACAGAACGCTGCAATTAAAACTATGTAACTTTATTATAAAGCTGTTTATGACAGTTGCATTGTCATTGTTCTGTACCTGATGAACCTTCCACAAAAGTGACGAAGTTAGAGGATTCCATTTTCACACACAGTCGAGTCAGTCTGTCTGCTTAGTCAGACTACTAAACCACAAAGCAGGCAATAAAAAGAAACTCTGCAAGCTAAATTGTATCTATTAATGAGAGGAAGGACTGGATCTGTTCCTCCAGGGCCAGAGGGTTTCGATTATAAAAGTATATTTACAGAAGAAAAAGAAAAATCTAGGTTAGCCTTTGCATTTGGGAAATTCATCACTCTTAGTAGCAGGGCACTTTAGCTGCTTTGTGGCTGCAATGTGCCTTACACTGATAGTTTATAGATAATAAATGAATTAGGTAGCCTATGTGGTGGAATACTCCCTTTAATGTCCTGCACAAACAAGGCTAACAAGTGGTAGTTAATGTATTATTATATATGTATAAAAAGCTAGTTAAGCAAGCGAAGAATCACTGATCTGCTGAGTTATCAGTGGTTACACATACCCACATGTTCCTGAACAGCCTGTTATCTGTTCATGCTAGTCAATCTGCATGGTAAAATGCAATCTGCAATCTGCATTGTTTCTACAAAAACATAGATAATGGCTTTGGCTGTTGTTTGTAGAGCAGCAGGCAGTGAGATTCATGTACCAGAGAAACATCTCTGATGTGCACCAGTTTAAAGTGGATTTACAGCAAGCATGAAAACGCATCTGCTGCGATGGTTTAAAATGCACCTGTAAGACTAAATATAATGCCAATAATTGTCATAATCAAAAATATGTTGTAGGACACCAACTAAGATTATAAAAAAAATGGCTGCTACTGAATACACTATCTATCTATCTATCTATCTATCTATCTATCTATCTATCTATCTATCTATCTATCTATCTATCTATCTATCTATCTATCTATCAAGACCCAGGCCTTTTGGGAATATTAACATAGGTTTCTCTCTTGAACTGTACAGGTTTGATGCATGTTCGGCTCAGCTTTCTTTCCTGCAGGTCTTGGAGGTAGAAGATAAATAGTTCTAGCCTCACTTTAATAATCTCTCAGTGTGTGTGTGTTGGGTTGGAGCCGGTGGCCATCTTACTGCTATTGTACGGTCCTTTCACCCTTCAAGCAGTGAGAGTCCAATTTTTCCTGGGCTGGCATGCTTAATGACATGGAGACAATTTGAAACAATTTGCCTTGGAAATCCAAAGTAGCCTGAGAACTGAAGAGTCCAGTGCTTAAAGGCGCTAATGAGAGTCATCACATTAATCTCAGAACTGCCTATTTCAACAATGTAGCCTTAATGAGGAAACGCCAAATAATGTGTTGACATATATAACATTTATAACTGCTGTAACTGGGAATTTTTAGTACACACATGCACACACACACACACACAAAAATAAATAGTTTACAGACACATCATCACTGTTGCAGCAGCTTTCACTGAGTAAATCTAGGCTACGCAATGATGAAATACAGTTGGAATATTTTTGGATAGAAAGAGGTACATGACTGTATGTTGAGTATTTTAAGTGATGTTTTAGGAGTTAATGTTCTTCTCCTGTTACACAAATTAGTATTTAAGTTACAAGTTATTAAGTTTTCATAAAAATTGCATAAAAAGCGTAAGTTGGGGAAATTTGTATGAACTTTCCCAATCAACTATCACCTCAAAAATATTAATAGAATTCAGGGTTTTCTTTCTATTCAGCATCTAGAGACTTTTGTTCATGCCTTTATTACAGTGGACTAGACTATTGTAATGCACTCCTGACCCGCCTTCCTAAAAAGACAGCTGTGGTTTATACAGAACACTGACACCAGGATTCTGACTAGAACAATAAAAACGGATCACATCACATGGGTCCTTAGGTCCAAACACTGACTGCCAGTTACATTTAGAATGAATTTTAAAGTACTGTTACTTATTTATAAATCACTTAATGGCCTATAGGACCAAAATACATTTCAGATATGCTCACTGAACACAAACCAATTACATCATTTAGATTATATAAAAGTCAGCTAAACATACCAAGAGTTTTACTCTTACTCTAAACCAGGGGAACCTAATTTTAGCTGTTACACAATAGTTTACAGAAAAGATCATTCATTCATTTTCTATAACCACTTATTCCCTAATTTGAGGGTTACAGTGATGTGCTGGAGCCCATTCCAGCACTCTGAAAGGTAGGAGGGGTACACCCTGGACAGGTCACCAGTCCATCACAGGGCCACACACACTTACACTCACTCTTATGGCCAATTAAGAAGAATCACCAGTCAACCTAACATACATTTTTTTGGACTGTGGGAGGAAACCAGAGTACCTGGACTGAACCACGAGCATGGGGAGAACATGCAAATTTCATACAATAAAAGGCCCTGGCCGGGAATCAAACCCAAGCCTACTTGCTGTGAGGTGCTAACCACTAAGCCACCACGGTTTAGCCATTTCCAAATCCAGACTCAAAACACGTCTATTTTGTTTTGCAGTTACTGAATAAGCACCATTTTACTTGGTAATCTGATAATCTTTACTTAATTTACAAAGCAAATTGTTTGAACATTGGGTGTAAAACGCACATCCTAAAATCCCACCTATGCGCTGTGCTGCTTTTTAAGCACATGGAAAAATGTTTATAAGTGGGTAAATATGACTAAATATATTTTTAAAAAGCTAAAATAAAAGCTAAATAACAATTTAGCAGCATAAATAGGTTTTCTAAAAACCTATTTAAATGGCCTAAAAAACTGCTAACTCTATGCCTAAACTACAAACATACTTATTTGTACTGTTAAATATTGTAAATAATAAATAAATAAAAATGAGTTTTTTACACTGATTCTACTTGTGTCTGTAATGATGAGGTCATAGAAGGATCCATCATGCAGGTAAAAGCTTTATTGAATAATGCAAAGCAGTTCAAAAGTGTAGTCAGAAACCAGGCAAAAGTTGGTACAAAGTAATCCTTAGTAAACCAAACAGACAAATCCAAAACATAAGACAAAAAAGGCAGAGTCAAAAAACAGGCAAAGATCAATAACCAGAAAAGCAGTCCACACATGAAAACGCTCAGTATGTCCCATGTATTTGGGGCCCAGCTTTTTACAGGGTGAACGGAGCCGTACATCCCTGGTAAACAGCCACACCAGTTGCCCAGGCTGATATTTAGGATGTGGACGTCGTTGCAGATCAGCTTTGCATCCTTTGAGTTCTTACGGCCTATTGCAGCCTGACATGAGCACTTTTTCAGTTTTGCACGCTTTGTTGTATTCAATCTTCCACGGCAGGTGCTGTAGATGGTTCTCCCGACCAGGGAAACATAGGAGGTTGGTAGCCCAGAACACACTGAAAGGGGGTGAGGCCTGTAGAAAAAGGCTTGCATTGAGTTCAAACGCTTAGCTGACTTGAGGTACTCTAGATTTTTATGATCTGTAATTATCAGGAATGGATGAATGCTCACCTCTATCCATTGGCTCTACTCGGTTGGGGCTTCCTTGATAGCGAGAGGTTTTTTGTTGCCCACATTATAGTTTTGCTCCGCTGGAGAAAGCTTATGTGAAAGGAAAGCACAGCGGTGAAGTTTGTGGGGAGTACCTATCCTTTCGGAAAGAACAGCCCCTACTCCACAATCAGAGGTATCTTAAAGAATAAGGTTGGGTCTGGGTGTTGCAAGATAGGAGCAGTCTCTGAATTTTTTTCGGAACAGGCTGAAGGCTTTTATGGCTGCTTCGGTCCACTGGAGCTGATGAATCTATGGTAAAATTTTGCAAACCGCAAGAACATTTGAAGTTTCGGGAGGGGCCAGTCAGTAACTGCTTCCACCTTTCCTTTATCCATGGCGACCCTTTTGAGCTGATATGGTAACCCAGAAACAAAACTTCCCCTTGACAAACAGCTTGTGTTTTAACAGTCTACGCAAAACAGTGCGCACTTGAGCTATGTGTTGGGAGAGGAGGGGAGAGACGATGAGATGAGAGCAGATGATGCAGATAGTATATCCTCGATATAGACAATCACACAGATGTTGAGAAGGTTATAAAATATGTCATTGACAAAGGCTTGGAGAACCGTTGGTGCATTAGCCAGTCCGTATACCATGACTAAGTACTCATTGTGCCCCCTGGTGGTGATAAATCTTCCACTCATCTGCCTCCGGTATTCTAATGAGGTTATAGGCAATACAAATGTCGAGTTTGGTGAAAAACTGTGTTGCTACAGAGCAGCAGGCACTAGGGGTAGAGGGTAGGGGTATTTCACGGTTACATTGTTTAAGCCCTGGTAATCGATGCAGGGACGCTTTTTCTCAACAAAGAAGAAGCCTGAGACAGCCGGAGATGTTAAAAGACAGATAAAATTGGTGGCTAGAGCTTTGTCAATGTACTGTCCCAGGTTGTGACAACGGGTAAGGCAGACATTGTTCAGGAGCTCTATAGCACAATCCCCTGGACGATGAGGGAGTAGCTCAGAAGCTTTACTCTTACAGGAAACTTCAAGCACATTGTAATATTCCTTTGATATACCAGTACAGTCCTGCTTTATTGAGTTGTTCACCTGAGTGTTGAGACATGGCATTGTCCATACCAGGGAAAGGCAGTGTTTATAACAATGGGCAGACCAGTGGATAATGTCTATATAAATCCAAGCTATAGTGTGATTATTTGTCCGTAACCATAGGAACCCTAGGATGAATGGGTTTTTGGGTGAGGAGATGATGTGGAGAGAAATATTTTTTATATGGAGGGCTCTTACCTGTAGAGTAATAAGGGTGGTGCGGTGTGTAATGCGTGGGTTGCCCATCAGTAGCTGAGATCTGGAGAGGTGGGAGGCATGGCACAGTTGGAATCTTCAAGCGAGCGACCTCTTGGCTGTTGATCAAGTTGAGTGCCATCCACAAGTCCAGTAATGCTGGAAACAAATGAGGAGTGGAGTCAATGCAAAGGTAAGCGGAGACAGTGAAACACACAACAGAAGAAATAGAGTACACAGGCTGACTCACTTTAGGTGTAGAATGTGTTATTTTCTTTGGGCAGGCTGTACTGAAGTGATTGGGCCCCCCGCAGTAGAAGCAGAGTTTTCCTTGTAGTTCGACATTGACGCTCCTGTGTGGTGACAGCTTGGTGAATCCCAACTGCATAAGCTTGGAGACCTCAAATGCTGTGTACACTGAGGAGCATGGAGCGCGCGTAATGCTTACTTAATTTACATCAGGGTTGTTACGCAGTAAGTTGTCCAAGCAAACAGCCATAGCCACATATTAAAAAATGTTCCTGTCATCACGACATGTTATTTCAGCCGGAAGGCAAGTTTTTAAACCATCCATGAAGATGGCTTTCAAAACTGTGTCATTTCATCCACTCTAAGCTGCTAATGTATGGAACTGAATAGTGTAATCTGCAGCAGCTCCTTCCCCTTGATGTAGTCGGATGAGTTGAGAAGCACTGTAAGCTGTGCTTGGAATGCCTGTAAAGCACAAGCATGGTAGTCCACCGTAGCTTGTCAGCACCCTAAACTCGCTGGATACGAAGGTGGTGAAGTATTCTGTAATGATAAGGTCGCATGCAGGTGAAAGCTTTATGAAATAATGCAAAACAGTTCAAAAGCGTAGGCAAAAGTTGGTAAAGATCGGTATCTTTAGTAAACCAAACAGACAAATTTAAAATGTAAGACAAAAGGCAAAGTCAAAAAACAGTCAGAGATCAATAACCACAATCCACACATGAAAACGCTTAGTATGTCTTATAGTACAAACAATACTTTACAATGAGAGACATTAGCGGTTAGCTCATGTGGCTCAGCAAACCAAAAGCGACAGCGGAAGTAGAACGCTAGCATTCAGGTGTTCAGGTGACGGTGACCTCTAGTAGTGGAAAGGCGGAAATGTTACAGTGTCTACCAAAGACAAAAGTGAGCTTGTAACCTAGTTAACTATCCAGCTATCATATCTATTTAGAGGACATTAAGAGTTTCAAAATTTGATGTAAGGATAAATGGGAGTGGATGCAGAAAATGATTTGTATATTTGTCTAAATATCATATTAATATGTTAATTGTTTTGCAAATTTTAAAATGTGGCAATTAAATTTTTTGTGCTAGTGACTGTTAGCTGAATAAACAGCAGGATGAGTCACAGTTACTGGCTCCGGTCACAGACACCGAGTCTCCTTAAGTGATTATACTGGATGATCTTTTACTAGCAGACCTGCATCCAGGAAGTGTAACTTTCATGTATTTTACACAGTGTATCTTTTTTTGACAATTTAACACATGGATTGTATAATTTAACAGTATGTATTGCATATTGTTATGTGTTATTTGTGCAGTATTTGTATATTTTAGTAGTCATCAGTATATTGGTAAAACCCCCCTCTCTTTACCCCCCCCTTCTTTCTTTCTTTCTTTTTCTGTCCATTTCTCTCTCTCTCTCTCTCTCTCTCTTCTTCTTCTTCTTTTTTTCTCTTCTCTTCTCTTCTCTTCTCTCTCTCTCTCTCTCTCTCTTCTCTTCTTCTTCTTTTTTCTCTTCTCTTCTCTTCTCTTCTCTTCTCTCTCTCTCTCTCTCTCTCTCTCTCTCTCTCTCTCTCTCTCTCTCTCTCTCTCTCTCTCTCTCTCTCTCTCTCTCTCTGCGCCCCTCTTAAGGAGCATTGGACTAATGATAGCACGATTATAGGCTCATATCCATTATGCAAGAGCATTTTATAGCTGTCTGCAGGTGGGATCAAACCATTAGCATGCTGCTTCTTGAACTTTGATAATGCTGATGCATGGTTTGTGTGTGTATGTGTGTGTGAGTTGAGATGAGGATCAAGCGCTTTTTAATTATCTCAGAATGTTAAATGGAGAAAGAAAATGCCGGCTTTTTTTCATCTGGAAAAAACATCTGTTTTATGAGATCTGAGTGATGGTAAGGATAAATAAAAATACAACCCATTTAGGCAGGGAGTGACATACAGACAGTGTTTTTGGCAGAGTGGTAATGTGAGAGAAGCCCAGGAAGCACTTCTAAACAGCTTGAATGAGGTCATTTCCTTATCAACTCGCCTGACCCGATTTCCGTTTGCAGGCTTTATTAACCCTTTTAGCACTGAATAAAAAGTGAACAGTGTAAGCAGTGTTTTTTTTAAACCCTGTGTCATCTTCCCATCAATCATGCAACATTTATTAAACTGGTTTAAAGCAGCTCTATGTAGTTTTTCTACCATAATATAATGTCTAAAATTGGAGTAAGCAAAGAAAAGAAAGAGAGTAAATTGGCACAAGCCTAAACACTTACACTTGGTGGCATGGGCTGAAAGACATTAGCCTTCATTCTACTGAATATGTAAGTCTTATACTTACATTTGTTCTTATTGTCCTGTACTTTTGAGCTTATTTTGTATTAAGCTGTGTTCAGGTTGTTTAATTTATAACTGTAAGGTAGCCGAGAGAGAAGGCAATGTTGTCGGTCTTGCACATTATGATGATTCAAAACTTGGCTTGTCGTGCCTCATCTCAAATTTACAGTTATGATTGTAAATAATAGCTACCTAACCACAATAAATCACAACATCTGGTTGCAAATGTGTTTAGGTAGTTCCCAGTTGAGTTAAGAGGCTTAGACGTTTTGCTCTATATGAGTGTTTACAGTCACATGGTGTAAAGAACAGAATATGCTTTTTGTTTTCGGAGCATCTGGACAACTATTTAAATAACAATTCTCTGTTACTTGACAGCCTTATAAAATTATGACATTGTCTGATGTATGGGCATTATGACTAAATGAATTTTATTTTATTATACAAATTAAATCTTTTTCAAACTAGGCCGTTCTTTTTCTATTATAAGTTTTAATTCAGGAGTAACAATAAATAAAACGATGTAATGATATTTGTAGAATATTGTGTAACACAGGCTACCTTACCAGGCCGGTTTCCAAATAAGGTTTCTAAATATACAAGTTTCGTCAGAATAGTCAACAAATTTACGTGTATAGAGTGTTTTCATGTTATATCATCAATCCAGAAGTCGGTCACTGAACGTAAACAATGGTTCTCGCAGGTATGGCCATGCATCTCAGTATAAACAACACTTGTAACAAACAATTCCGCTTATCAACCACATGGGGAAACAGTGAGCAAACATTTAATTGTAATGATTTAACTGCTTGTAAACCATGACATAAATGTAAAAAAAATACACAATTCTGGGCAAAATAAAACCATAACTGTAATAAAATAAACTTTAATCTGAAATCAACACGAAGGTTGAATCTGGTTCTAGTATAATAGAAACTCTATTTGAGACAAAATGCATGCTTAGATGAGTCTGTGTATGTTACACATACACTAGGGTGTATTAACAGGTTATAAACCTTACTGATGAAGTCATAGGGCCAGTAAGGATGCTTGCACGCTGGGGAGCTAAAAGGAGAGGGTGTGGCACCCTCCAGGGTCCTCTGGTGCCAGGCAACACACAGGCCCCTGATAACAGGAGGTGCTGTTTGGATTAGGGGTGTGATCAGCGAGGGAAGCTCCAGAGTGCAGTATGATGGGGCTCTGCATACAGGAGATAATCACTTTTCCTACCCTCATGCTATTCTCATACACCCAAAGGGGTTCCAACAGAGATAGAAAGCAACTCCTTAAACACGCGGGAGGAAAAGTGTACTTATTACAGTATGTATTTCTTAAATCCAAATGTAGGATGGCAATTCTAAGATTGATTTTATTATTATTTTATTATTGATGGTAGGAGGTATACAAATGTGGTGTGTAGGCATGGTCATGAGATTTATTTGAAGAAAAAAAGAAATAAGCATGTCTCTGTGAGGCTAAAGTGACACATATGATCTGTTGGATGAGGTCATGCTCCCATCCTGGGCTTATGGCTTCTGGAACACTACGATAGGGGCAGGAATATCCTGCAGTTCCCAGGCCCTGCTGCTTTCCATCTGAAGCTCCTGCTGAGAATATCAATTTAAAAGTACACAAAGTCCTCAGCACAGTTTATATAATCAAAATATGTGTTATTTTTCTCCCGGCTGTGTGTTTTATTGTTATTTTCAGGCATAAGAGCCAGAAGGATGGTTTGACATTATTGTACAGTAAACTTTTACAGCCAGCGGGGGGCAGTAAAGAAATCCAGTTCTCCAGCACATATGTTACTGTTCTTTATACAATGAGCCAAGTGGTTTTTGCTTCAACATTTAGGACATAAAACTCTGTCAGAAGGCAATTACACCTCCTTCAGCTCTCAAACACTTCAGTTTACTGATATAAAGTTATTGAGATGTAACTAATAATTATTAGAAAGAATTGTAATGCTGTTTTTTTATTACAGCAAAAACTATAAACACAGGGAGGTGGGCATAACAGGATTTTGTAATTCCCACATATTCCCACGCCTAATGATCAGTCTGCAGAAAAATAAGCACTAAAAGGTGGATCACTCCCTGAAGCTTTTTATATCCACTGCCCTCCCACACCAGTGCCTGGCTTCAACATTGTTTATGTAACGTTATGCAGTTATCATGTTGCCACAGGGACGTGGTGGATGGTGTGAAAGTGTTATGTGCTTGCAGGGCACTTTGCATGAACACACTGATATAATTGACTCATTTGTGTGCAGACGGCCAATGATTCATGTCCTATCGGTCTATTGGTTCTAAAAATAATAACAACCTGGTACACCTTCCACCCTGTCTGTACTCAACAACAGGTGAATCATGATTCTCAAATTTATTTTAGCATTCATATCTTCCTGTAACAACCAAAACATTGATAAACCTACCAGGGAAATAATATAAGAAGGATGTTTATTGCACATGTCCAGATAGTGGAGCTTGGTGACCTTAAGGGGTATATGATATAAAATGTATATAAAGTAAAATATATGTACTGTTTATATTTCAGGTTAGTGGTTAGCACTGTTGCCTCACATCAAGAAGGGCTCAGGTTCGTATCTCAGCATGGGTCTTTCTGTGTGGAGTTTGTTTGTTATTGCCCTGCTTGTGTGTGTTTAATCTGGGTACTCCTATTTTCCTCCCATAGTCCTAAAACATATATGTAAGGTTAACTGGTGATTCTAAATTGCCCATAGAAGTAAGTGTGAGTGTGTGTGGGTGCTTGTCTGTATGTGGCTGTACGGTGGACTGGCAACCTGGCATAAACTCCAGCACATCCCAGTGACTCTGATTATGAATAAGCGACTGGATGGATGGAGTATCGGTATGCACCCCTGCCTTTGATCCAATGACAGTTGGGATAGACTCCAGCAGATCCCCATGAGCCTGATTGGGCATAGACGATGGATGTATAGCTGAAGCGATGGATATATTTCATTAAATCAGTTATTTATAATGATTAGCCCTTTCAATGGGTGCCTTTAAATTGATAAAATATTAATAAATAGGAAAAACTAGTAGGCCAACAAAAACTCTATGATCAAACTCCATTTCAACCCATTCAAAATAGACTAAATAATACTATACACATTTTAATAAACAATATTTTAATTTAAAAAATCTGGTCATTTTTGTACAGCTAGAGGGATCCCTGACCTTAAATCGTTTGAGAATCCATAGTTTTTTGGATCCTTTTGGAGTTGCTCATAATGTAAGTAACTGAACAATTGCTTACATAAGCTCTTTAAGTCCAAAATTGCTACGAATTTGTTGCTTTTAGTTTTTGTCGCTTCGAAACCTCAAACCTTAGTAAGCTGTACCCTCATTGCGCACAGTTATGCAATGACTTCGAAAGCATTATTTGTGTAAAACACTGAGAGATGGTTTAAGCAGTTGCCTCTTGCAGTGATTGGTAATTAACCCACTATATTCTGTCCCACCCACATGCTGGTAGACAGCTCTCTTGAGGAGCGAACATGATGTACCTTTTTAGTTAAAATAAGGACAACAAGAACAAACAGGCCAGTTGAGCTTTTCCTGTTGGATGCATGAGGTTAAGCACAATTGATTAGGACCGGATCAATGCTGTCGATCAGCTCATTCTGGATCATGACCCCTTAGTTTTTTCTTTAATCTGCAAATCTTATTGAAACTGCTCGATCATTGTAAGTCTAATTTTAGCGTTTTGATCAAGCGGTGGATGTAGACATACAGTAAATGCAAACATAACCAGCATTTTCCCAGCCTGTCTAAAGCTTTGTTGAAAACCCAGCCATGAGGTAAACTACACTAGACTAAAACACTTTCGATCACTCAGATTGTTATGGCTCAAAGTTCTTGACTGGAACACCAGGAAGACCTGGGGTCTGGCCAGTCAGCCACCTGAGCAAGACCATCAACCCTTCCTGCTCCAGGGGTGCTGCATAATAGCTGACCCTGCACCCTGACCCCAACCCAAATTTCACTGTGCTCTTGAGTGTATGTGACAAATAGGACATTTAAATGTATTGTTTTATGTTAATCTGTTTCACAACCCAAAAATGATCTGGTCAGGCTTGGTGACAGGTACTTGAGAGACGGTACATGTACTCAGTATGGTACATATACCTGATAAACGCTACCTACAATACGTGCCATACCTACAATACCATACCTACAATACGTGCAACAGTATGTCATGTGTCACGAGAAGCAAATGACCAGGTTAGGTTTTTTGCATAGCTAAAAATATACCCACAATCAGTAAGGGTGAAGTATTCTGATGTTATCTCCTCATTTTTTCCACATAAAATGGTTGTTATAGCGCTCTTTCAGAAAACAGTCTGATTAGATCAGTGGTCAAAGAATGAGAAAGCCATGTAATTGTTTCCAAACTCAGAACCGTTTTTATGTTAATTGTAGTTTGTTCCGTTTAGATAGTATTGCCTTGCTGTAGATCCAGTTCTCCAAGACTGTTATTATGTAATGCACAATGTTATGTCTTTTAACGGTCAATGTAAAGCGTTTTTAAAAAAAGATGTAATGCAGATGTTATGATCAGGATTCGTTACGAAGTTAATTATCATGTGATGCTATCAAGATTTTGTGAAAGATTAGACAAGAATGATAAAAAATTTGAAATATTCATTAAAAATACTATTACATATACATGCATGATTGATTGATTTAACAATCTTTACTTCTTAATACATAGATACATAGATCTGGTACATGGTGGTGTTTTCATATTCTGTTTAGCTTGAGATAAGAAAGGCTTTATGCTGGGCTGTTTCAGGTACACTGCAAATATGCAAACTGCCTGTAATCACAGATAGGAGCAGAGAGATACTTCCACCTCACTATAATGAACATTCTGCCATTAATCATGCATAGTGCTGGAAATTTTTCATTTTTTCCAGACACAGGCCAGCATGTGACCTCTTTGCATGCTCTTGAGGTGAGCTAAGATCAGTCCTGTTCTTTTGATGAGTATGTATATGCTTCATTGCAGTCTAAAGATCTAAGAGCGGGAGGTCAGCTGGGTTGGCTTTGCGTGCTGTGATCAAACACTAAGCATGTCAGTGAAAAGGAAGGTTTATCTGTGCAGGCATATAAAAAGAAACAGAAAGTAAGAAAACAGTGTGTGTTTTTACAGAAATACACACTTGAGTGACTCGGGGGAATCAGGAAAAATGTACTGCTATGGGCCTCTCCTGACCCGAGCTCAGTCCAAGATGGGTTTTTAGAGAGGGGGCAGAGTGTGGGAATAATAAATATGGGCATCCTGTTTAGGAAAAAGGCAGGAACTGCTTCAGACAGCGGCAGGCTGATTCACCTTCTCTTAGCCTATCTGTGTCTATCTGAATTTGTCTGTGTCCTACTCTCCCTCTTTTCCCCTCTCTCTGTCTCACTACTCTATCTGTCTCTCTCGCTTCATCTGACCCACTTATAACTATGGATGAATTCTCAGCAAGTCTCATAGGTGTTCCATTACAGGCTGTGTGTGAGGCCTAAATCTCTTATCGAATTACCCAGATGGACACAATGCTGTCAAACAGGGACAAATAGTCCATTTTAAAATAGATTGTTGAATATACAGTTTAATTGAGGTGGCAGTAGGAATATCACTGACCTGATTTAACCTCAAAATCATTCTACGGTAACACAACTAAATGTTATAACCCCAACCATTAGTGTAGTATTTGTGCAACAACCAGTTAAGTCATAAGTATAATAATCTATGCACTAAAAACACTTCTATTCCCACAACAGGAACAGCACCGAGTTCCATTTGCATTTGCTCCACTTGCCCCAGGGAATAATAATCCAATTCCCAACCCGTAGCAATGCCTTATGCAATAAACTCAAGAGCTATGATGTCCCACATTGCCATTGTGCGTTGTAAGCGATTCAGGTATTACTCTCTGTGTATAATAGTCAAGATGTCCATTACATAGCCTGGTTTAAGAAAGGTTCACATCTGGAAGCTAATAGAATGCTCACTTATGATTTCACAGCTGGATACGCAGGATTAGCCCCAGTCTTTATAACGTCACCGACAACCCTAATGAGCTATTTTGGGTTGATTTTTCTCACATGTTTTGCTCAGATGCTATAAATACATCATGCACATCTGCCAATAGACGATCATTATAAAGTAATATAGTCATATAGTGAAGGTCAGGGAGCAGATAATAAGACTCCTTGGACTGATATTTAAACACAACACTTGAGAAACGTATTTTTTACCCGAAAATCATATTAATTAATAGACAGCAGGTAAGACCCAGACAATAATTTCTACATGTATTTTACGGAATTCCTACATTTACTCTTGATTTATTCTGTGTGATTTAACACAATTAATCAGAAAACGCAACTTGCAGCAGTAACCAGACCATGATCATTTGACTAAAGATGTAGAAACACATTTAAATGATTTGATTGCATCTTCCACAACACAGAGAACATCTTACTGCATGAAAATTGGGGCAAAACATACAGAAGCACATCACCTACAGAAGACTGATGTAAGAAAGAGCTTTAAACCCAAAAGTCACAGCATGAGAACAGTTTTTTGCTCTCTGGGTTCTGATAGATGCTCTAAACTGCGCAGATGAAGCTTAAATATTTAATCATTCTCCGATCTCACGCTCACTAGCTCGAACCACATTCGTTCACAATTAAGTAATTCTGTTTCTTTTTTTCCTTCAACTCAGCCTTGGTTTGATTACTTTTCAGTGGTGGTTAGAGGGCATGTACATACACAGAAAACAGTGGGAGTAATTGGGCAATCCTCATTAGTAGCACATGAAGATATCATATATATATATAAAAGCCTGAAGGGTCACAGTTTTACAAGCTACATAAATCTCAAGCCACAAGATGATGTTCATACACGGCACCAATTAACAAAAGCTTTACTCAGCTTTTTTCCTTTCACCTTTTACAAAGAAACTCTGTGAACTCCTAGAGACCAGATAAAGAAACAAATCTTGCCAAATATCATCACGCGTGAAATCACTATATAAAAAACTTCGGACACGATTAGACTTTTATATGTATATAAATGTATGAGTTGCATTTATATATGGCCAAAAGTGTTGGGACACCTGAACACACCTGTGCTTTTTAAATGTTCTAATTCAGGTGTGACCAGCAGACTGTTGGTTGCTGCTTAACCCTTAAGTGCTCAGTTGGAATAAAAAAGAGCTGAATGTAATAAGCAGCCAAATGTAAATGTAATGTTGGGTGAGGAGAGGTGAAGTCAGTGTTAAAATTCATCCCAAAGGTGTTCAGTGGGGTTAAGGTGAGGTAATTTTTTTTTTTCACAGGAGCGGGATGTCATGCTGGAATGATATATGGAATGCTATAGATAGATAGATAGACTGTCTGTCTGTTTGATAGATAGATAGATAGATAGACAGACAGACTGGCACACAGACAGACTCAATTGCCAAACAGACTATGATCTCTCCTGTGCACAAATGCCGCCCAGAATTGTTAAAGAACGACTGATCATTATACTGCGGTACATATTTTCAGAACATGCTCATTTTAACTAATTATCGGTACATAGTGACTAATAACCAATGGGCAGAGCACTGGAAAAGAGCTTTAGCTGTCAACATCATCAGCTAATAACGCCTGCGGTGAAGTTGCCTGCTAAAGTCGTTTGGCATAACCTGCACAGCTGCATTTGGTTGAAGAAAATGATTTGATTTATGGGCACATATCTAACCACCTTACATGCTAATTCAATCAATTTCACTGAATGTATTTCATATTCTGGGTGACATAACTCAATTCTAGATTTATTTCATTATTTTGTTGTTGACTGAAGAAATCCGTTCCTTGTCCGTACTGTTTCCTGTTTCAACTCGTCAGCCGATTATCACGCACATTACGGAGCAAATTCGGAATCCTTTCTTTAGTGCTGCCTTGAACTGGATCATGAAAATTTTTAGGTTAAGGGTAACATTTTGTGAAATTTTTTTCTTTAGAGGAATTTAAATTAAGTGCTGCAGGATGACTGTGGCCTGGCTCATGGTTAGTGCTTCACTTACAGACCTTATGTCAGCATTTGCAGTTTGGTGACTGTGAAAAAGGAAGCGGAATGAACTGGTATGATGTGTTCAGCTGACCCTGACTGCTATCACACTGTTACACAGACTGAGAGATTAGAACAGTGCAAGCTGATTGGACTTTATTTTATGATAAATCATCGCTTTGGAACTCACTGTGCTGCTTGGCCGAGGACAGATCATTCTCTCTCTCCTCTCTTCACTCCTACTGTTTCTAATGAGCTTAGCTGATGCCGTCACACGCAGACATCTCTCATGCAGTGAAATCAGTATGTCGACACAAAGTAAATAATGCTTGTTGTTTGTGTACCAGTCAGATATATCAGCTGTACCTCACCTTGAGCAAATTGTTAGCATGATGTCAAGTTATTGTTCAAAGTAGGCTGTGTTTCCAGTACTGGCTGAATGAAAATTCCATATTCCATTTTTTGGTTAAAAATTCAGGCATCTGCATCGATGATGTCATGAATTCAGTAAAGCATCTATATTGAAACAATGTGTAATTGTCTATCATATTGATATGTATGACATGAGTCTATAGTGATTTAAAATGAAAGCTTTTTAATATCCAGAAAATGTCTAACAGGCCTTAATAATTTAAAATGATATAAGTGAATAAATATTTAGTGACAAATTCAGTAACATAATAGATAAATAATAAATTAGCTTTTGATAAAAAATCTAAATTGTACCACAGGACTGTGGTGTTTAAAGATTGAGGGTCGAGAACAGTCACAGCTGAAATTCAGTGATTTTACCACAGCAGTTCTTAATCTTGTATGTAATAGTTTGAGTATTTTAGGGAAAGGTTTTCCAAACCTTTTTTTTTAAAGATATTATTTGGGCATTTCTTTGGCTTTAATGATAGAACTGAGAGAGAGAGAGAAAGAGAGAAAGGACCAAAAAGGACCCGTGCCATCCTCATATTGATTTAATCAAATTTAAGTCAAATTTAAATAATCCACCTGCAGCAAACCAAAATTACAAACCATAATGTATTCCGCTCCTTTGTGCCGTTATCTTTTTATCGCCCTGTCAGCTGTCAACCTGAATATGTAAAATATTTGTTTGCAAAATAATAGCCAATTGAAATATGTATTTTAAATGGTTACTCCTAAACCCCAGCGCACAGCGTCTCCACATCAGGTCTAAAAGACGGTATTACATTCATTTTTACAAAGGATTGTAAACTGTAGTCTGTGAGGCATGTGCTGTTGTGTTCTGTGAAATGTGGGAGAACAACAGGTGGAAAGACGAAAACTGGGTCTTTTTTTGCTAGAGAAGGATTAGAGATATTTGCTGCAATAAAAAAAATCCCTGGGTTTGGGTCTCTTTTCTGTTTAGTTGCAGCACATGAGCAATGTTTGTTTTTTATATAGTTTATATCGGTAAAGACCTGCACACATATATATGATCGACAAAACTCCAAATGTATAGACTGTTTCATGTTTATATAAGTGTAAGATGGCATGCCGGTGCATGTAGTATAAAGGGGGGAGGGGGATTGATGCATATTTTGAGCGACAAGATTACCATAGTCACCATAGTCTTCAAACTATAGTCTTTTTATTTTAAAAAAGTGAACTAAAATAAAATATAAATTAAAAACTCTTCATTTATTTATTCTCATTATTTTTTTTTCCTAAGCCACAGAAAGCCACAGCTGAGCGATGAAAGAGCCACATGCAGTTCTGGAGCTGCAGGTTGCCGACCCCTGCCATAGACTATAACATATATGTATAGAAAATTGATTTAAATATATTAATTAAACTGAACTTAGTGTTTTAGTGTGTTTTCATTATTGTCTTATTTAATTCTGCTTTAACACAATCTTTTAAAAAATGCAAAAAAGTGCTACATAAATAAAGATTATATGACTTGACTATAGATGCACATGCACACATCATGCATAGAGAAACATTACTTTTTTTTTTACCTTGTCCTTTCTGTCTCTCTCTTGCTCTCTCTGTCTCTCTTTTTTTTAACGCTCAGCATATGTGATACAGCCCTGCTGGGCAGGAGAACTGGTGCAGGGTCAGGCTGTACACAAGGTGATGTAATCCTCCAAGGACTCCTGGCAGGCCTGATTCACTGAGACTGATTAGAGATCAGTGGGAGTCTGCCTGTCTCAGTCTGCTCACTGAACCAGTACAGCAGTGTTCCTTAACATAATGCTGGGGTCTAATGGTGTATAATTAACGGTGGGAAAAAACATTATGTCCAATTGTATGGCTAATTGCACAGACATGTTGTGACCCGTCTAGCTGAATATTGTATTACTAAGTATTTACTAATAGTTATTATACTATGCAATAATGTGTTATGAATTGACTATAATATTAATATAAAATACAATTTAATAAAATTGCTGAATGCTTGCTATCACGTTTATCTTTTCTGTTTAATCTGAATTATACTCTTAAAGACAACATATTTAAATTCAAATGCCTATATCTATTTTTTACTTATAAGTGTTTGTTGTGTCAAATAATTTATAATGAGCAGTTCGGGGTTATGGGTCTAACTTAAGGGCCCGGCAGGGGCAGGTGCCTGTCCTATGACTTAAATTTACAACATTTATGGCATTTGGCAAATGCCCTTTTTTAAAGCAACTTACAATTATCTTTACTATACAAACAAGCAATTTGGGGTTAAGGACATTGCTCAGGGGCCCAACTGTGGCAACTTGGTGGTGCTTGTAATTGAACCCTGATCTTCCAGGTATCAGTCCAACACCTTAACCACTGCGCTGCAACTTTAGGATAGTTCTGTGTCTTAACCATGGAGATGCAGTGCTTTATTTCACTTAAACTGCTAATCTAATTTTGTTTTATTTAATTAAAGGATTTGTTTAGATTGATATCAGATGTTTTTTGACCCAGTTTTTAGTTATTTTCCAAATTATTAGCCAGTAAATCTTAAATTCCAGGACAAACTGAAAGGCATAAAGTTCACTGTCCTGAAAACTTTCTCATAGCAGAAATCATTATGATAATCTATTAGAACTCCCTGGCACCAGAAACATCAATTATATTTTCAGCTGTTAAAGAACCACACATGGGAATCTATAGTGGATTAATGGCATACTTAATTTGCACCTTCAGAGTTTACATGTTCTCGCCTTGGAGGTACTTCGCTTTTTTACCCCAGTCCAATGTGAGAGAGAGTAATGGGCATCTTCACATGGTCTGTGGTTTGGAAACACTGGGGTGCGATAATGTTCTGCGATTGGTTGGCAAAAAAACCCCCCAAAACATTAGGTTCCCACCACCATGTCCAGGGGATGGGTTTTTTTTGGTTGAGAAAAAATTAAATTAAAGAGGTATGTCTTCTATCTAATATAGCCAGGCAAAACATTTCACAATCTAGGCAGCAACTGGGAAAGCGTGGTCACCGCTACATTTCATCTTTGACTTTGAGATGCATAATAAACTCTGGTTGGATAACCGAGAGACAAGAAGGACCGATGTTCAGTCAATAAATCTGAAAGATACAGAAAGAACAATCAGTTTAATGACTTTAACAGAAAGAGGAGTATTTTAAAATTTTCTCAAAAGCGCACACACTCAACCTGGTGTAATATGATCCGGTTTTTTGGTTCTCTTTAAGAGCCTTGCAGCTGCATTGTAAACCAACTGCAAGTGGGATAAGCCTGACTGACTAATCCCAAAAAACACTGAGCTGCAGTAGTCCAATCTAGATGGAATAACAGCAAAGATTTATTTTTTAAACTTGTTAAATGTAAGCCCTGTGTTGTTGATAACATTTACTAATAGTTTTTAAACCGTACAGTGCGGCTGCTATGTTCCTGTTAATAATCTGTTACAATAGAAACAATAATGCATTAGGACAAGCACATTCAATCCTGAGATATGCCTTATAAATTGAATCGCCATTATACTATATGATACTATACTATAAATAATCAACACCTTCAAGCATTTATCAGTATGACAGTGGATTCACTGAAATGGATAAAACTTCTTGGAAAATCTAATGAACAAATATAAGCAGTGTGTTTTCTTAGAAACCTGAGAAACGCTAAACTTTAATTCTATTAGTGCTGTCCTGTTTTCTAAGAAGCTTCTAGCGCTTTGCTTAACATTTTATGTAAGTGTGAGCACTACTATTTCAATAAATGTGGTTTAACGAGAAATGATTCGCTCCTGTTTTAGCTGTCTATTAAAGTTCTTTAGTCTGGCATCAATTTAAGGACTAATTTAGGCTGCAGTTGAATCACAAATCAAATTCCGATTTTCCTAATGTGACACACATCTGATATGACTGATGACCACGCTAGCATGAAAAAAAACATAGATTCAGATATTTTCATATCGATTTCAGGTCTCATTCGTATGTGGAAATAAATGGGATATGAATTAAATTCCTACATTGGCGTCTGCCATGTAAACAGATAAATCAAATTTTCACCCGAACATCATTGAATGAGTGATTGAATGAGGCCGAATGACATCAACACAGGTGGACACCAATAGCTTAGCGTCACTGTGTATTTTGATATTTATTAATTTGTTTCATTTAAAGTCTGTTTTGTTTGTAAACAAATACAAAAATCACTATCAGAAAAACAATTATCTTTATATCTTAGGGATCAATGGATAATCAATGTTATTTTTCCGATCTTTAAATATGGTGCAAAAGCAAAATACTGAGTTATCATTTTGTCTCTGTCCATTGCGTCCATGGATTGTCATGCCATTTTTTACTTCCTTTTACGGTCAGTATGTGTAAGGGGGTGGCCCAGTGGTTAAGGCGTTGGACTGCAAACAGAAGATTGTAAGCTTTAGTCCCAGTACCACCAAGTTACTACTGCTAGGACCCTGAGCAAGACTCCCAAACCTGATTGCTTAACTGTATCAAAAGGATAAACGTAAGTCGTTCTGGATAAGGACGTCTGCCAAATGCTGTAAATGTCTACCTCGGCTGTTTTGCCGTGTAAAATGTAAATGCGGATCTAGGATATGGGACAGTTTTACAAGAAGATGTAGGCAGGTCGTCAATTGAGCATCAAGATCTGCAGTGTAAATGCAGCCAAAGTTGTAACCTACTTCTGACAAACCCAATGACAGTGAATATTTTTAATATTGATAGTTTAAGATTAACCGGGTAGTAATCAAACACAGACATTTTCCCTGATGCACCTTTCCAAAGTGTTGCTTCACATCAGCCTATAATTGCAATAAAACTCTAGAAGCGTTCTTTTCTATAAAAGCATGGTGTACAATGTTAAAGCAGCCAGCAGTCATATAAAGTGCTCTGATCTAAATGGCAACACATTGTAATTAAAGACGCCTTCTGCCCCTTTTTGCCATCTGAGTCTAGGTCCAATGACGTGCCTGGGGGGACTTTGAAGTAGCTGGGAGGTGGGAGATGATTCACAAGAGAACGGTCTATGAACTGTTCACATGGAAAGCTGCAGGGGACCAATAACACTCTTCCACTAATCCCACACATTCGTTCTCTAAACACTATCATGCATCAGGTTGGCAGAGGAAAAGAGCGCAGGCGTACTGATCAAAAGAGCCACAGCAGAAGCCTTGATCAGCCCTGACTCCACATTCAGAACAAGTGAGATTTCACTTTAGATGAGAAAGATTTGCACTGTCAGTTACTTGTTTTAAAATATTTTGTTTGCTTGCTTGTACAGATCGATTTTTTTTTATCCTGCAGAGTAAGTTGGCATGGTTACATACTCGTCCTCTGCTAATCATAATTCACTGCTGCACATAAAAAAACCCAAAACAATAAAGACAAATGTTTTACAGAATCTTCAGATCTCTATGCACTAATGACATGTTTATAGGGTTATGCTTGGGTTATAAATGTGCTCAGTGAATGATGAAGATCATTTGAGAGAACTAGTGTCAGCATGTTGCTTGGATAGTGTGTGAGAGTTAGTAGGTGTTTGCACTTGCCTAATTAATTTCCACACCCATCTGTGTGCAATAGATGACAGAACCAACTCCTTCACGTGTGCCCATCAGTGGCTGTACTGTTTTGACATAGTACTGCTGGGAGGGTGTGTGATGTATGTGAAGGACGAGGTGTTGTTGACAGCCACCACAGCGCTACCTGGCCTATTTCCACGCTATAAATTTAAATGAATGAATCATGCCAGTGACATATGCTCAAGTGACTTTTCCCTTGCCAGAAGCCTGGAGGTCCGGTTCTCCTGTAGCCGAATAGTAATTCCACAATCTGTTACTGTGACAGTCTCAGGAGGGAACCCCAATCCCGAAACTCTAAAAGAGAACTTACTGAGAGGAACACTTAATCCAAATACATCCAGTCTTTTTATGAGTTCTTTATTTTTTCCAAATCCACTGATTATCATTTTCATTAGTTTAATGTCCACAATATTGCCTATGGTGTGTTTTGTTGTGAGGCATCACAATGGCTTAGTGGTTAGCACTGTTGCCTCACAGCAAGAAGGTCCCAGGGTTGTATCCCCTATAGGGGTCTCACTGTGTGGAGTTTGCATGTTCTCTCTGTGCTTGGGAACTTTGGTTTCCTCCCACAGTCCAAAATCATGTATGTTGAGGTTAACTGGTGATTCTAAATTGCTTTTAGGAGTAAGTGTAAATGTGTGTGTGTGGTTGTTTGTCTGTATGTTGCCCTGTGACAGACTGGCGACCTGTCCAGGGTGACCCCTGCTTTTCGCCCAATGACAGCTGGGATAGACTTCAGCATATCCCCGTGACCCTGATTGAGAATAACTGGGTATAGACAATAAAGGGATGGATAATTTGTTGTGATTGAACTGGAATATTCTACATTAAAAAGGTCTAAACCGGCAGATAGTGTTACCCTTTAGTTAAATGATGTCACATCTGATTTGTAACAAGAATTAGCATCAAATTTTGATGTTCAGTGACTGTCTGTTCTGTGGGTTCTTTCGATGAGCCCAATGCTACTCTAAGTGTTTGCCAGGAAAATTTTAGGGTATAAATTGATGGCCACAGTTACTGGAACTGTTACACCAGATATTGTTGCTCATCTACTGAAAACACATTTTCAAGATGCACTATAAAATAGACGCACAGACAAAATAGAAATAATTAGATCCACTAATGAAGGTTGGTAAAGTTTTTGTGCGCCATTTTAAAGCTTGCAATTATAAGTGGCTAACAGCAATCACAGAGCGCAACAAGCTATCTTGTTGGCTGTATGTACTTTTTAGTATAAGTAAGGGAGCTTGGAATATTTCTAGCTTTGACAATCTGAACAGCTCTTCCAAGGCACCCATTGAACATCAGGGCTCAAGGAGCCATATAATGTCAGTCATGCATAACAAATGCAATATTTTCATAAAGCTGCGTTAGCTGTAACAATATGTAGGATATGTTAGTACAGAAACCCCACGGTATTCCACTGAGAGATTAAAATTACAGCTATGTGGACTGACAGTAGCCTGCTTAAAACTGCATCAACATATCCCTCCACATTCTCTGCATCCATCACCCTTTTTTTTTTTAATAAGCACAAATCAAAAATATCCTTTTGCCTCAAAGAAGTTTTTTTTCTCCTCCAGGTTGGCACAATAGCAAGGTTTTGCTGGGTGAAGAACCATTACACTTTCCAACAATCACGTATCAACCACAAGCCTGAGTGTAATGCCAAGCTCAACCCTGAACCGCCTGTCCTTTTCTGGGATCGCTCTGTGCCCACAGCTGATGTAATGCTGTACTCTCACAGATGGCTTTGTAACCTGATGCCATGTTCACCTTCTGCTCAGGCTCTGGTAGTATGATAGCGAAATCATACTGAAATCATCTCATAGACTCTGACTCTTTACTGTCGGGACTATCTGTGATTTTTTCCCCTGGGATGGCATTATGCGATATGTTTGCGAGCCAACCAGTAACACCAGCACCAGGTGTCCAGTTGTAGACAGGCGTCTATAGCCTGCAGTAATGTGTGGATAGAGGGAAAACACAGGACACCAATATATAATTTTGTCAGCGCCTGCTGGGGAGGATGTAAATGCTACCTGATAGTATAGCTCCACTGTATTCTTATGGGTCTGATAAGTGTAGTATGAGGTGTGAAGGGATATGACTGGCAGTGTGAAACGAAAACCTTTAACAAAACCATGAACAAGAAATTTCCGGTGCTCTTTTATAATGTCTGAAGGCTATTTCACATTCAAGCTGGATGGAAGCAGATTGAAATTAAGAATTTAGAAAAAAACTTGTTAAAAACTTGTGTTGTTTGTTATAACCAACCTTATTTCCTCTTTTTACAAATTCACACATGTACCTTCGCATACCATGTGCCACCTGAGATCAAAGGTTTTATGTTTCAGCTAGCTATCACCAATTCAGGGTTGTAGGTTAAAGTGTGTGTGTCTGGTTGTATGTTGTTGTGTACATGCGTGTGAGCTCTACTTAGAACCCTTGAGGTAGGCAGATATGGTTAAATATGGTTGAAAGGAAAGACTGACAGAGGAATATTAAAGTACTGGACTGATTGCTATAATTTTAATATAATTATTTCAGGTGGAAGCAGCACACTTTTATTTAACTTTAATTTGTCCTACAGTACACAGCCCATAAACACAGTAAAATTAATTTCTTTTTTTTTATATTTAAGTTAAGACCATTTTTAAAGACTCCACACATTCGGTACTGAACTCATACCCTTCTGTTCAGTGGCCCAGAGCTTTAACCACTGACTCATTACTCAAACCGATAAAACCTTGTTCTTGTAGCTGTACAAATTCTGGCAATCAAGCTTTATATTACAAATATATTCAAGAATCTGATTTCTATCCCAGGAGAATCGGGACACGAAGCCAGCGGACACCATAAGCACAGACCAGATTCCAATCTATCGCCCGCCACAGGAAGTGTTTTTTTTCCCCACATAATATCCTTTCCTGCAAAGTTCTTAAAGATATCTAAAACCTTGCTTGCTAAATGTGTTTTTTTTTACACAGTAAATGTCAGGTTTTGATTAACTTACAGTTGTGTCCTCAGGTGCAAAGGACAAAAGCCTAAACTGTTCGGTCTGCCATCAGATACCGCCATTCAAAATGTCGCACCGCAGTAAGAACCAGCTCTTGAAATGCAATTTTTTCTATCAGATTTGTTGTTGGAAATTTAAGGAGTTACTACAAAACTATACTTTGTAGAACATGCAGGCAAGTAGTAAAATTTTTCTAGGCCAAAGGTCGAGTCACTGTCTATCTTCAAAAGAAAACTAAAGGCCTACGTCTTTCCCAAGTTCTTCATACTTAAAATGAAAAAAACAAATGAATAAATGTAAAAAGTCGCTCTTTTTTAAATGTTGCTCGTCTCCAACAGTTTTTAAGTTTGAGTCTGTTCGATGATAAAACTGAGATCACTTCCTGTACGTCGCTCTACATAAAGGCGTCTACTAAATGTATCGCTCGAATTGCTGTAATCAGAGGTTTGATGTTGTTTAAAATGAAATAACTTGTAATACCAGAAGATGGCAGTATTCTGTATATTGGGACCTATTATGATTATATATATCAGTTACAGATTACAAATGACCCTATTTATAATATAATAAGTACTGTCATTTTTTAAAGTCACTATTCCATATGATTAATTTTGGGTAACTTTTAAGTATCTAGGAAATATTTTTGGTTGGCCTTTTTTTTCACATAGCAACTAAATCGACAAACTACTCTGTCACTTTTTATCAAACAGAAACGAGTAATATATTATTACTTAAGGGTATGTTTTTATTTTCTGTACAGTTACAATAACAACAAAAAGATATGCCTTTACAAAATAAAGAAAGGCTAGTCTATACATGCAGATGCTTCCTCAATGAAATGCGTTTTTAAAATGATTTTTTATCACTTGCCCTGGTGGCAACTCTCAGATAGGGTGTCATAGACTAAAGCTTCTAGAGGCAATCTGAATTAATGTGGTGGTGCGCTGCAAATTTAAACCAGAGAACCAATCAAAAGCATTGAAAACAAACGGCACCACATTATTAAACATATAAATATATATAGATATATAATTTATATTTATTTTTAAAAATCTCACATTAAATTAATCTCCCTATGGTATTATTTTTGATCACTGTGATAGGTGTAATAGGATTTGCTCTGTTTGGCAAAATAATATTTGACTTATAAGATTAAGGCAAGATTTTACGCCTAAATCTCATTGGATTATAAATAAACTGTTGGAAGCCTGTAAATGTTTGCTCAAAGCGGAGGTGTTTAATATCGCTTTTTTATGGTTTTATACTTTTAAGTTTTTCTTACAGGCGCCGCTCACTTGTGTTTCACTTCTCCGGCAATAATTTGATCTGACCACTGAATCAACAAGCTCAATCACCACTGATTAGTGCTCACGAGGGCCTCCTAACACCAACAGTGCAAAACAGACGTCTGGAAATTCACTTGGTGTGTCAAGGGCTTGAGGTGGGTCACTGTTAACCTTTCACCCTTTCAGGTACACGCTAAAGACATGCAACGAAACTCACAATCAAATTGTCTTCATTAAAGAGAGAGTAATTTTCTAGGAGTTTTAATCTAAAAAAATGATATATATTTAAAACAAATATACAGTAAAAACAATAGAATACTAAGAAAGAGTGTCACAATAAAGATGGTTTCTAAGTGAACAGGGGTTTGTTATTTCTTGTAAAATCTCAGTACCGTCTGGTGATCATTACTGCGTCTGACCCACAGTGACCATGTGTCAGGTAACTATTTCCTCTCAACATTTCTAACCCCTAAAACTGGCATTTTAAAGATGCATTCCAACTGCAAAATCAACAACAATCAAAATCAGATCTAAATACATATCAGAGATCCCAGCCAACACACACATACTCGAAAGCACAAGATAACTCTTCCTTATTCCGTAATTAATCAGCCTTCTTGCTTATGCTAACAAGCAATGTATCATGGCTGTAAGCTTAAATAATAAATGAATAGGAAAAGTGAGGTCTTTTGGCTGAGACAAATCTGGTGCACCTGGCCAGAAAATCACATCTGTTACTCTGAGACTGCAGGCCATGAATCAGCTCTACCTTCACCTAAGTCTTATACAGTTCAGTGCTTATTACTCTCACACTCTTTTATCAAAGTGAAGCTGCTCGCAGACTCGCTAATACACAGAAATTCAATGGCGTGTTTACGGAGTCAGTGAACACTGTTTTCACCGGCCCCTAAACACAGCTTCTACATGACATAATTACAGGGTCTTAAAGATAAATGAGCTGAAGTCTTAACTGAAGTTAACCTGCTACATAGATGTGCTGTTAGTTATATACTAAGCAAAAGAATTATTGCTAGGTTAATTTATGCTAACTATCTAACCAACAAACTAATTACCTAGGCTTTTACTAAGTTATACATATGAATAAATGCTTTCTATACATTCACACCTGTTTGTCATACGGCTTAAGATCATTTTATCGGAAAAGGTTCCACTTGGCTATTTGCATGAGGTAGGGTGAAGTGGTGGCTCAGGTTCGGATCAGGGTTCGGGGTTCGATTTCCAGCACAACTATATTGCCACTGTGGGCCCCAGAGCAAGGCCTTTATACCCCAGTTGCTCAGTAGTATAAAAGAGATAAATGTAAGTCGCTCTGGATAAGGGCGTCTGCCAAATGCTAATGTAAATGAAGTGTTATCTAATCTGATTTGGTGTTTACATGTGCCGATGCGTTGCAGAATAATTTTGGGACATGTGTACAGCTTGTCTGCCACTCCATGAATCTCATTATTTCCCACATTTTCAATCCTGTGAAAACCAGACATGCGGGGAAAGAGTAACACTCAGAGTAATCAGTTTACATGTTTACATGAATTCATTTATAAAAAGGTGTATTCCAGTCAACATAACCTAAAAAAAATAGAATCGGTTTAGCCATTTTAATTCTGATTAAGGTGACGTTTTTGTTGATTGTACATGCAATACATTTACAGCACTTGGCAGAAGAGGTGTATTAGAAGGTGTAGTATGGTGTAATTAGGTGTAGTAAGGTGTAATACGATGCTCTATGTAAACGCACCTAATTGTAATCAGTGTGAAGAATCATTGACATCAGAAAAGTCCTTCGAATGTAGCTAAAAATGTACATATTTAAACTAGACAGACAAAAGAAAATAGAAAAACAATGTTTTGAAAGTTTTATTATGAGATCGAGACTAGAGATGTACATATATCAGGACAGAGGATTCCACAGCCAAGAACAAAAAAACAAAAACAAGAATCTAGTAGGAAAAACAAGAATCTAGTAGGATTTTTTTTCCTGTTTACTTGTGAGACCTAAGGTTCAAATATCTTTTATATATTTTTTAGGTTGGGCTTATGGTGATTTCCAAATGATTCTTATTACATATATTTAAAAAGGTAAATTAGCTTAAAAGGAAGCATGTTTAAAAAATATGTCCATGGCAGAAGTTACAGAGCATGCTAACAGTGCTGCTAACAGTTTTTCGTATGTTTCTATGGCACTAAGTTACTACTAATCTCATTAAAATGCCTCCTTTGGGTTTAAATCTGAATACAGTTAGAAACTGAAAAAGTTAAAACAGCAAAGAAATAGAGGTACAAGCGTATTACACTTCTACATTAAACTGGGAGCCAAGGCAAAGCAGCTTAAATTTCTTCAGTGGAGGTTCTAGGATTTCATCCTTAGGGGAGCTTAACCCCCGCTACTGTCACTGATAACACTACCCAGGGTTGTGACTGTGTACTGCATAATGTTAAATGTACAAAAATAATCACAAACAATTACATAAGGCAACATAATATTACATTCTGCGGTTGCAATATAAATGCAGTCATTAATGAAGCAATAGTTATAAGATAAACAATACCTTGTTTTAGTAAATCATAGACACAGCCTACGATTTTACTGAATGAAAACAATTGCAAATTTCAAAATTGGTGGCTAGTTTGCTACATTATCTTATTTTATTTTGTTTGCATGTCCTGTCCTGGGCTCTGTATATGGATAGCTACTTTGAGATTGCAAATTTCTGTAGACACTGTACACATTGGATGCATTAATGCAGGCTAAATAATTTTTTAAAATTTTGTTGTAGAAGGTTCTGTAACCTTCTACGCGTAACACGATGTCAATGATTAAAGGCAGGGTTCATTCCAGACAGGTTGCCAGTCCATCGCTGGATCACATACAGACAAACAACCACACACACACACACACACACACTCACACTTACTTCTATGGGTGAGAATCACCAATCAACCATGTGTGCGGAAACCGGAGTACCTGAAGTAAACACACACAAACGCAGGAAGAACATGTAAACTCTACACAGAAAGACCCCTGCAGGGGATACAAACCTCTTGCTGTGAGGCAACAGTGCTAAGCACTAACCACTATGCTGTCCAAGTCTATAACCATGTCTCTATTAATATAATTGCACCAGAAGATGATTTCTCTAAGAAAATGGAGATTTTAAATTGTTGATCAAACCAGTTCAAATAACTTCACAAAATATTAAGCAATTTTACTTAGAAATTCACTCAAAATAATTAAAACACGATCCTTATTTAAAATCATTATAAATTATTTTTTTTTTAATTGTTAGTTGACCAAACCAACTCATATTGCTTTAGAAAGACAGACTCTAATGTCCTACAAAATATGAGTCAATTTTAATGTGGATTTTAAATAATAATTACTCTTCAAACTCACTATTACTGAAAAGCAGTAAATCCTATTATAAAATGCATTTTAAATGGCTAGTTACTCAAACACCTTAGGTCACTTTGGACAGGCCCACCTTGTGCTTCAACAAAATATTAAGCAATTTTATTGTGAAATCTTTTAATACTTTTTTTAGGGTTGACTTTAACGTCAGCTAATATTTAAATATAATTGCTCCAGTAGCTTAAATGTGATTCCCTATAATATAGAGATAAGAATACTGACCCAGTGTATATCTACACCAAAAATCAAACAATTTACTGTTAAATGAACTATAATTCTCATTATAATTGCAGCAATTTAAATATAAAGTAATTTAGATTTAAATTTGTTGACATTAAAAAAAAAGATTACTAAAACATGTTACTGTTAAATTCCTTGATCTTTTTTTGAAACATAACATGAGTAACCTGAATTAGTTTCATCAACTAACAATTCTAAAGCTTATAATGCGATCATATTGACGGTCATGGTGAGTTTAAAATGTAGTCTTTAAAATTTCACTAGTTAAATTGCCTGTTATACTAAAAATACTATACAGTAAGTATCTAAGCTGGTTTAATCAATTAACAATTAGAAATGCATTTTATAGTGATTGAAAATGAAGCATTAATGCAATTATATTGACAAAAACGGGAATATTTGAATATTTCCAAAAGTGAAATTGCTTGATTTTTGTAAAAGGATAAATTGGGTTCTTCCTAATGTAATCTAAGTTGATTTGATCAACTAACAATTTGAAATGTTTTATAATAATTTAAATTCAGTTCATGCATTTATATTGACAAATATTTGAAGATAAATTATTAACAAATTCCACAGTAAAATTGCTTGATATTTTAAGTTTGTCTAAAGTAATGGAAGTTGGTTTGATATATATATATAAATGCCCTTTTTACTATATTTTAAAACCAGCATGATGCAATCCTATTGGCAATAATAGTGACTTTGAGTATGAATATTAGTAAAAAAAGTTTATTATTGTTTTAATTTAATTTGTCTTAAATATTTATCAAAATTTGAAAGATTATGAAAGTGTTTAACATTGATTTTTGCTATTACTGATATGTTAAATTCACACCACAGGGATCTAAATAAACCAAGTTGTGGCTGCCTTAACCGCAGTTAGTTTTAAAGGGGCTGAAATGACAGACCAAAAGAGGGGTCTAGAACCGCTCCAGGATTTCTTTAAGGGTCAATCAAATTTCCACTCTTGAAAAATATAAACAGGAGTTTAAAAACAGCAAAAAGAACAGTTCTATTGCCATTTCTTGAGGCTTTAGGATCTTTGTGAAACTGTAGGATTATTATGTGCCCAGAAAAAAATGTACAATCCATAAATTCCCAGGTGCCACAATTAAAAATAGTTTGACAGTTGACACACCATCTTTCCCGTGTCTATTACTGCAACACTATCCAACCTGGGCCTCTTTATGCTTTGTGTATATGTGAAAATGGGTCAATAGTGCTTCCCCATAAGAGTTTTACAGTGTTCTGCGAAGAACCATTAACAGCTGTTGGCTGGTTTCATAGGGAGACACGTGTTAGCTTTCACCTTAGCTATTTTTTAGTTGTTGTATGAAAGGAGACAGTTGGTTGGTGGGTGGAAACTGATGTATATAAAACTCAAAAACTATATATACTAACTGCACTTTTTAAAAGTTGTGCTTTATTATAAAATGTGGCATTTATGTAGCACTTATTCTAAATAAAGACTAAAAAAACATTGTGTGTAAAATGAAGATATGTTGTTCCTTCAATGCCCTTGAATTTGTGTCTAAACTGTGACGTGGGCTGAGAAGACAACAGCAGACTAAAGCTGTGCCACCTGTCCCGAAGTACATTAGGTCCTGTTTTGTTTGTATGAACTTGTCAAGCAAGGACATCCATTCCATAGCTACTGCTTTTGATTGCTTTATTTGTTTAGGAGATAAGAAGGACCATGTACAGTACAAAGCGAAAGAACTAATGAGGAGATACCCAGAAATGTATCATCATGATGTCATTGTGACAAACGGTCAGGCTGGGTGCTGTAAAAAAAACCACATGGACACACGTGTCATCATGACACATACACACGTCAGGGCCCATCTATGGTGGTGATGCTGTCTCAGCCCAGTATGTGGTAATTAGAATTTGGTTTCTAAAAGAAGAAATGATGGATAAGTGTTCAAACCCATGACTCATGTATAATGAGTCAAGTATCCATGATGATGTATTGCTTAGTGTACAAATCATCTGCTTTCAGTATCTATTGGTAAAATCTAAATATTTTTTATCTTCTGGAGTGTGCTGTTTAGTAAACATTCTGACCAATTAAAAATAACTTTTTTTACTGCATTAGTATTTTATAGGCCTGTGTATTAGCAAGGGGTTCATGATAACATACATATTATGATATATGAGACACGATACATTTACGGCATTTGGTAGATACCCTTATCCAGAGCAACTTACATTTATCTTCTTTATACAACTGAGCAATTAAGGGTTAGGGGCCTTGCTCAAGGGCCCAACAGAGTTAACTTGGTGGTCCTGGAAATATATTGTAGTGAAATATATATTACATATTGCACTACAAAACATACTGCAATACTTGAATACTTATTGTTTCCACCATGTTTGTTTCTGAGACAATGGGCCATATGTGTCAGGGACAACTACAGAAGCGGAGGAGGAAGTCGTCCTACATGCACTAAGAGTTTGATTTATATTAAGGTAAATCAGTTTAAAACTTAATTTAAATATTTATTGATGATCACTATCGCTCAGGGGCCCAGCAGTGGTACTGGAGCGTCATTGTGGGGATTTTTCCAACCTTAAACTTTAGTGTTAATGAGATTACGGTGTTGCGTTAAAAGATTCTGGGGTGCAGTCAGCACAGTTCATACCAAAGGTGTTTAGTGGGGTTTGAGTGCAGGGCTCTCGAGTTCTTCCACTCCAACCACACATCACATGTCTTCATAAAGATCAGGAGCTTAGGAGCTTAGTAGTTTTAGTAAAGGATTCTACAACATACAAATACATTGTAGGCAAAAACTATGTGCTTCTTTGTGGCAACAGTTAAAAGACGACAAACTTCATGTAGATGTATTCTTAAGGTGTCCACAAACCGCAAAATTGAAACCTTAAATAACAGTTCCCAGGTTTTCTCATGTACCACTGCCTATGTGGTCAATGTCATATGAATGAAAAAGTTATTATAGTATAGACAACATTTGTTAAATGCAAAGTTGATGTAAGACAGACATTTAAAACAGTTGTGCTGAGTTACACCAGAGACACTCTTTGGCTGGATGTAATGATTGCGTTTATGACTGTATCAGCTTAGGTGAACTTTTTTGGAATCCGATCTGTTTGAGATGCTGTACAGATGAGTTTCTTTAGGTACAGATCAGGGGTTGAATTGAATTAAGCCGAGGCTGTCCGTGCTGAGCCCCATAACATAGTCTGCTATATTTTATTGACATTCTCATTTTGACTAATTTAGGCATTGCCTTCCAAAACATAATAAATGAAGTTTACATTTAACTTTACAGCAGTTAGCAGATGCTCTTGTTCAGAGTGACGCACAGAATGATTTGAGGTACGTTAGATCGCAAATCAACGTGTAACAACCAAGCAGCATAGATACTTTTTTTTATGTCAAGTGCTAGGTATTTAAGAAAGACGTGGGTCTTCAATCGTCTCCTCAAGACAGTCAGTGTCTTCTGTTCTGGCATTGATGGGAAGTTCATTCCACCATCTTAGTGCCAGAACAGAGTAAAGTCTAGATGCAGACCTACCTTGTGTCCTAGGGAATAGTGGGGCTATTCGAGCTGTGTTTTGCTATGCGAGGTGCGATAAAGTTCTTGGAGGAGGTAAGAGGTTGCTGCTCAGTTTTTGCCTTTGTAAGCAAGCTTTAGTGTTTTGATTTGATTTTGATTTAATTTAGAGTGATGTAAAAAATAGTTTAAATACTGCTGTTTCAACAAATCTTGATAGTGTCATTAACAGGACAATATGTGTAGTGGTTTATGATCTCACCTTTTAGTGTTAGGTGTACATAAGGTGGCCTGTGATGGACTGCCGACCTATCCAGGGTGTACCCTTCCTGCCTTTCACCCTTTTAGAGATAGGCTCCAGCAGATCCCTGTGACCCTAAATTAGGGAATAAGCAGGTATGGAAGATAAATAAAATAATAAATGTACATAAGGTCTTGTTTTATTACATTTTTGCACTCGTGCTGGTTGTTTCCTTTCGTTGAGTCGATATATGATGTGCAGAAAAATGATGTCCTTTTCTGAACAAAGGAACACGTGAACACTGTGAGAGAGAGACAAAAAGTGAGTGTGCATTATTCATTTATTTATTTTTTATTTAAGCAGGTTTGGCACATTTAAATGATTTTAATGATAAGTTATTTAAAATACACATTATCTACCATATACAAAGAGACCCCACCCACCCAACTTATCAAATCCCAATTTTAAGGGATGAAGCAAGACATAAATCCCACTTGTGGCAGCTGTGGACTGAAACAAACCATTCACCAGAGTGAACACAGTCCAAACATGTGCATAAAAGGATTTCAACCAAAAAAGTCCGCTCCGAATTTTATTATAAAAAATAAATCTTAGCTCACGTGTTAATTATAAAGGTCGTTTTTTTCCTTTAACCACAGAACCACGGCTGCATCCTTAGCCAACCCTTTCTACACGCTCCCTAAATCCTACTAAGATGCTGAAATAATTAGAGACATTAGTAGGAATAAGGGAGTTTAACGTATTTTTGCCACAACTTGGCAGTGATGAGAAACACGAGGAAGAGAGACACGAGAAAAAAATATCACATCACACCGCTGAAAACAAAAAATGCTCTATTATTCTACCACAAAGCAGTAGGAGACACAACGATCAAGCCAAGCGCTGAAACAGCCCAGCCATGTGGTGCTATTATAAGAAGCAATAAAAAGAAAAGGATTATGTACAGATGTGAGTTCCACAATGGATTTTACAGTACTTCCTCTGCCTGTGTTTAAATGTATTGTAATAATTTTGTGAAGCTCTGAAGCTTAAATCAATTACCATGCATATTTCCAACCAAGGGATTCAAAATTCTATCAGAAATGTGAGTATCACATGTTAATCAAGCATAATATCTAGAATATGTTTTCAATTACACTGTTAGTGACAGCAACAGTGGCAGCAAAGCAGTGCCAAAATTTTAACGGTCAACCTTCCAATCAGCCTTATAAATAATGTCCCTTTTGTAACACACATAATATTTGTATATCGTAACATTTGCTAACATTTAATGATTCTGCTTCTTAGTTAGTTATTTTCATAAAAGGTTAGACAGGTGTTTACTAGGACAAAAAAAGTCAGTGATGTCAGTAAGTAAAGTGACGTTAAACACTAACTAATAAAAAAAACCCTTAAAATCTTAATGTCATATTAACGAGACATCTGGTGTAGAGAAGACAGCAAGCTTAGATCATGTGTGCAGATGAAGACATAAGAAACTACACGACTAAAGCGCTGCTACATCACAAGCTTTAGCTAAGCAAGTGTTAAATCCCACTGCTGCAACTGTCAGCGGGTAGTTAAACGGCATCGTGTGTAATGTAGGAATCTAACATCTGGTGAATATTAATAAATACTTCTAATGTCAGCCAGATAAAGATAAGAGTCTGGTTTCCTTCAAGATTTGTTCATAATATATTCTCAGAGAGTTTTTTTCTTGACAATGTCACCTTATGGCTTGCTCATTATGTCTATAGTATATATATCAGGTTGGCAGTGCATTTGGTACCTGGGCCTTCAGTAGCAACTTACCCGACTGATACACCACTTAATACCACCACTATTACTTCGCTATTATAGAAACTATCAGTATACAAAACCTTAAAATAACCAAGGCGTGACATTACAGACAGAGAAGCATTTAGTGTATTGAGGGTGAAAACCATTTTTATTAAAGCAAGAAACCCTGTTGATGCAACTCCAAACCTCTACAATACAACCTTTCTACAACCTTTCTGCCACATCATCTGGAGCAGTTCAGAATTAATATTTTTATCTAATAACATGACAAAAACATAATAGCTGTAAACTAGCGTTACCGCTCGTCGCACTGGTCTGGAAGTGTGAACAAACTCTTTTCCAAGATGACACAAGCTAGTTAATTTCTGGGTTAGCGGAACTCTCCTCACGATGTCTGGCATTTCTGGAAAAGTCTGCCTTAAAAAACGTATTTTTTAGTATGTCCAAGACCAAGTCAGTTTGTCTTCCTCTGTCAGTCATTACGGACACAAAAATTCTATTTTAACTGTACAGACGTGTTTCGCTAGTTGAGGACGAAAAAATGCTGACTTTATTGTGGGCCAGCTAGCTCGAATTTGAAATGTGATTGGTTAAAGAAACCGTCTGAAATCATAGAGAAACATACTGAAAGCAGTGCAGCAAGAGAAATGCTATGAAATGAAGAGAAAAAACTGTTGGGAATAAATGATGTATATATATGAATATATGAATATAATGTAACAAATGTTATAATTTAGGTTGTAAATGTAGGTTATCTTATGATATTGTTTAGGCCAGCAGAGAAGACCTTGCTTGCTCTGACTGCCTGCCACTTATTCATATATATATATGTGTTTAAATGAATATATATGAATGTATATAGATATATATATATATATATATATATATATATATATATATATATATATATATATATATATATATGTATATAAATAAAAAAATATATAATAAAATAAAAAGATTGCATATGGATTGTAAATATTAAGGTGCAAGACATTCGGGTTAGATTTTGGTCCTTGCTGAGATACTAGACCTGTCGTAAAAGCCATTACAAACCAGACATAGAATGTTTATCTAATCAGCAATTATGGAAATAACGGCGTCATAAATAAACTGCATTACTAATTGCGTTACCTTTGTCGGTTGCACACACCAATAACAATTTAGTGTCCATTTTATTCATTTAGACTGTTTAATATTAGGGCATTTATGTTATTTGTCATATTTTTTAAAAAAGAAACGCAACTCATTTCTTCCCTGGTAATCCCTGGTAGTTACTTTTATAAGGATGTCAATCAGTTACAAATTGTAAGATGTAACTAGTTACTATATAACTTATTACTTTTTTAAACATGTCCAACACTGTTTATCAGTAATTTTAGAACATGAAAAACCGAATTACAGATATTTCAATCATCTTTTTTTTAGAAAAGTATCAAGACTACTGCAACAATGACAAATCAATGTCACTCACCTTAAACAAATCACTCTAAACTAAAAATGAGCCATTTCCCATACAGTAAAACATGTTTTCTAAACCGCATATTTTTAAAACATATATATTGAATTCTAACCAAAATGTATTAATGTAGTGAAAAAAATACATTTACAACTCTAAAATCACATTTGACAACATATTTATATATATGAATATTCATATATATATATATTGTATGGCTTTCTATGCTGTTGGAAGCAAAGAACATAAACAACCCCCATAATTAGATGATTATGTAATAATCGTACCATGTCCTAGTTGAGTCTAAATCTAAAGAACATGTGATATGTATTACACAGCTTCCTGCTCACTCTTTCCGTCCTCATTTCCTACCCCGCGTGAGCAACTCTTCACATTTGGGTGACCAGAGAACTGGCTGCTCTAAATGAAAGCTATTCCCTTCCAGCAGCTTAGAGAAGTGAGGTTGCAATCATGTCGGACGGATGAGAGGCTGTGGGCTAATCAAGAACCTGCTCAGCTTCACTTGGGATCACGGTGGGATAAGTAGAGTCTTACTTGCACAGTTGCAGCTAACGCACTAGATCTGCCTGTTGATGTTGGCAGAGGCCCTTCCGAGCCAAATTCCTAAGGCCCGCAGTATGCTCTAAGCAGACTCTATATCTGTTCTTAATCACAGCTGCTGAGGAAAGCCCCTGCTTGGTAAAACTCATGTCAGTGCAAAATCCTTCTCTGATCTGAGCATCTCAAATGACCTCAGAGAAACAAATGAGAAACATGTCAGTACAGCTGCGTTGCAAAAAAAACTTTGATGTCCTCACATAGCTTATGGATATGGAAAGTACTAAGTACCTAGCAAGAATGAATGCTGCCTCTTTTTTTGCGAAAAAGGATTTTGCATACCGTCTTGCTATTTGTGTATCATTAGCATTAGTTCAACAACACGTAGCATGCTATTTAGTCTGTAGGAAGTAAGAAGTGCAGGTGTGTAGTTAGCTTTGAGGATTGCGCTCACAGGAGGGGCTTCGGCACTAATGAGTTATAATAAGCATGCAGGTGTTCTACCTACTGAGTAAGTGGAAACAACAGAGCTTGAAGAGGTTATGCAGGATCAGGGAAGAAAAAAGATCTTGTTTTTGTCTAACAGCAGAACAAGCCCTTTAAAAAGTCTCGTTGCTCTTATCCTTGATATTAAATGACTGAAAAAGTAACTGATGAAGTGTTCAGTGGTTCCTTGACCACGCTCTTCGTATTCCAATTAAGTCCGAGGAGGAAGGTAAGGGTCGGAGTCAGACATCTGAATAGCGCTATTCTGGGTCGTTCCCCTCCTCAATTACCTGTAGAGCAAAGCCTGATCTTCACTGGCAGGAACTGAAACATTAACATTTTAAATGACCTACATGGGGTTCAGAGGTCTTTGTAGCATTCAGGAGATGGGCAGCAGGATGCATTTGCATGCAAAGCAAGTCCAGAGTACACGACAATGTCAAATTTAGCATCGTTACACACACTGGAAATAACTTACCAAGAAAAGGAGAGAGCTGAAGTTGCAGCTCAGAGAAGCTTAGGGAAGGAAAATAATCCTTTTAGCAAACATTCGGTGGCAATATGGAGATAATTACAGTGGAAATGTCATGGTTTTATCACAGCCCTGTACAGAAAAAAAGCAATTTCATTCCAAATGACTATGTGACTGTTTTTAAATGGGTTCACTTACGTTCACTTCACGCCAAATGTATTTTATTTAAGCACCCACTTTCTTTATTCCGAAACACTTATAATCAGTTCTTTTTTTTTTTTTGTTTGACAGCCTGAGTCACCTGTAAAGAATTTATTTAATGTGATTGATTCTTAAAAAATCTTAGTAGTAAACTAATTTAGGTTCATCATCACGACTGCCTCAAAGATCGTAATTGAATCGCTATGTAGTTTTTGAGGATGTTTCATACATTTTTTTTTAAACCTGAAATTGTGTTATTCTCTAATAAAAATAGAAGTGCTACAGGGGAACCTGTCTGATTGAAAAAAAATGTTTGGGTGTCAAATTCAGCTATAAATTTCGATTACAAGGAAAAATTAAGCATATATTTTTTGAGGAAAAGCAAATACACTATATGGATAAAAGTATTAGGGCATCTGACCGTCACATCCATATATATCTTTTAAAAATAATTAAGTGACTGTGTGGCTGTGGGAATTTTTCTCATTTAGCCACATTAGTATTAATGAATTTAGGAAATAATGTTGATTGAGGAGGTCTGGGGTGCAGTCGTTGTTCCAGTTCATCTCAAAGGTGTTCAGTAGGTTTGGCTCAGGGCTCAGTGCAGGACACTCCATTTTCTATAATTCCAACCGGAACACAGCATGTCTTTATGGAGCTTAGAGGGTTTGTGCGCAGTGGCATTGTCATGCTGGAACTGGATTTTAAGCTTTCTTGTTTCAGTAATGGAAAATATTAATGCTACAGCCAACAGTGTGTTTCCAACAGTTTTCGAAAAACCTGTTTGTGCTGGTGTGGTGTCTACACACTTCTTTGCCATATACTGTATTCAAGGGCACAGAAGGATCTACAGACCTTTGAGGCACACAGGAAAGTATGACTGTATAAAGTATCGCACATGTGTAATGTGAAACATCGTTTGGATTTATGTCTTAGTCATTTAAAGATCTGAGAATGAACGGTCCTGTAAATTAGAAAGTCATACTATTCATGTGTTTAACACTGACCACATGAACATATTCCAGAGTGTGTAAGCCTTAGTGCCTGACAGGAGTCAGCTAACTGATTAAAGCTAAGCTAAAGAAGAAAGCATCGTGTAATGACATAAAGATTGAGCTAAGATGCCTGCCTGCCTTATGTTTGTGGACATCTTTACTGGTTTTAAAAACTATATACAGTTTTAGTTTAAACTTTAATTCTAACAAAGTCAAGCATATAGAGTAACACAGACTGAATATACTGTGTGTGAATAAAATTCTCATACAAAACAATAAAATTACGTCTTTACCAGCAAAACTATTGGAATCAAGCAGTATCATAATACAAAGAAAACAAATTAGATGTTCTGGCTTACAAAGAAAATGCATTTGACAGATTCACTTGTCGTAATGTGACTGTCTGGATAAACACTATATATGACCAAAAATACGTTGATGATTGAGTTTAGGTATTTTAGCCACATTTACTGCTCAATGGTGTAAAAAATGTCGGTTTAGCCTTCAAAACTCTGGCACAAAAATAAGTTTTACTGAAAAGCTTAGTAACTGGACACATGGCACTGTCAAAGGATGACACTTTTGACAAGGCAGTTTATGAAATTTCTGCCCTGCTGGATCTGCTCCGGTCAACTGTAAGTGCTGTTATTATGAAATGGAAGCATCTAGAAGCACTGACAGCTCAGTAATAAAGTGTAGACCGTGTACACTCACAGTGGGGCTGCTGAGTGCTGAGGAAAATAAGATAGTAAAAATAGCCCTGTTGCATCACTGACTACAGAGTTATAATTCTACCCCTGAAAGCAGCATCAGTAATGAAATTTGGAGTCAGCATAAAAACACATTTTAGCCAGTATTATATAGTATTATATTAGGAAAGACCAACATATAGATACTCAGGCCTTTACATCATTGGGCCATATATTATACACAGTGGCAGGCTGTGCATTTGATACCTGGGCCTTCAGTGGGGATTTACCTGAAACGTTTAGTACTGTAGAAAAACGGCATATAACACAGTATGTCATTACAGAGACATGGTGAAAACCATTTTTATTAAAGCAAGAAACTCTGTTAAGACTCCAAACCTCTACACTACAACCACAAGTGTACCACATAAATCATCTGGAGCAGTTCAGAATCAATATTTATCTAATAACGTCACAAAAACATAACACATTTAAATAAAATATATAATATATTAAAAGGTTGTAAGCCATTGGTACGGCTTATAAGCACTGGTCTGGAAGTGGTGAACAAACTCTTTCCCCGACTAAGACAAGCTAGTTAGCTTTCGGTTTAGCTGACCTCTCCTCTCATTTCTTTTCTGGAAATGTCTGCTTTAAAAATGTACTTTTTAATGTATGTCCAAGACCAAGTAAATTTTACTCCTCCGTCAGCTATTGTGGGTGTAAAAATTCGAATTGAAAAATGCTAATATGTGCAGATCACTACAGGTGTGTTTTGCTAGTCAAAATTGGCTGTAACCGTTTTGCTCTGATCAACCAATCAGAGGATGGAAAATGCTAACGTTATTGTGGACCAACTAGCTGGCCATATGAGGTGAATTTGAAAGATGATTGGTTAAAGAAACAGTTTCATTGCTATAGTTTAGGTTACATCAGGCAGTACTACCGATTCTGAAGGCTCTGGGCAAAATAGACTAAGTGCAGCCAAGAGAAACGCTATGAAATGAAGAGATTAGACAGTTGGGAATAAATTAATACAATTTCATGGAACAAATACTAGAAATTAGGTTGTAACTGTAGTTCAGTGCTTCTGATAGTGTTTAGGCCAGCAGAGAAGGACTTGCTGGCCCTGACTGCACTCCACTGATTATACATCATTTGTCCAAACATTTATGGACACCTTGTCGGTAAAACAACATAATTGCTTCTTTCCCAAATGTTTACCGCAAAATTGTGTAGAATGTCTTTGTATGTTGTAGAATTAACTGTAGAACTAAGAGACACAAACACCTTGAGGATAAACTGGAACACAGACTGCACCCCAAAACTTCTTACATAACATCGGCAACTGAACTTATTAATACTATTTTTGGTCAAAGGGAAAAAATACTTAAACACATGCTCCTAATTCTAGTGAAAATCCACTCTTTCCAAAAGTGTGAAGGGTATTACAGGTGTGAGACTAAATCTAACAGATTGTTTGGAAAAACACATATGGATGTGATAACCAGAGTTTCCTAATACTTTTGTTCATAAATTATATGTGACACAATTATTGTTCCCCCAAATACTATCATGATAACATTTAGAATTGATGTAGAAATGCTTTTGCAATACTCAAACATTTGCACATCCAGTGTTCTCAGAGACTTCAGTTTCTTGAACTGTAACATTTACAGAAAAAAACAAACAAACAAACAATTATAATTAGCAGGGTTCTTATCACCCTCTACTGCTACTACCTACTTTACAGGCATTATAATGAGGATAATTACCACTGGTGAGAACTTAGCACAGCAACACCTACTCTTACAATTCTCGGCAATGTCTCAGTCCAATCTTGCACTGCTATATACAACCTGTAGGCATGTAGTAGCTCCATGTTAGCTGGGCTTCTGAGCAGGACCTTTAGACCATAACTGCTTTGATGTATACATTTAATGAATGTAAGTCACTCTGGATAAGGCGTTAATATATGCAGTACCCACCATAAAAATTCCTGAGATCTGGACTTCTGTATTTTCCAATAACCAAAGTTGTAAAATAATTACTTTAAAATAATTCACTTTGGGGCTGCATGGATAAAAAAATCCAAAATAACAGATTCTGGAAAAGTATATCAAAGACGACCGCAAACTTTTCAGCAGCTGGAAACATTTTTCCCTTTTATCGGGAAAGAATGGGACCAAATTGTAACACCGAAACTCCAGAAACTCATAACCTCGATGCCAAGACCTATTCAAACTAAAGAGGAGATGCAGGCATGACCCGCAGAAGGCATCGAATTTGAAATGAGCTCATTTAGTGAATTTTTTTTTTACATTTTTTAGTTGTTGCTATCAATGTACTACGAATAAAATATTGGCTCATGTGACTTAAAAGTCGTTTAGTTTTTATTTTATTCAAATTTTAAGAATGTCTCAACTTTTCCGTAATTCCGGTTGTAGGTTGGATTCATGTTTACCTGCGCTGAGTGTAAATATTCCAGCTTGATGCCTAAGAAATGAAAGATATAAGAAGCTAAAACAAATATTTCCAATTTGACCGCTGTTTTGGGACTGAGAGAATTAATCAGGGAAGTAAATTAATAACATTTCGTCTAATCGTCTAATCCTACAATTTCGTGTTGAATAATGACAAGGCTATACGGACTTACAATGAAGCATGTACATAAAAACTGGATCCTGAAAAAGTTCTCAGGCACTGGGACGCCATTGGACATGCTACTCCAATGAAAATAATCCATAAAACATTTCTGTAATTAAGTCTATTTTAGCTTTGTTTAACAAATTATATCTTTTCTACTGCAACATTTTATTGTATTGTCATGATTAAAAAACTGTTATCTTTATGCTAGTACTGCCCACTGGCTTGGTTTTAACCCTATATTATTATTCGGTTTATAAGCCTTGGAACATCTTAAAATGTACACCGAAAAATACTACATCTTTCCCCCGACCATGTCAGTGTTTCTGTAAGACAGTCCATGTTGTCTGCCGCTCTGACATCACAGGGGAAATCATTTCCACTAGAAAATGATGCAAGGGAAATCTGTTTACCATTGACTGTGTGAGCATCATCATGATTTCAGGTTTGTTTGTGACAGAGAGCTTGGGCCAAGTGGAGGTTGCCTTTTTCTGTGTTTGTCTCGCACAATAAGCAAATTTCACTAGCACTATTATTAGCAAGTAGCGGAATAGTGAAACAAGTAGAAATAGTTTATTATAGAATTTAAAGTAAATTAAACATACAAATATCAAGTAAGGAAGCATGCTTGAAGCAAGGAAAGGGTTTAGGGGTTAAGAGCCCAGCAGTGTTAGCTTGAGAGTGGTGGGCCTTAAACATTTATTTACAAAAGTATGTTTAATCCTGGCAATAATAGGGGGGCAATGCTATGAAAAAAACAACACATATGAAGTTACAAAGTTTATTATTACAAGTTAATTATAAAGATTATTTAAGCAATAACGTTTATTACAAAAATGCTAACATTTTGAAATGTTGTCTAAAGGTTAGGGCAAAAACGTTAAATAATGTTCTTATCTACATTGTTTAAGGTTGAGAAAAAACATTCATAAAACAATGTTCTTGGACTGGATTTATTCCTACTCAATCAATGTTTTGATAATGTTAAAAGGAAATGCTTTTTAGAACACCATAAAATAGCCATAAAATAACGTTCTATTAGCTTAAAGCAACCTGGATATTTTCTGATTTCAAAGCACGTTCCCCAAAACCAAAAAAGAATGTTTAAAAAACGTTCTCAGAACATAAATTTGTTTGGAAGCAGACTACAGTGTACACTACAAGAAGGGCCTAGATTTAAGATGCTGCTGTCCCTTATCGTGCTGCCTGTTGATTGAAATGGGGAATGAAAGGTTCTCTAAAGAAAAAAAAAAATCACTTGAAATGTGAAATTAAATGCATGATAGGAAAGCTACCAACTTGATTGGGGATGGGTGGAGGATTGGAAGATGGATAAGTGTTCAATTTCCCTAGACATAATAAAAAGTGGTAAGACAGATATTTCCGAGATGGCATACAGTTGCATGCTGTGCCATCATTGTGGCTCCTTCACGTCTTTCATTCAGACAGCGGTGCTGAGTGGAAAACAGGAAGGCTGTAATCAGCTGTGTCAGCTTTCATTTAAGGCAGGAAGGTGCCAATTTGACATGTTCCTTCTGCAAAAAATGAAGGCCCAAACTGAGTTTGGATTGACAAGGTAATAAAAATGATGCTGTAAGGCTCCAATAAAGAGTGAAGCAAAAGCCACCCTATGGATTTGTATTCTTGAAGCACCTTATGTCTTCTGACATGAAGAGCAAATACATTAATGTCCATATGCTAACATTTTAATGCATCAAAATCTCTATGCAGACTGTAGGTTGTGGAACTCCCCGAGTTGAACCTTTACACTCTATAAATGTTGCATGTCTTGGTAAATCTAATATATTCTCTGAATGATGTGAGGAGCATATCAATAAGATCAACAAACCCACATGAACCTTGTTTTTTATCTCTGGATTCAACTTCAATGCAGATGTAGAAAGCTGTGAGAGGCCCCAAAAAATTGGCAATAACACCGTGATCTTAGAGATTGTGTGCTTATCAGAAAAAAATAAGTAGTGAGCAAAGGATGATCCAAAGGCCGTTTGAGTCAACATCGCCTGGTCTGGATGAAATGAAGGAGAACAGTGTGTTCTAGAAAAGCACATGGTTTTGGGTCGGGAAAGAAACCTGAATGTAAGTGATGCTAATGATGATAATCATTGTGATCTTGCAGTTAAGAAACAGCTGAGCAAACAAAGAACAATTCGAGAAAGCTGTTTGCTGGAACGGCAACAGGATACCTTCTTCACGGTCCCGATTTGTGTTGTGCTAGAGCTGATCCAAGACACATGGAGCAAATCAGTACAATCTGCTCACCTTTTCACCATGATTCCATCATGCATTGCTGATGTATCATGAGAAAGGCTGTCTGATTAATTTGATTAAGCCAGCTTCAGAAATATGCTTTAATTTCAAACTGACTCGATTAGTATGCTAAACCAGTGTGCTGGTTTGTTTGTTAATTTAATTTCTTTTGGGCTTTTAGGAGCTGGTGAAAAGTAATCCCATACCATGATACAATTCATCTTAATTTTCACTTGGCATTCTGGTGAGACAGCCGCTTACACATACCTCGGTTTGGACAGACGTCCAGGACGTCAGCTAAATGTTTAGCACTTGGGAGGAATTTAGTCTTGACCTTGTCCCACTTTGACCTTTGACGTCTGGAACATAATTATAGGTGCCGACCTCTGCCCTAACTAACAGACAGACAGAAGGGGACTGGGATGGGATGACCATCTAATTACACACAGGACGCCTGCCTCATCAGCCAAATGGACATCAGACCAACGAAAATGGATGTTTTTCTTCAACTGCCACATGTGACCTTATTCTAAAACTAACCAGAGTTTGCATCTCAAATGTGCATTAGATCATGTGCTGACTTGAGGACGTGCCAGAATGATTTTATAGAATACACATTAATAGTTCTGATTGCAATCAGGGTTTGGACCTGAATTATCGTCTTGGACAGAGATCAAGGAGGGTAATTAGTAAACACATACTGTTTCCTGAAGCAACAAAAAATAATTATGCCTATAGGTGTTGGACTGCAAATTGGAAGGTCAGGGTTTGATACCCAGATCAGGGTTCAATACCCAGCACCACCAAGCTTCCACTGCTGGGCCCCTGAGCAAGGCCCTTAACCCCCACTTGCTCAGTTAAATAAAAGAGATAAATGTATGTCGCTCTGGATAAGAGTGTCTATCAAATGCTGTAAATGTAAATGTATTTCTAGTAAATGCTAATGTACTATACCACACACACACACACACACACACACACACACACACACTAATTCACAAACTGGAACTATTTTACTATTTTGAAAGGTGAGAGAAAGAATAATCTTATAGAGACACAGACATTATTCCAAGTTCAGGTTTGAACCCTGGACTCAGAACTAGTGAGACTCCTTGTATGTACATGTATAGAAACATACATACAAGTTATTTTTTCTAGTCCATGCAATTAAAAAAAAATTTAGCTTAAACCTCAGGTGATTTTATGGCACCCCTAAAGCATAAAGTGTTAAGGGCCTTGCCCAATGGTCATACAAGGGCCTGGTAAATTACTGATGTTTTTTACTTCCAATCTTGACTTACGTTTAGTTGCCTTGCCTGACCCAAATACATAGTCTTGACATGATCTTTGGCTAGGACTTCTTTCAGACTTGATAATAGAGGTTTTGACTACAGCCTTTGGTACAGCAATCCTAAATCTTAACTAAAGAAGTCCTGATCAGATGGAGAACCAATTGAAATTGCACTTGGTTCTAGGTAAAACCAGTTTACTATGTGAAAACCACACAAAACATCTGACAATTTATTTATGCTTGATGCGGTAGCTACAGCTGGGCTGTAAAGGGTTTATAACTTCAATGTTTGTCTAAAATTTAATTTAATAAAAACTGATGCAGAAAAATTAATGCTGTCCTTGTGGGGCCCTAATCATTAATAAATTTTAAAGTGTAGTCATCTAATGAGAGTGATTTAAAAATGTAAAATTCTCGCTGTTTTCAAATGACCCCCCCCCCCCCCCCCCCAAATCAATTTGAAAGCTTTGAGGTTTCATTCTTAGCTAGCAGCGATTGTATTGAAAGATACAAAAAAAATCCTACTACAAGACAAATACAAATCCTGGATCAAAACCTGCAGTAGTTGTCATGAAGTAATTTAGGGCTGAGAGCTGGAGTGGGTCACAGAGCTGTATGGTCCATCTTTATACATGATCCTCTCTCGGCAACAACTGCTTGCCTGAGTTATGGTACAGCCTCAGGAGGGTTCAATTAATCAATGCCGAGCTCACTCAAACAAAGCCATGTCCTGCTGAAAATTGATGGGCCTTTGCTCAGTTTCTGAGGTCTTGGTTGCTCGTCATTTTTTTTTTCAGTTGCCCACTGGAATGAGGACAACCTTGTTTGCGAATGGCTCATCCTTTACATTGAGCCAGACAGATCAAACATCAGCACGGTCGTGTCGGTTGACGACACAGTAGCGCAAATAAATTACTCCTGACATGCTGATTCATAGGGTCAACAAATTTTAATAGCTGTCACAAGGTTATTGACAAGGTGGCAGGCGAAACTAGGAGTTGCTTTGAGAAAAATGAAGCTCATTTTGCAAGGTTTTACTCCTTTGCTGTCCTGTGTTTTTTAATGGCAGGGGTGATTCTCATGTGACTTATGGGGCTACATGAGGTGGAAAAGCAGCTCAAAGCCCCTATCCAATATATCAGGAAAGCACTCACTTTGCTCTAACCTAATAAAAGCCGTCTGGGCCAATTAGACGAAATGTAATTTTTTTCATTCACCACTCTCATCTGATTGAAAATTGAAAATGATTGTCTGACCTTTTTTTAAACACACAGAACCAGAAAGAAATAATGAGATACTTGGTTAGTGTATTCTTCAAAGGCAGTGGTGGGCAGACAGGTCAAGGAACAGCCTAAAGGGTTACATACATAACTCATGAATGCATTTATTCACCACCGCGCTGTGTATTGCGTTGTGTATTTCAGACCTAAGATAGGTAGATGGGGGTCAGCCCACATCTGGGATTAGGGGAGTAGAGGAGGGCGAGCAGGGTCTCTGCTGGGTCCAGAAGGGAGTAGAAAAGCCAGTGAAAAAGTGCAGGAAGTTGCAGAAGGTCCTGAATCCTTTCCATTAAAAGCTTTAACATTCCACTCTAGTCTACCCTCTCACCCTGTTTCCTTATGCATAATTTCACTATATGAGCAGCTCTAACCAAAGCAAGAGATTCCACTGTGTCTGTGATTAGAGAAATGACTTCTATGTTTTGCTATCTTGACTGTAATTGGCTGTGCACACAGTTCCCAGTTATATTTATTTTCTACGGTAGAGTCATTGAAACCTGATAACTGCAATGATTAAGTCCTAGTTAGACACACTTAGATTGTGCCTATCAATCTGATTGGCTGCTTTCGGACAATGTAAACGCTTATGTTTATTTGAACTGCTTCTTTCTGTTTGGCCAGGTTCAATAATTGTTATCTACAAGAGTGTGAAAGTGCCCTGAAAATCATTTTCAACACGGCGAACAAGATGCAAAGGTGAGTGAGCGGGTACAAAACAAAATGCTATAAAAGCAAATTTATTGGAAGCAATAACCTCTTTTGAATTAAGTCGTAAACGGAACATGTAGGAGAAGTTGGCATGATTTTGTTTCATCAAGCAGCTTGTTGGTTTAAATATTTGCAGCATGTTAAATTGCGCTAAATACACACCTTTTAAATTAAGTGTGTATAAATGTATGTCTATCTAAACACACTACACACTACAGTTTTGTTTATTCAACTCAGTAAAAGAAACAAAAACTCTATAAAAGGATTTCTAAATTCTCCTTCCTTTGACAGCTATATTGTAAGAACATCCATAGTCCTTGTATCTTTAACTACACAATAAACCTCCAATGCCTTTGAATCCCACAGCCCTGAGGCCATGGCACAAGTCATGAAGCAGCTTTTCTTCCTTAAACATGGCCCCTATTGATCCAAAAAACTCAATATTACATTCATCTCCTGTGTGAAGCTGTGTCTCCACAAAGCCGTAACCCTTAGACTTCTGAGCACCACCTGCCCTGCAGGGCCCCTGGCCCTGGGGTCACTCTCAAGCATTAGGCTCTTCTCCTTCCCTCGCTTATAGCACCTCTACGTTCCATTAAAAAAGTCTGAATCTCTGAGACTCAGCAGGGCTCCTCCTGATGCTGCCTCCCATCTGCTACACTGAGCTGGGGCCTCTGAGTTGCCCAGCCTGCTGCCCTCATTAGCAAGTCAATGATTTTAAACTGCTTACCCTGAGGTGGCATGCATACAGACCTGTAATCTTATTCTAATACTTATCTCACCGAATAATATATGATATAAAAATACAATATTAGATTATTGTTTTATTTAAAGTTCTAGAGGGAACGTGAAAGAATAAAGGATAGGTGCTAGGTTACGACTTCTCCTTTTTGGACACATAATAAAGTAATGTAATAAAGTGTTACATAACAATAACAATAAAATATATGTGATATATGCTACAATCGAATAAGTAATGAGACAGCATGTTAAAACTGGTGCACAAACTAAAAAAACCTTTCAAGATCATTCTACAGAATAAGTGTATGGATAATATAACCCTATAAAACAAAGAATGGGATATAATACGACCCTGTAAGACCCTTATGAATATTTCCATTCACGAGAGCTACTCTAAAGCCTGAATAAAAATAAGCTTGTGAGGGTTTTTCGTATAAAATTTTAATTTGGCAAGAGATCAGATACATTTTTTTATCATTTCGGTGTGATTTTCTTATCCTGCCCGTGAGGCAAATTGCGGAAATAGGAAATGGTTTTGGCATAATATGCATTTGGGCATAATGCCAGTTCAGGGAATTACTGTGAAGAATAGAAGCGTTGCCCGACTTAAAAAAAACTGTTATGGCTATTGGGGAAATGATTTGAGACTTAATCATATGAAAACAACTTAAAATATTCCAAAGTGGTTTATTGTGCAATACTTTGTATTTTTTTGATTTAGTGACCTTCTCCAGTTAATGCTCCCATTATAAACACGTTTAGATAGAAAGCAGCCAGGCTTTAAAACACAGCGGCCATTGTAAAGTTACACAGGACATAAATTTTTCTATGGAACAATCGTAATTGCTTGAATGTGCTACCCTATAATATATCAGGGGTTAACATTTACACATTGGCTGTTACAAGCTTTTCAAATCAGTAGGGGGGCTTTAAACGAAACCTTCAAAAGACTCCCTTCCCACTGGACCCTCTTTCCCCTCATTTTCCTCCCCATATTAAATCGGACTATAATGGCCAGAACCACATGTCTTCATCCTAGAATGTGACCCAGAAATAGCTAAAGAGTGAAAATAGTCTGTTCAAGGTGAATATTAAATTTAGACGATTGGCTGGAGATTGGAACCATCTGATCTCCACTGGTGCACCTTACACAATCCTAAAACACTAAGTGGAATAGTGGTGTAGGATGTAGAATTTATGCCTCTTCCATTTCCTGTGAGGCTGCCTCATTGTAGAATAGACATTGTTTTTCTTATTATGTGGCTTTTTTAGGGTTCCCGCTAGCCATACTCACTTAACACAAATAGATATTGTGTGCTAGATCAACAGCCTAATATTGGGCCAATATATTACTCTAATATATGTGAAAAAAATACAGACACTGTGTTATTGTAGGACAACTTGTAAAGCCTGTAATAGTGACTCACAATCATAGCTGTTTTAATGAATTTTCCGAAGTAGTAGTGAGTAGTTAGAAAACAATATTGGGTGAGGCGGTCAGGGCTGCCATTGACATTCCAGTTTATAGATGTTTCGCACTTTGTGCACAGGTGCTTTGTCATGCTGGGGTTTTGGCCCCTTGTATAGTTACAATATATATTCTACAAAAGTGACTGCTTTCAAATTTGTGGTAAAAGTGTCCACAAACTCTTGGCTATTGCAAAAAGTTTGAAATATCCATCTAATTGCTTTAAGCAGAGCAACTTCGTCTCCTACAATTGATAATAGCTGCCTTGGTCAATCTAAGCACTATGCTCTGATCTACAACAATGAGTACAGCTACAATGCTAAACAGCTACAGTGTACATAAACAAAACAAGCTTGCTGGGTAATGATAAATCAGATGCTAATTCACAAGCTTTTGTTAGAGATAAAAGGTTTTGCTGTTTTATAGTCATGTGTCGATAAAGCTTTAATTCTAGTAATATTTTACTGATATTGAATATGGGGAAAAAAACAATACGCCAATTTACATTTTCAGTGTTCTGGAAGTTTTATAAGAATAAATAATGGCATATATTCATGAACACACAGAAGTGGTAGCACAGTGGTTAAGGTGTTGGTTTAGGTTTAAGGTTTAATTTCCAGCACCACCAAGTTGCCACTGCTGGGCCCCTGAGCAAGGCCCTTAACCCCCAATTGCTCTGTTGGATGAAAGAGATAAATGTAAGTCTCTTTGGATAAGGACGTCCGCCAAAATTTCATTAATGCCATTAATCTTATAGATAGATAGATAGATAGATAGATAGATAGATAGATAGACAGACAAACAGACAGACTGACTTCCAAAGTGTTCAGTGGGGTTAAGTCAGAGTCAGGGCTCTGTGCAGGACACTCCAGTTCTTCCACACTCAAAATACACCATGTCTTAATGTAGATCTGGGATCTGTGCACAGGGGCATTATACTGGAACAGCATTTGCGTCTCTAAGTTCCAATGAAAACATCTGGCTGTGGCAACAGTTTGGAAAAAACTGAGTTCTGGTAAGGTGTCCATAAACCTTTTGTCCTTATTGTGTAGCAGCATTTATATGTACTTTTTAGTGTTTGAGACTAATTATCTATCTAAGTATAAATTAATGACAAAAATATTCGGATTTCCTAATTATTGTAGTAGCAGAAATCATTTTTTTATACCGGTAAAAGAAGTTCACTAAACAACCAACATTACAAAAAGGAAAACTGACAGGACATTTAATTTAATTCCTTCTACCCTTCGACCACATTTCTATTTCAGGAGTACATGTGCTTGTTTGTACAGCTAGTGGTGTATGACTCAGAAAAATTCTCACAGCTATCTGAGTTTCTGGGATCTCAGGGTTTCAGTGTTTACAGTAGCGCATGAAAAGTGGTGGAGGTGTATGTTTTTGGGGGATTGGGTTAGATCACTGGTGTAAGCAACAAGCACATTTGAGCCCTATTCCAGCTTCTGCTGCCCCAGTGGTTTCAATTATCGGAAGTAGTCTTGTGTAAAGATATCATACGGTAAAAGCAGTGTGGTCTTAAGGTCTTGGTAAACCACCAGGAAGGATATAGACAGATAAGCATTTAGAAACTCGACCTTTAAACTTGAGGCATCAATTGTCACAATTGTTTTTTTTTTTTTTTTTTAATGTACAATAAATGAAAGAAAAAAACTGATATATTCTTCATGGGATAATGGGGTAAAGCATCCAGTGTGCAGAGTTAGCTTTGAATTAGGAAACAAATATAAACTGCTCACTTGTGAAATAAAGTCCTTTGGCAATCTATTTGTGTGTGTGTGTGTGTGTCTAGCACAAGTTCAGTGGTGCAGGTCAGCCTGGAAGGCAAAAATCTTTTGGAAAGATGAGATGTAGAGTTTTCCCCTGGATACCCATGCACTTTACAGTCTGTGGTAGAGAGAACGCAGAGAAAAAGAGAGAGACAGGGGGTGAGAGCGAGTGAGAGAAAAGATCTGTTAGAAGTATTTCTCCTGAGTACAGCTTTACTGTGCTGGTGATTGAAGTGCTCCAGGGCATGAGAAGGGGAATTAGTGGGTGCATCAACATGAGACAACTTACCGGCTACAGCCAGGCCTGCATGGAAATAGAAACAAGAACAAAATGTGTAAAAATGCCTAAAAGCCCTGTGGCCAAATGTTGGAAAAATAAATAATAATTTATTGCCATGACAAGTCACAAATATAACCTTTTTTCCTGACCTCACAGAAAAAGGGCCCAAACAAAGACAACCAACATTGCTACTGCTTCTGATTAATATTTAATGGAGTCTCGAAAATATGTAACTGTAAAAAAAAAAAAAAAATCACAAGGTTATCCTCCCGCCGGCTGTGTGAGTCACTGAGCGGCAGAAGCTGGTGATCCCAGAGGGTCTCTTTCATTATCACACAGAATGGAGCTGAAACACAGTCTGATCCAGCCGAGCAAATACATTATTAATGTCCACAGCAAGTATACCAACAAATTGCACTATCTATCTACAGAGTTGTAGTAAAAAAGAAAAAGAAAAAATGCATTCGGTATTAAAAAACATTCCTTGGATCTGTGCTGAGTCTACAGTGAGAATGTAATCAGATTTAAACAGTCACAAGTAACAAAGAAAATCCATCCATCTAAAAATATCTATCTATCTATCTATCTATCTATCTATCTATCTATCTATCTATCTATCTATCTATCTATCTATCTATCTATCTAAGTATCTGTCTGTCTATCTATCTGTCAGTCAGTCAGTCAGTCAGTCAGTCTGTCTATCTATCTATTTATCTATCTATTAGTTTGAGATCTGACAGGAGTAATAAAATTGGATGCCTTTCTCTCACCAGTCTGCACTCGGGTACAATAGAGCAGCTTTACTTCATGTGGTTTGGCATTCCCGATGAATGATTTGATGTCATAATGGAACTGTGGAATGCACAAGCATATGACTAACTAGTGCTCAGGTATTTTCTTAATCTGAACTTTTTAATTTATGTCTTTAACTGTTTATCCTTCCACTCATCTGACATTTTCAGTATAAACAAATTAATTATTTTATTGCTTCCAATATAAAATATGATGTTAAATTAGTCTGCAAAATTTTGGCTTTCTGTTGAAAAGATGTTTATTCTCTGTTGGATAAACTTACAAATAGATTTAGTGGTTAAAGCGTCCCTAGTTGTTTAGGGATAGAACAGACATTCCAGAAATACTATGATGTATTTCTTAAAATAGAAATTTCCCCCAGTTAAGGCTGCATGATCAAATTAAAACTAATGCTGGATTAGCTTTTTAAAATAAGTTTTTGGATCTTTATGGCTTTTAAAACAAACACTATAGGAAGACAGTTGATTAGGAACCTTTACATTATTCAATTAACCTCCATATCATATCATACAACAATTTCAGATAACAAGCTGCTTAAACGACATTTCAACTAAGAAATGACAGATAGGGAATTTTTTTTTTCTATTCAGAGTGACATCAAGTTTGACTAAAAAACAGTACATTTACATACATTTAAAGTACACCGAAGTTTCTGTGACAGAAAGTATCATTAAAATGAGTAAACCACCTAAAGTAAATGCAGCACGTGGGTTAGACAGGTAATCTGTTGGAGAACAAAACATAATTGACAAGTAGACAACACATGAATAAACCGATTCATCTGTTGTTTGCTAACCATAAAAATGTTAGCATGCACAATTACAGCACGTTCGATTTGTGTTACTGTGAAGACAGGGTTGCATTCACTCTATATTTTAAACTAAACATCTAATTCCTGAATTTATCTGATTTATTACCCCTCCTCCACTTGCAGGAGAAAATGCTTGCTTGCATATTTTAAATGGCTTACACAGTGTTTGTATATGTACCACCTGTATATAATATCAGGTTAGTACAATTATGTACAGTTAAGGGGGCTTCCTGCTACAGTGTGCTGCCATCTGTTGGTGTGTCTCAAAACTTTTTGATTCCCACTTGTATGGCCAAATGATTGTGGACACCCTACCAGAACATCCATAATACACAACTGTCTAACACAAATCCCTTTAATAAAACTAAGAGACCCAAACCCTGTTCCAGCATGACAATCGTCCTGTTCCATTGAGACATGATGTCTTCTAATTAGAGTGGACGAACTTAAGTGTCCAGCACAAAGTCCTGCCTCTGACTCAACCCTAATAAACACCTTTGGAATGAACTGGAACTCCGACTGCACCACAGACCTCCTCACCTGGCATTAGAGTCTGATCTCACTAATACTGTAATATTGTAGCTGAATGAGTAAATCCCCACTGCCAGGCTTTATAATATAGAGCAAACTATTTCCAGACACGTGGAGGTTATTATAGAAGTAAGAGTAAGACTAAATCTAAAAACAGAATTTTAAAACACATATGGATGTGATAGGTGTTCCAATACTTTTGTATATATAGTGTAGATGGAAGGTGTTGGTCAACCTGGGAAATTATGAAGTGTGCATCTTTGGGAGAAGCTGTAGCAAAAAAAAACAAGATATTTACAGCAGCTCTTATCCAGAGCGACATACAATATTCCGTGTTATACAACTGAGCGTTAAGGGCCTTGCTCAGGTGCCCAGCAGTGGCATGGTGGAGCTGGGAATCGAACCCTGGTCCTCAAGTTAATAGTCCAACAACTTAACCACTGCGCTATACCACTTCCCCTATGATATAGAATATGATATAGTTATATTGTCATTTACTTTTATACATAAGATATACATACCTCCTGGGAAATAGAGACATCATCCACCACAGTAGATCCTGCTTGCTCTTTTTAAGGAAAAACAGACTGTAGGAAACGCCAACAAAAATAAAAGCCACTCTATAATGTAATCAGCTCTGCAGTTGAAAACACACAAGTTATTCCAACTTTCCTTGATGACTGTGTAAATAACTGCTCGGCTTCACATGGCGTCTCTCACATGAATGTAGCGCAATTATTGCGAGCATCTATTACAGCCTAGAAAAGACAACAGGATACCGGAATTTTTGGGAATCTTTCTTTCTTTGACAAACTTTAAAGCAAACTGAACAAAATAAAACAAGAAATAGTTTAATACATTTCCTGACCCCAAATGTGTAACGTTTTTACTTCAGAGTATGCAGAGCTTCACGTCTGCTCTAATGGGAACAACAGTCCTTATCACTAAGGCTGTGTTGACGTCAAGTCATTTTTTTTTTTAAAAGCAGCAGAACTTCGAGGAAATAGAAGGCTTTAGTTAACCACTGACAATTACAAGAGGTTCTGTAGCTCGGGAAATGAGCGATGGAATCTCAGAGACGGTAAACATGAGCATTTGTCAGCTGGTAGCCTCCAGCCTGTGTGGGCAAAGTAGGGCTGACAGAGCTCTTTCATACCCTTTCATTAGCTGCGTTTGAATGAGGTAAGAACTGGGTGGAGCGCTAGCTGACAGTCTTGGAGCCCAGTCTCTGCCAGGCAGAGTTATGTGTACCGTTTGCTTTGAGGGCCTCCATGCTTCCCTGCTTATATAGCGGAGTAGTGATTCTGTAGCAGAGGTTAAATGCATTAGTCAGCAATGGAAGCTAAGGCTGGATGTGCAAATGACTGCAATCTTAGTGAAATTTGAGTGGTTTTCAACTCTCTTGGTGGGCTGGTTTACCCACTAACAGCATGGGCAAAAAGACCACTGGTTATCAAATATGTTTTAGCTTAACAAAAAAACAAATGGAATATTTTTATTTATTTTATTTTTATTTTAGCCAATGGATATAGTCTTAAAGCAGCTTTACGCAGAATGCACTTACAATAAAAAGGTGTTAGTTTGCTCCTTATGAACTACCCGGTGCTGAATGTGGCAAGAAAAAAACACAACCTCAAGAGGAACCAGACTCAGGAGGGAATCCATCCTCATCTGGGTGACACCGAATGATTGTTAATTACAGCTTATGGTAATGGTAATCAAATGTCATGTAAACTGTAGCTTTGGGTTAGTGGAACATACTAAGTCAGTATGTACATTTTCAGAACAATGGTGGCTTAAACCATGAAAGCGCTGGGTGGTTGAGTGAAATATTGGGGTTTAGGGTTGAATACTGTTTATCTGCCACTGTTAGGTCAATGAACAAAGACTTTAACCCTTTCTATACCAGGATTGCTGTATTATGACTGACCCGGTGTGCTGAACCTATCTTTTGAAGCTGGATTATGCAAAAAAAAAAAAAAGATTTTTACTGTGATATTTACTGTGTATGTAACAAAAATCAATGCCTTCTCTTCACTACAGTTAATCTGACTTACATACTTATAATCTTCTATTAAAGTATTTGTGTCCAGGAGAATTATCACAGTTTCACTTCATAGTTCCAGTAAATGTTAAGTTCTAAGTTACAGCTTATAGGGACATCCTAGACAACTATATGCTTTCAGTATTGTGGAAACAGTTTAAAAAAGGTGGGCGCAATCTTTCAGTCATATTAGTGTATAATAATTTCTACTCATAAGCAAGGTCACATTAGATCCGCTAACCAGGAACATTCAACTAGCTTGACGCTTCAACTTATGTTTTTGTATTTATGGTGAATTTTAAACTATGTCATACAATCGATATCATCAATAGTAATATATGTTGGAGAAGATGTAGATCTGTTTTTAGTCCTTATTGATTCTCTGCCTTTTGGTTAAAGTCAAGTTTAGTATCTGTTCTTATCAGTTTAATATCTGATACCTCCTTTATATGAGGACTATATGTTAAACGAATTTTTAGAGCAGGGAGTCGAAAAAGAGGCTTGCTCCATTTGCCCCATGCATCGACTTAGTATTGCAGTACCTCTAGGAACTATTCACTTTTTCTGGAAATTTGTATAGCAATAGTTAAGGTGTTGGACTGCTAATTAAAAGATCGAGGTTCGATTCCTAGCACTATCAACTTGCTACAGTTGAGCCCCTGAACAAGGCCCCTAACTCCCAATTGCTCAGTTGTATAAAAGAGATAATTGTAAGTCGCTCTGGATAAGAGCGTCTGTCAAATGGGCTGTAAATGTAATGTAGTCTATTTGCAGAAGTTCCTGGGCATTAAGATTAATTAAGACTTGTTATTTTGGTTTTAAATGGCACATGCTGACAGTAAGTAAATAAAAAGCTCTCATGTCTAAGTTTGAAATATTTTATTAACAACACCCCAACGTCAGTTATGTTAAAACGAAGCAGAATTTAAACTGAGCCAAGAACAAGAATCTAGCCAGAAGCATTAAAATATAAAACACTAAGCTAAATTTGACAGCAAAACCCAGGGAGCGCCACATTAGAAAGCAAACCTAAAGCCTACGATAAATAATCAACCTAACAGCCATACAATGTGATAAATCACACTATAAAACTCTCATAAAAACATCCAAACAGTCTGTAGGACGTTCAGGGCTGGAGTCCTTTATACTGACATATTCAGGACAAGGTTTGCATGGTGCATTGAGAAGATTATGAGTATATATATACTCCGGGAGTCGAGTCGTTTCTCATACGGTGCATTTGGGAAGTGTGAATTTGTTCATCAGCACTGATTCTGGCTGGCAATTCTGTGCTTAGCCCACCACATTAATCACATTAATTGGTGAACAAGTTCTTCACGGAATGGCTGGAAATAATTTGAGCAGTTGTGTCACACAGAGCTGTTTGTGCTATTGCAGGCTGTGTTTAGAGAATCAGTTCCCCAGGGTCACGGTGCTCACACTGGACCGTTTGTGAATGCTTGTCTGTGATGGCCAGGATAACCCCGTCGACCCCAGAGTCTCTCTAGGGAGGTCAGTCTTCAGCAAGCTGATCCTTCAGTCCGAGAACATTGGGGGACGCAGGAAGCAGCCGTTTGGCCCTGTCGGACCTCAGCTCATTTTCCCCTCTCCTGTATTTCTCTTCTGAAGATTTCTTTCACTCTGCACTCCAGACCTGATGAAGTGCTAGTTGACCCGAGATCCCTCTATGATGAGCGTGAGAGGAAGTCCGTAGAATGGCCATATATCACTGGTAAAATACCCCATGCCTGCTGCTTTAGACTGAATCATGTGAAATAAATCGTGCTTTAGAAGGCAAGAAGAAACTGGCTGTGTTGCAAAATAAAATATATTTTTTGAAGAATATTTCCATCTAGACTGCATACTGTATTTGGTGATCCTGTGATGAATGCTGTTTATTCTTAAATACTTGCTAAACCCTGATTCACGTGGCAATAGCAGACATCTGCAGCAGCCCAGCCACAAGCAGGGCCATTCTGGTGTATGGCAGACTCATCTGCAAGCATCATTAACATGTCTGCTACAGCAACCACACCAAAGTTTAGACCCGTGTAAAGGCACGGCTGATCTGAGAGCAGTTCTTAAATCAAAAGCTCATTATTCGCTTACTTGCCAGCTTGCGGCACCACATGCTACTAGGACGAATCAGACTCTACTTTTTTCCAACAACTGGATGTTGCTCAATTACCTTCTCGTTAGGACCAAGTTATACTTCTGTCTATCTCTATCCTTATGTCTGTCAAGCGCTAATCTTGGGGAAAAGCTATAGCATTGCTTTGTGGTGTGCTTTTCCCCATGATGTAACATAGACTTTGCTAGCATACACGGCTAAGGCAGAATAAGTCTTACTTAGTTCCATTCCCACAGAGAAGGCAGACCTTTTGAAACTATTGAATTCATGTATAGGGTAAATTTTAAAGTCACTGTCTAGCTTGGACTTTTTTTGAAGACCAATATTGCAAAGAAACTTTACAGAAAATTTGCAGCATTTAAGCGAAACCTGATTCAGTGTGTCGTTAGCTGTTATATTAACAAAGTTTATAGCTTGCTTGTTCATAAATACAACACTAGAATTAAATATAATTTCCACAGTGCTGAATTTACGACAGAACCTGATTGAGAGTTGCATCACCTGGTCTATAAAAATTAAATTGTAGCACTTATCTTTATTCCTTAGTATAGGGAAGAATTGACGTCCAACTCTAAGCAAACACACCTAAACTAGCTAATCAAGGTCTTGCTAGGTAAACTTAAAACATACAGGCAGGTGTGTTTTAGGACTTGGAGCTAAACTCTAAAGGAACCTCCAGGACCCAGTCTAGCGACCTCTGCCTTAGTACAAAAATAGATATTTGCCTAATTTATAGATCTCAATTTCTGTATAATTTGATTTGTGTATGAAATTGTAATCTATTATGGAGTCTTTCAGCCAAGTGCACCGAATTGACTGAAATTTAGGATACGTAGTTTGTCTTAAACCTTATTGAAATTATTGTGTCTTAAACTAGCATTGGTAAAGATCTAAAATAACATCACAATTACAAAAATTCTACTAGTGCAAATGGTGGCTTGCAAAATTAAGCTTTAAATCTAATCGGACCAAACACTGAACCCTAGAAAAACACCACTTTTAACCTCAGCCGTAAGCTTCACAATAACCTTACTGTCTGTATGCAACCTCCTGGAGAGTAGAAAAGGTCACATGATAAGAGAAATAGAGAGACAGAGAAAGAGAGAGAGAGAGAGAGAGAGAGAGAGAGAGAGAAAGATTGCTGTATTGAAGATGTCACTCAAAACATTATCTGGGAATGAGTCTGTAACTCTGTTTTTCAGCCTGGAAGGACAGCAAATCACACTGTTTACCTTAAACCTGCTCACAGACATATTAAGCCTCCAGCGGCCAAGTATCTTTCCAGATAACACAGCCAGGTTTCTTTATGGGGTCAGAAGCAACAACCGATGCTGCAACGGAGAAAGATTAGTTTGCCAATAAACACAACAGGCACTGGTATCCGAAACAGTCCTGTGAAAAAAAGGTTCTGTATTTAGAATTTACCAAAAGGCAGATGGTGGGGCAGCTTTTGGGTGTGTATTGTTATGAAAACCTTTAGCTGGATAAGATAACTGAGCTAGCAGTTTCTACATTTTAGTAAGTTTATACTTCCCTTTTATTAAATAAGTATGTTATTTTTAGTATGGCTATGACTAGTATAAAAAAAAAATTTGGATGTACTACATCCACAATTTTAACATTGTGGCGTGATGTTGAATAAATGATGAGTTTTACATTTAACTACAAGGAATAATTTTTTTTTCTTTAAACTACTTGAAGCTACTTAACACACTTAAAAAGTGCCATGTCCTGACTTACCAACACTTCCACATAGGACAAGTCGTCTGTCCCGTGGCCTCATAGGATAGCAAAATCTAGTAACTTTTCACATACTGTAATTTGCATACTAAGTATTTGGACATACTACTCGCCTCACATACTCAGTTTTGCCTACTATATAGTAGGAAAGTGTGCGATTTCAGAAGGGGTTTAGGTGTCCACTAGTCTCAGCCTCAGACAACTGACTGAGCATCTGACTAAAGCATATGGCACACTTAACTGTGACACTGTAGGAGCTTCGAAGTCGACCTCTGATTGGTTGAGGTGTACAGGATTTCCAGGGGACGTGTGTGTTGTTGTTGTTAACAATTTAACGGTTCGCCTAAAAACAACCAAGAAGAAGTAAGCTGTTGTGTTTCCATTGGTCCAATGAGCATTAATTAAGATTGATTAAATGCAGAATTCTTAAAAGTGTCAGCTCAGACGGCTTTGGGGTGATCAAACGGCTTTCCAGGCGGACCATTAAACAATACCACACACATGTCTCCTGAAAATCCTGTACACTTCAAAAGGCAGGTTTCCATACATAAAAAAAAAATAGAGACAGCTCTTTAGTTAACATGGGCTTAACCCTTGCCATCCAAAGAAACCGCTTTTTGACTCTAGTCTGGGATTCTCGCTTTGATACCTGGGGATCCTTATATCAGAAAACTAAGTTGTATCTCATGTTTCCACTGCACACACTTTGCTGTGAATGCTGTGTTTTAAAGCAAAGCTGTGTACAAAATTCTTTTGGCCTGCCTGAATCTGGGCCAAAGCAGGTAATGCTTCTCTGAAACGATGCATGTTTAAACACGCCTGATTTTTACAGTTGTGAGAGTTAACGTTTATCGGCGTTAGTGTGACTAAGCATGTGCTAATATCACAACTATGCGACTGTTCCTTTTTTACCCACTTCTGAAGCAGGGAAGGAACTGTGTTTTTTTACATAGAAAGAATGTCATCATTCATTGTAAAAAAAAATTGGAAATGTTTTTATTAGTCACAAAGACTCTACAGCACAGTGAAATATGTTTCTTTGCATATGCCATCTTAAAAAGTTGGGGTCAAAGCACAGGGTCAGCTATGATACAGTGCCCCTGGAGATAAAAGGGTTAAAAAAGAGTCTTGCTCAGGGACCCAACAGTGGCTGACTGATGGGGATGTAGTTTAAATCCAGATCTTCCTGGGCTTCCAACCAACAACTCAGCACCACAGCCACCATTGACATTCATGTAGTTTAGGATATGAACATTAAGGAACTTTATATGTAGCGAGTTATTATGGCATTTTTAGCACTCCAACGCAGATGAAATAATAACAATAGCGACAATAAACAGACCGAATCTAAGCCCTCGGATAAGCAGCTAGTCATGCACACATAAGAAACCATACATCATGACTCAATCCTTCTCGTCATCTTAAACAATCAGTTTTTGTCTGGTGTGTGTGTGTTGAATTTACTTTGCTAGAGGACACATCTATTGTCTCTGAGTTTATTTCTGCCTGTCTTCAGGCTGAGCTCACTTGCGGTTCAAAGGCACTGCTGAGAGTACAGACGTTACAAACAAAACACTGAGCAGCGCTGCGTCTCTTTTATCTCTCACTGATGTCTTTGACTTACATATCAGACAATATTACGCTGATCCCTTTCGACTGACGCTAATGCCTCTGCTTGCGGTTGACCTTTAAGAATGTTCTTTACCGTCACATTGAATGTAGTGATCAACGTTGCGAATGACAATTTGTTCTACAGTGCTGACTGCCAGAACTTAAATGCATCTGAATCAGGCTGTTATTTATTCCATATCAGACAACAGGCTTAATAAACTTTGTATTTTTTTCTTACATTATCTTTTGCACTTGTTCTGACTGTCGCCATGAAATACACATTTACATTTTTGGTGTTTGGCAGATGTTTGGCCCCTATCCAAAACAACACACAATTATCGGGTTTTTTTTACCTATCTTAGCAGGTAAGGGGTTAAGGGCCTTGCTCATTGGCAGTTTGGTGGTGCTGGGAAATAAACCCACCATTCTTTGATTAGCAATCCAACACTTTAACTACTGGTCTACTATTACTATATACATACATCAGAATATTTAGAAAACAGACATTAAAGACAAACCAATAGTGTAAAACTGAGTGAGATTAGAGGATAAGGCAACTGCAAGTTTAATACAGTGTTAAAAATCACTAACCATATTAATTCTGTCAAAATATATTTAATGAAATAAAATAAAAATAACAAAAAAAATTCTACTTTACGTTAACACTTAAAATTAGTAAAATGTCAAGAAATTTTATTTGTTACACTCTTATCTAGTAATGATATATCTTCTTTTCCCTTCAGTTGTTCCCTTTTAGGGGTCGCCACAGCGAATCATCTGTCTCCGCCTAACCCTATTCTCTACATCCTCTTCACTTACACCTACTAACTTTATGTCGTTGGCCTTCTCTCCCCCTTTGACCAACAGTAGCCCAATTTCCGTGGGCACCCTGTAGGTCAGTGTTAACCTGGACCTCGACCAATCCGGTATTTATCCAGGCTTGGGACTGGCTTGTGACCCCTGTGGCTAGATTCTAGTAATGATATATAAATAAATGAAATTAATTACACACTAGCTAAGATATCGTCAGTTTTCTCTGTGTAAAGTTTTGCACATAGCAGATACTATTACAGATTTAATGTTAACATGTAAACAAATATATAGCAGTAATGCTAGTAGTAGCAGGGGCTGGGTGATTATGATTATAATTATTCTAATATTTGGTGTCTCATTATATTTTTTGGAGATATTTTGTGTTACAATTATCATTCAATTCAATTCAGTTTTATTTGTATGGCACTTTTAACATTGGACATTGTCTCCAAGCAGCTTTACACAGAGAATGTAGTAAAGATAAAAGAGTAAGTTTGACCCTAATTAAGAAGCTGGTAACGACTGTGGCAAGAAAAGACTCCCTGAGATGAAGTAGGAAGAAACCATAAGATGATTTTTTTTAGATAAGAGACGAACTCCCTGTAATTGGTCTGTGACATATTACTATTTTAAAGTTTTTCACTGTATGCTGTGGCATGACTCATTTTTGTGCTTTTATGTTGACAGATGTGTCTATTTATTTAGTATTATACTAGGTGGAAGAGCTGGAAGTAGCAGAGCTGAAGATGTTAAGGTTTTCTTTGGGAGTGACGAGGTTGGACAGGATTAGGAATGAGTTCATTAGTGGGACAGCTCATGTTAGATGTTTTGGGGAAAAAGTCAGGGAAGCCAGATTAAGGTGATTTGGACATGTACAGAGGGGGGATAGTGAATATATTGGTAGGAGGATGTTAGAAATGAAGCTACCAGGCAGAAGGCAAAGAGGAAAACCAAAGAGAGGAGGTTTATGGATGTGATAAACGAGGACATAAAGTTAGTAGATGTGAGTGAAAAGGATGTAGAGAATAGGGTTAGCTGGAGACAGATGATTCACTGTGTCAACCCCTAAAAGAAAACAGCCGAATGGAGAAGAAGATACTTAATTTACATATCTTTTTAAAATATTTTGATTGTTTTTATATGCAAAAATATTATTATGGTGTTGAAAATTGATAATATTTGTGGGTGGCTAGAACATCTACATTTCCTTTATTTCTTATGGGCAAATTTGTATCGCAATACCTATTTTTACCTTACAAACTTGCTTCCAGAATGAATTAATTTTGTATGCTGATAGTCTATAGTTAAACAGTGTAACCTGATTTATTTATACTCTGCAAAATCAAGTCCACCGCAGTTAAACTTACTAAAATGATAAAGGCTTTGGCCAGTTTATCAGATGATAAAGCCTCAGCACTGCCAAGTTGCCACAGGATTTCTGAGCAAGGCTGTTCCGGCTCCAGGGGGTTGTTTTTTAACTGACCAGGCAGCAATGCTTCATCCTCTAAAGGAAGCGGTCCACAAAATGTAAAAATCAGAAATCAGATGTGTGCTTTGATTGTAAACCTAACTGTGTTTCATACACAACTGAGCAGGTGTTTTAAAGCCTCGACACTTGAATATGTTCAAGGAAGAGAAAAGTATTGGAACACTTTATTAACTATGAAACATGAAACAACTTTATAGATAGTTTAAAATCAAATAAGATTCTTCTAATTTAAATTTATACTAATTTGAATTTTAAGTAGTTTTCATAAGGCACCACTCTATAAGGCGGAAAGGCTGATAGAGAACCAGTTTATGGACAACACGCATTTATACGGTGGTCTTATTACTACATAATAGTCCTCATTCATCAAACTGCACATATATGAATTTATTCATAAATTGTTCACTGGAGCATTTATACAGGAAATATCGTCGGGTATTTATAAAAAACTGGATAGTATAGAGAAAATATATAACATCTTAATAAATCTTCTGAGTTTGTATTGATGTATGCAGTAGTAAACTTAGTAAACATGCTGATGCAAACCTTTATTTATCAGCTTCACATCTTGTAATCAGTGAGTTACTAAAATATATATAATATATATATACTAAAATATATATATATATATATATATATATATATATATATATATATATATATATGTATAGTATATATACGATATATATATATTATTTGGTGCTTATCGTTCATTTAATTCACATCCACAAATGGTTTTACGAAACCCGGTCATCTCATGTTAATAACATAAAGGACCAGTTTCTAAATGACCACAAATAATAAATATACAATTAGAAAAAGTTAAGAAATGGTGGCCTGTAAAAGAGGAAAAGATAATAATGTCTGTAGTAGCTGACGAGCTGCAGTGGCTAAGCTGCATTAGTAGAAGAACATACTGCACTTGACAGCATTTGTTAGTTTTGTCTGTTATGTAGGTTTGTGAGTGTTATTAAATAAGCTGTACTGTCAACATACAGTTAATTGGTATTTATCCATATACAGTATCATGAGAATTAAATAATAAATATATTTAATTAAATTTAATGTTGTTTGTATAGCACTTTTAACAATGGTCATCGTCTCAAATAGAATTTACAGAAAACAGAATTACAAAAGAATACAAATCAGGCCTGGTTCTTGCTAACCATTGAAGGGTGGGCAGACAGATATTCCAGGTGGGCAATTTTTGGGTGTGGAGTTTAGGAGATAGATACTCTGTAAAATTTAACTAATTAAATGATGGAATAGCAAAAATATTGTAGAACTAATATTTTTGCTTGGGTTTGGTTATGAAATTTTAAAATATTAAACAAAAAGTTGACTAATTGCTATACTAATAAGAGAATAGACTAATGACTGAGCTAATAAGAGAATAGACTGATCAATTAACTAAGCACAAATTCAGGCAAAATTATAATCTATAAATTGGAGTAAAGTTTGGGCTGAATAGAAACTAAAAATTCAAGTAATATTTAAAAAAAGGTTGAATAAACATTAAAAAGCTCAGTGGAACTAGTTGATGTCTGTATCAGCTTCTCTGTAATCCTTGACAGACCGGCAAGCTGCCCCGCCTCACAAGTGTAGACCGCACAAGTACTTACAGCCAATCAAAAACAGAAAACTGTTTGGTTTTGCATTGCGATTGGTCTGGGCTTTTACTCCCCTTTTTCAAACTAGCCCACCTCAGACTGCTTTTATCACATCACAAATCATAAGGAAAAAAATAACAATGTATTTGTAAACCGCTGTCTATACCAAAATTGATTGGGTAGGCAAAACATTTGTTTGGGCCCACCTATGCCCATGCCTAGAGCCGGCCCTGATACAAATGAAAAAAAAATAAGTCTGAATAACTTTTACTATAATCCTAAGGTCTGGGAATTTTTTGGTCTCTGGTTTGCCTTACGAAAACATTAACCTTTATTTAGTTATATCAAGGTATATATAAATCTCATGTTTAATTGTCCCTGTCCTTTTTTTCCCCGCTGTTTCTATAATCAAAAACTGCTCATTATTTTCCTGACAACAGTTAGAGCACACACAGGTCACTCTGACCGCAAGCAAGCAATTTGTGTTGCCACTGAATTACATAATAAAGCAACTTTCTGCTCGGGTTCGGGTACAAAAGTCTGGTGTCAAAGGTTTCTGCTTGTATCGAAGTGGGAAACATTTACCTCTTTACTTTAAAAAGACTATTAGCATGCTAATGAGGGTGAAAAAATCTTGAAAGCGTGCTTAATGAATAATAATAACGATCATAATATCTCAAGAGTGTCATTAGGGAAAAATGACTTTGAGCTGAGGAGGCGGAAAAAAACACTTGATTTAAATATAAATATATAATTATAAGTATAAATAACTCAAAATGTCGAACAATCAGACGTTAAGCCATCTTGCCCATGGCAGTGAAAGAGTAATTGGTTATTTGATTGCATGCTTGGGCTTCAGGCACCAGACAAAAACTCAGCAGTTGAACAAACACTCTCTTCCGTCTCAGGCTTTCTGACCTCCCACCTCGAACACACACTCGGCTGTGCCCCAGCACTGCTTGTTCAATAACATCACGCTACATGATGCCAAATAAGCAGAGGCTGAGACCGCAGTCGTGTCTACAGTAAACAATCTGAGATAAGAATGAACAGGGGCAGATACCTGAACTGCCATTTGAGATAAATCAGCTGAATTATTCCAATAATCTAACATACTAAATAAATTCAACAGATACTTCTATGCAGATAAATTTGGTCTAAAAAAAACGTTTCTTTTCTTCTTTTCTTTTTAGTGCAATTGCATAATAATGGACGATACATGCATTTCTGCTTCCAGTGTATGCAGAAAACATCAGTTACACTGATAACCTATGGAAGAGGTGATAAAAAAATTTTATAGCATATTGGGGTTTTTTTGGGAATAAAGAATTCAGGTTTTTGTAAAAACAAGTCATTGTTTAGAGAGTCATTTCACAGCATAACAAAAATATGGTTGAACCAGGTCATAGCATCAGCCATGATCCACCCTAAATGTGTTTAAACCTCATGCTATAATTGTAACATGCTTTTAAACAATGGTTTCTTTACTGGTGGTCTGTAATCTTGGGTCTCTGTACAGTCTAATATGTCACTGAGGTGGACTGCAGGGCTTTTAACCACAGGCACGAGTCTTTCTCTTTCTCTCTCTCTCGCTGTTTCTCCATGTCCCCTCTTTTCATTTACTCCTACACACACATTCGCATGCTTCTAGTAACAGTTCAGAGTGCAGATGAGGACTAGGCCGGTGCATGTTCAGTGTGTAGAGTGCGGCCACTCTGAAATGTCTTGTGTTTATGTTAGGGTTGCTGTCTCGGTGGCCCACACACCGCTGGAGGGCTTATACACAGATAGGCGAGACATGCACAGAGAGGGGCCAAGCAGAATGCTTGGCAAATTAGGCCTGCTGCCAGTCAGCTGTCTCTACCACCTACCTCTAGATCTGGATTTAACGGACTGCCTCCCAGCACAGAGGTGCCAGCCTGAGTTTAGGCTTTCTGTCTGTCTGAGTTTTATATAAAGATTATGTAAGGGTTATGGGGATAACTCTTTTATCACTGCTAATCTTTCCTTATTTCCCTTCTTTTTTTCTTCCTTCTTTCATTCTTTTCTTCCTTTCTTCTTTCTCACATATTTATTTTCTCTCTTCGTCCTGTCTTCCTTCCATCCATCCATTCAACCATCGTTCATTCCTTTCTTCCTTTTCTTCTTTTATTTCTTCCTTCCCGTTTTCCTTTGTCTCTTCCTTCCTTCCTTCCCTCCTTCCTTCCTTTCTTCCTTTATTTTGTTCTTTCCTTCTTCCTTTTTCTTCCTTATTTCCATCCTTCCTTCTTTCTCTCTTTATTTCCTTCTTTCGTTTATTTCTTCCTTGCTTATGTCCTTTCTTCCTTCCTTTCTTCCTTTTCGCCTCTATCTGATTTTCTGTCTGAGATAATTTCAGATCCCAACCTCAGCAGCATGTAGCAGCTTCTGCACATTGATCCAAAGCCTGTGACGTCTCAAAAGACAAAACCGCAAGCTCACAGATGCAACGATAAGTATTGCCCTGGCATGACAGGCTGTTTTTTCCTTCATACACAAACACTCCAACCACATGAATCAGCAGCTGAAAGGCCCAGATTTAGGAGGCATTACTCACACGCACCCACGGCTGTGCTGTACACACAGAGTATAACAGTCTGTACACTTTAACATCTATTCTATATGAAAAATCTTTTCAAAGTATCACAATAGAATTGTTTAGCAGTTGCCTCCGGCATGTGTGTGTGTGTGTTTTGTTTGGGTGTAAGTGAGATTATAGGTGCCAAGAAGATCAAAGCGGTGCACAAAATGTGAAAATCAGAAATCAGATGTGTGCTTTGATTGTAAACCGAACTGAGCAGGTGTTTTAAAGGCTCGACACTCGAATATGTTGAAGGAAGAGAAGAAAGAAGTGTTTTAGGGATTCATTATTTCTGTGATTATTTGCCCAGGTGCTTGTAGACAGTCAGGACTGCAAGCTAACTTAACTGCAGGTCTGGATTAGTGTAATTAAAGTTATGTTCAGGAGATAAAGCAATACAAACACAATAAACAATAAACAAAAGTAGTCACATCTGTAACAAAAAAAATGGGCCCCTCACAGATTCTCAGGTGTTCATGTCCCTCAGCGGCACTGAGGCTTTTAGGAACATGAAACACATTTTTAAATAGAGTTACTCTGTTTAAGACAAGCACTGAAGAGACCTTTAGGACAAAAGGGGTGCGTGCCCATCTCCCCTCTCCCTGTGTTTGCCTTTCGTATACTTTTCTATTGTGGGCTGAGCTCAGGCACCGAGTTCCAGCCTGCAGCTAATTTTTTTTTCCATTTGGATCAAATTTCCTAGCACAGATGCTGCAACAGAAGAGATTGTGAAGACCAATGCACGATTGCATTACCTTTTTGCCTGTAAACTTTAAAAACATTATGGCTTGAAAAAACCCCACCAAGGCTCAGATACAGAGATGAAAAGGAATGCTTAAAAGCCAAGAGACGTGAGACACCCTGTTTGTTTAGGAACACGGTGCTGCTAGTTCAGCAAGGTCATCTCAGCTAGCTGATCAAACATGGAATGCAGTCTCTACCCAACTTACAGTAATGCTGGTAAAGTATCTCATTTAGCCATCTAACTCCCTGGTTCCAACATGCCTGAATGTGGATCATATCATAATGAGGCAATTGCAGAAAAAGAAGACGATCTACATCAGCTTAACGTAGCCGGAATAAAAATCATTTGGATTGTGCAAAAACATTTTATCTATCCCCCCGTTCACACTGTTTATCCTATACAGGGTTGCAAGGAAGCTAATTTCAGGGTACCAACACACACTTTGGGCATTTTAGAGATGCCAGTCAGCCTCTAATGAATGGTGGGGTCTGGAATAAACAGGAAATTAACCCTTATTTACCTGACCACCCCTCAATCCAAAATTAAATGCAGCCCCTAGACCGAAATCAGTCCCCCTCATATGATATAAAAGTATATTTTCAAATATATATGGCCAAAAAATACATTTGCTAAAATAGATTTTAAGATATATTGACATGAATATTTGTTTCTACAAATGTATTTTCACCAATTTATTTTACAAATATTTTAACATTAATTATGTTTAATTATATTTTAATCTTTAAAAAATAGATTATGCTCTCTGAGAGAGAGAGAAAGAGAGAGAGAGAGAGAAAGAGAGGTAGATAGAGAAAGAGAGGTAAAGAGAGAGAGAGAAAGAGAATGGGATAGGTGACCGTTTGAGCTTCTGTAAAAACCGTGATCATAAAAATTTTTTTAATATATTTTGGTTGAAATTGAATATATTTTTAAGCACCATAGATACAATATATATTTTACATATATTTAAAAAATATTTTGGCCCGAAGAAAATATGTTTTTTACCGTATGGACCTAAACAAAAACATGAACCCATGGACTTGTTTACAGGTTTTTACAGTTTTGCCTATTATACTAAATAATGCCGAAAGATATGGCCAATCAACACACAATCCACACAGAGATGACATTAGTCTGATAACCAACCCATCGTCAGATCGACACTTGTATGTATGGAGTGTTGTGCAGATAGAAGCTGACAGCCTCTGGAGGATTCAGGCACACAATCAATCACTCATTCAGCTTCTCGTTCCAGCGACTGGCCAACATGAGGAATAACAGATGAGCCTTGTCTTTTAATAATACACAAACGTTCTGCTGCCATTGGCGTAAACACTGTACGCTGCTGGAAAATAACACTGATTTCCTTAGCATTAATCAGTTGTTATAAACATGTGAGAGGATTGAATTCATTTTGTCATGCACCGGTGTTGAGGAAGGAAGGAAGGAAGGAAGGAATAGAAGAAGCAAGAAAGGAAAGAAATTGGGACGGAAGAAAAAAAAAAGAAAGGAAGGAAGAACAGAAATAAGAAAGGAAGAAAAGAAGGGAGAGAAGAAGGTAGGAAGGAATGAGGGATGGCAGGAATGAGGGACGGAAGGAAGGAAGGCAGGATGGAAGGAAGAGAGGAAAGAAGAAAAGAAAGGAAATAAGGTAGGTAAAAAGTAAGGAAGGAAGGAAGGAAAAAAGTAGAAAGGAAGGGAAAAGGGACAAATGAAGGTAGGAAAAAAAAGGAGGGAAGGAAGGAAGGAAGGAAGGTAAGAGGGAAGGAAGGAAAGAAGAAAGAAAATAAGGAAGAAGGGAATGTAGAAACGAAGGAGGAAAGGAAGGAAGAAAGGAAGGAAACATATTTGCCTATGACACCTTCTCTTCCTGTGAAATGAGAAAGCACATTTAATTTAATTCTGGATTTTAATTATGTCTTTTTTTTTATATTGTTGACTTTTACTTCATATCTAATTTGTATTCGTTCGGTTTCTCTAGATTCTTATAACGGTTGTCCTGATGTTTACAATAATAACACACATCTGTGGATAAATTGTAATATTTATTGTGTTTTATTATTATTTATTTTTTAATTTTAACAATGACCTGCCTCCCAGGACCAAACATCCCTGATGTACACACTCTTTTATTCATTATTAGGTTGTGTTATTACTGTGACAAGACGTTGTACTGCATAATAACATCTGAATCCGCAATGAGCCAATGTGGTCCCATGTCTTTTATGTCCTTTGTGAAAGTAACATTATTTTATCATAAATACCTAAAATCAACGTAAAAATGGATGCAGATGTGTGAATCTTTCTTGCATCATTTTAAAGCTCAACACCTGTGAATAATTTCAAGCTGAACTTCAATGTTTACCAGAATATTTATTTAAATGAGTATTTGCACTTTTATTTTTTATCTTATTGTCTGTTCTATTTTTTGGCATTAACTTGAAAGAATGTTCTCAATTAGAGGTCAGTCTTTAGCCAACACAGCTCATAAAGCAGACAGCTCACTTAGCAGGAGAGTTTTAGCCATTAAAGTGTGCATGTGGTAGAAATGGTAGTGGGGGAAGGGAACGAAGGGAGAAGGAGGGTGAAAAAAGCAGTTCAGACAGCTACTTTCACAAAATAGGACATTTAACTAGCCAATTAATTGATTCACACTTACGGTTGTACATTAATTTGAGAAACAGGCAGAGAAAATGGTAGTAGAGATGGTGACATGGGGTTATACCGCATTAATTAGAACAAAGCTGGGCAACCCTTCTGTCCATAAACATATCCGTCTTTACACTCCACTATCTTTTATTAAGATAACATTCCCCCTTATTGTCTATTCAGACAGTCCATATAGACAGCTGGTAATTTCTCCATTTTTAAGCAGACATAAAAAATCAAGACACACATTTACACACACACACACACTCCCCCACCACCATCCAATACATTTCGGTAACTTAAACTCACCGTATACAAGAACAACTGTAGAATCCAGTGTGTGTGTGTTTCTGTTTGCTCCACACATAATTAATGCTAAATCTCTGACATGCTGTCATAGTTTGCTGAAATAAGAAAACGTCTCCGGCTCCGTACCTCCGCATTAGGGTGCACAATGCATGACCAAAAAAAAAAAATTCTATCTATGGGAATTTTTCGACGTGTGCTGTTTCTTAATTGCCCAAATTGTTTACAGCTAAGCAGGAAAACATGTATGCACACAATGAAATAAACCCCGGAAATGCATGCTCTTATTAGAAGAGGAAAGTTTGCACAGAAGGAAAAAGGAACGTCACAGAATCAGTTAAATCAATAAATAGCTAAAAGGGTTTGTCCTGTAGTGGAAAGCGTGGATTACACAATTATATTGCCAGATAACAAATACTTCCTTGAAAATCTTGATGAATAACAAATACGTGCAATAATTACTCATGTGTGTGAGGGGTGCATAAACCATTAGCCAGAGTGTCTTACATTGTTTTTTTAATTTAAGCAGTTGAGGGTTAAGGGCCTTGCTCAGGAGCCCAGCAGTGGCAGCTTGGTGGGGCTGGGAACTGAACGCATGATCTTCCAATCAGTGACTAATTCTCCTAGTAATGAATTTATTCTACACTCTTTGAAGTCATAATCTCAGGGGTCCCTCATGGCTTAATGTTAGTTCTTTTCAGGTGTGTAATTCTAATCATGCACTGGCAGTCAAAATTCCAAATTATGCAAGCCATGCTGGAATCTGGCCAGAAACAATAAATGCCTAGCAGCGAAATGACACCAGCTGCGCTGTTTGTTCTATAGTTATAAGTAAATGCCACACACACCAATACAGAAATGATATAGCAGGGGAGTGCTGCTAGGTTATGAGTGATTGGCATTGATGTCATTGGTCAATAAAAGCAGTAATAGTGTTTACTCTGTGAGTTAGAACTCCTGCAGCAACAGCATCTGTGAGCTCTTATCAGCGCATGGGCTCGGCAGGAAGCAACAGAAAGCCGGGCTTATCTGTGTTTTTGGTCTGGACCTCTGAGAATGGGAGTTTTCAGTTTTGGGTCAGGTTTGTTTTGAGAGAGGAAGGGAAATAGAGAAACATGACCTGAGGAGCATTGATGCAGTCAGGCTGGAGAATGCAGTGGAGGGTGGAGAGTGAATATTCAGAGGTCGGGAGGGGCGGTTGTTAATACAGCAGCGCTAACAAGGTTCACAGAAGAGTTTCAATAAAACTTTATATGCAACCTGGAGTAACAAAGGTATAAGCAACAGGCTTCTTAGAAAACCTGCACTTTTATTTAATTATTTAAATGGAAATGTCAGAAATGAAAACGAAATGAATTTAATTTATTTTAAAGCATATGTTTTTAAGCAGTTTGGATTTTTTTAAGCTAATAAACTGATTCAGTATCTCTTTCTTTGGGATTACAAGATATATTTGAAAATATTTTTAGGGTTCTGAAGGTTGAAGAACATTTGACTAACAAACAGAGATGCCCTCTTTTACCTTAGGGCAGCTGTAAAACCAATACAGTGCAAATTCTCCATGGGTTTCGGGTTTCTACACCCTAAAAAAGTGTGAACACAACAAAATGTCATAATGTGAAAGGAAAGCAAGCACAAATTTTACTGAGTTCCTTATATACTCACAATCTATCTATCTATCTATCCATCCATCCATCCATCCATCCATCCATCTATCTATAGGAGGATCTTTTTAATGATCTTAAAGCAGCAGGGACCATAGTCACCAACAAAACCATTGGTATATATCAGTGGAGTGCAGTCAGGGCCAGCAAGGTCTTCTCTGCTGGCCTAAACACTATCAGAGACTGACCTACATTTACAACCTAAAATTTGTTCCAAATAAATTGTATTAATTTGTTTCCTACAGCTTATTCTTTTCACTTTGTAACATGAAGCTTCTGCTGCTTCTATGTATGTGCTAGATGTATGTATTATGTAGTATGTGTTTGTCCAATCAGATTGTTTTTCAGTTTCTATGTGCTGCCATGGTAATCTAATCTGCCAAAGCCTTCAGAATCAGTAGTTCTGCCCATTTAACTTAAACTATATTAACAACAGTGGCAGATTGTTAATTGGTATAAATATTATTAAAGACTCTTTCTGTAACTGATCAGATTTTTAAACCCCGAATCCCGAGGCCCTCTAGCTGGCGTGTGATGACATTTTTCCGTCCTCTGATTGGTTGATCACAGTAAATTCTTACAGCCTAGCACCGACTTTAGATTTTTTACACCCACAATGGCTGACGGAGAAGAAGAAATTGTCTAATATATATGATGTTATATTAGAATGACATATATTATCATATATATATATATATATAGATATATATATATATATATATATATATATATATATATATATATATATATATATATATATATGTTCAATATACAAACAATATGGAACATATTAAATGCTACACAACAATATAAGTGTTTTTATGGTAATTGCAATGATTAGCAGTATATATTACTGTCTATTTTTATATTTCTCTTACAAGTTGGATACTTAATGTAGTTGAGGGCCGGAGATAAAACAGAAATCACACAGAAGTTAAAAATAAAAGAAAGACTTTTACTTACACTCTGTCTTCTTTGTGTGATCTGTCTTAATGCTAAAGAATTAGCTAGTGGTCTGCTAATGTATGTGCAAGCATCAATACATTCTATTTACCTTTAATTGATACATTTTTGTGTCAGGTTTTGTAATTCATGTCAAAACCCCTTTTTCCTCCTTAATGTGAAATGACATTGTATAAAAATAAAGCTTAAGGGCTGCTTTTCTTTAGCAAAAGCTGCTGCTTCAATCAAAGTGAAAGAGGAATCATAAACAGCTAGAAATACCAAAGGATTTTATTGCAGAAGCTGAAGCTAAAGATGAAAAGGCACGCCACATTTCAGCATAACAATGACCCGAAGCATACATCCAATTCAACAATGGAATGGCTTAACCACAATGTTTCAATCAGAAATTCAGATCAATGTTTCGGAATGAGCAAGCCAGTGCCCGGCGCTGATCCAAATACAAACCTGTGACCTGGAGTGGGCAGTGCACAGGATAAAACCACATTATTTGATAAATAAAGAATGTCTTTGTAAGAAAGAATACACTTTGCCTTGGATGTCTGGAGGTTTCATGCTGATAAACTGATAAAAATGTGTGATGTTATAAATTTAAGGTGCTTTAACTAAATGCCACAAAACCCAAACAGCTCATCGTTGACATCCAGAAATCTAACAGCAGCAGACACTCCGCTTATCTACATCAATGAGTCAAAAGTAGAGTGTGTCTCCAGCTTTACGTTCCTAGGTGTCCATATCTCTGAGGATCAGTCTTGGCATTTGAACACCTCGACTCAGGACAGTTTACTTCCTGAAAAGACTAAAAAAAATTGTATTTATCCCCCCCAAGATCCTGATCAACTTTTACTGCTGAATTATTGAGATCATCTGGACACGCTTCATCACAATGTGGTATGGCAGCTTCACAGTGTGTAAAAAAAATTACTGCAAAGGTCATAAAGTCCGCTCAACGCCTCATTGGCACCCAACTACCTGTCATTGGGTATTTTTATCACAGTAGAACCAAATCATCAAAGACACCTCCCACCCAGGTCTAAAACTGTTCAACCTCATTCTAGAACATACAGGTCCATCCTTACCAGAGCCATCTGGCAACACAAACATAAATCTTCTGAACTTAACATTACACCGCTAGGACACTCATGTCTATCTATCTATCTATCTATCTATCTATCTATCTATCTATCTATCTATCTATCTATCTATCTATCTATCTATCTATCTATCTATCTATCTATCTATCTATCTATCTGTCTGTCTGTCTGTCTGTCTATCGAGATATTAGTTTAGGAGTGTGAACATGCAAGCAACTAGGCACACCTATGAGCACACACAAATAATTAGCATGAAACACAATATCACATAGTAGGTAAGAGATTGAATGTATTGATGGTTAGAAGGAGAATATGCTCATATAAATTGCACATTCTAAAGAATTCGAAGCTAAGAGCAAATCAGGCAGAAATCACATTTCTGACATTTCAATTTCCTCGTGCCATCCCGTCATTCCAGTAAAAGATTTTTTTCCACGTCTCCAGAACAGACTTTAATAGAGGTGCGGGGGGTTGCACGTATCAGGAATTATTTCCTGGGTTATTTACTGAGCTCTGTATTAAACATCTGGAAATGTTTTCTGCATATACCATATGTATGATGTTTCCACACTTCAGAGGCTGTACATTGACTTTTATTTATCCAGAAGCTGTTTGTTACATATCAATCATCAGAGTTTAAGTAAACACACAGAACATTAGGAGAAACATGTGGTGTGCTTTTCTGGCACTGATTCTTTGGTTATAGATACATGATAGGATATCTTTGGTGGCCTCAGCTATCTTCTATGGAGTGATCTGTTGGTGCAGCAGCAGCAGCATCTCTACCGCAGACAGGAAGAGACTCAACAAGTTAATCTGGTAGGCCTGCTCAGTCCTGGGGACACATACCCTTGACACAGTGGGAGAAGGGAGGATAGTAGCTAAGCTCTTGTCCTTGCTGGAGATAAAATCCAACCCTCTGTATAACAGTTTATCTCTGAACAGCTCATTCAGTCACAGACTGTTACGTCCTCATTGTCTGAGAGCGTGAAACTTAGACTTTATGATCAGAGCCGCTCCCAGTCAACCAAACACTCACCACATTACTTAATGTTACTACCGACTGTTAAACTGTGCAATAAAAATGAATCTTCGTGCAATTTGTTGTGTTGCTGTAACACTAAAATTTCCCCACTATGAGCGAACATAGGTTTATCTTATCTGTCAGGGCAATCTGTAGGATTGGGGCATGTTGTGTGCTTGTTCTCGCTGTACTTGAGGTTTCACTGTGGGTACTTTGTTTTTTTTTACTCCATGGACACCTGGTGTAAGCTAATTGGCATCCTTAATTTGTATGTTATATGTGAATGGGTGTATGTGTAAATGGAAAGTGGTAGCACAGTGGTTAAGCTGTTGGACTGTTAACAGGAAAATTGGGGTTTGATTCCCAGCACCGAGTTGCCACACTGCTGGGCCTCTGATCAAGGCCCTTAAGCCCCAATTTCTCAGTTAAATAAAAGAGATAAAAGTTAGCTGCTTTGAAAAAGGGCCTCTGCCAACTGCTGTTAATGTATATGTAAAAGTGTGTTTTCTGCCCTGTGCCCCAAGTTTGCTTGCTCCAGGTTACCGTCAAACCTACATAATATTTGTAATATATGAATAAGCTTATATGTAGCTTTCGAAAATACTGGATTGTTCAGCACTACTGAAGGAATGTCTGTTTGTTACATTTTTACACACCTTCTGAAACTACTTTATAGTCGTCCCAGGGACCCAAGACATGAGTCTGGAATACACTATAGATTGAATGCCAGTTTCAGAGATCTGTGCACACACCTTCAAACCTTTTGACAAGTCAGAAACCCCTAATTCACCTAACAGCATGTTTCTGGGAATACATCCAGAGAGAAACCTGGCTAGAAAATGCCTAGAAACACCACAGCGGAATTAAACCGGGTTACATTCTGCACCACGGTACTGCCAAGACTAAAGAAACATCTCTTAAATATTAATGCTACCCACAAATAGTATATTCACAGCCGTGAACCCAGTGCCTTAATGACTAGCATTCTCATAAATAACCACTTCACTTTTATAAGGGCTTTCTGGATTCTTCATACGGAAGCACTGTTCCTGGAAATTCCTGGCACTGTGGTCTTTTCCTTGCCCTGAGCTATAAACCAAAGTGGATCTTATACTACTGACAGGATAGAAATCGCCCCTTCACAGGGTAAAGTTAGAAAGTAAGGGTCAGAGTGCAGGCTCAGCTATGATACACCAGCTCCAGAGCAGAAGGGGTTAAGGGTCCTGCTCAAGAACCCCAACAGTGGCAGACTAACAGTGATGGGGATTGAACCCCAGCCTTCCTGGTTGTCCAAACAAGGACTCAGCCCACTAACCATTTGAGCCACCACTGCCCTACTTGATGTAAATATACACATAGACAGACCAGACAATGTTGTTGTCCAAAACTAACTTAAAAAAACAGACACAGTAGAGGAAACATGACTGTTTCTGAGAAATGACTGTTTCTCAAAAATTCTGAGAATATGACATGCTCAAGGTGTACAAGGTGTAGAACCAAGGCACGTTTGTTCAATCAAAATCATCTAGCCAAACATTATGACAGGCTTTCCTACCTGTCTGTTAACATAGTTATTTGCGAACCTCTGTGCTCTGTTCACGCAGACAGGATACGCCATCAGCGCTTTCATGTAGCAGCAAGTGAAAGTGGTAGCGCAGTGGTTAAGGTGTTGAATTGCTAACTGGAAAATCAGGGCTTTGTTCCTAAACACCACCAAGTTACCACTGTTGGGCCCCTGAGCAAGGCCCATAACGTCCAATTGCTCAGTTGTCTAAAACAAGTAATAAGTGTAAGTCACTCTGGATGTCTGTCAAAATGCCATAAGTGCAAATATAAACAAGAAGACATACCTTCCCCACCACCGACGTCAAGTGGAAACCCAGAAATTACGCTGGAGACAACTACAGGAGTCAAGTTTGGTATTTTAGTAATGTTACTAACTGTACTATAAGAATGACACATGATGCATTGTAGTAATGTTGTCTGTAGTCGTCTAGTCTGCCTGCGTTCATGCGTTCATGAGGTGTGGCTTTGAATGGCGACTTGCATGGATGGTGGTACGCACACTTTTAGTGCTATAAGGCTACAATTAGCATTTTGTCCGACTGCATCTTCAAAATTTCAGTGTCCAATTGTTTCTACACTTAATGTTTTTGAAGAAACAATTGTACTGACGCTGAATTTGCAAAAAATCTAAACAATGTTTACTAACGCCGTACTGAGCCCGTTTTTAGGGCACCAGGATACAGTTTTGCCTGCAAATCTTGAAAACAGATCTCTTTGGGTTTTAAGCAGTGATGCAAAGTGAGCTTTACACCACCCCACCATCTGGGCCCGCACAGGGAGCAGTTAGGATGACGATGTGCAGCATGAGTGTCAGTAATTTGCTTTGCTTGTTATTTTCTGTCATCTTGATCTTCTGAGGCAACAGAGCCGCTAATAAAGGCGCAGTAGAAAAACTGTAAATACGAAAGGGAGGAGGAGGAGGAGAAAGGCACCCAGCTGAGTGCTGAACTTGCGTAGACACTGACAAATCAGCTTAATTCCGATCTTTAACAGGCTGTAAATATGCGCATATCAAAAGCTGCTTTCGCATTTATGCATGAAGACGTTTAGTTAATTAGGTTAGATATGGTATGCAACACTTCCATATCAACAGCTTTCTCTCCTATAACAATACATTTATGTTTTGTAACTCTAACTTAAAGTTACCTGAGGATGATTGTAGAAATGTTTGGATTTTTTTTCCAATTCCAGACAAAACAGCTAAAAAAAACCACCTTTACATTTATTAAACGTGCTTTGAGTTTCTATTGATGATTGGTTAAATTGATATTGCTTTATTAGATCACAAACTACGTGTAATACAAACTCAAATATTTAAAAAAAAAAAAAAAGTGGTGGTGAAGTGTTTAATTAGGGTTTGATTCTCAGTACCACCAAGTAGCCGCTGTTGGGCCCCTGAGCAAGGCCCCTAACCCCTAACTGCTCAGTTGTATAAAAAAGGATGTTCTGAATAAGGGTGGTCTGCCAAAATGCTGTAAATGTAAATTAAAAAGGGAAAATGACGTATTATTTTGTCATTTTATTGAATGCTTGTTTAGGTCTTTAAGAATGAGGCAAGTCTTTTTTTAAGTCTTGTATTTGGCAGATGCCCCTTATCCAACATCACTTACATTTATTTATTTATTTAATTTATACAACTTAGCAACTGGGGGTTAAGAGCCTTGCTCAGTGGCCCAGCAATGGTAACTTAGCTACTGAGAATCAAACACACAATCTTCCAGTTAGCAGTCCAACACCTTAAACACTGGGCCATCACCTCCCCAGTGATCTGACACTGATTGGAAGTTTATTGATTGGAAGAAAAAACATCTGTTTAAGTATTAGACCCCGTCATCATAATGAACTCCCCAAGCACTCTAAAAGCTACGTGTCCCAATTTAGCAGTAAAAACAGTCTTTTTAAAATAACCTATCTTAGCGGAAGTACCTGAATCAGTGGAGGAAAGAGTCTGATCACTGTTAGGATGCTGAGTCAACAGACAGAATCAGATTTGCAGCAAATTATAAACAAAACATTAATTAAATTAGCCAGAATTACTAAGTATATATAGCAACATGGTACCCAACATGGAGATTATTCAGCTTTATCATAGCCGGTGGATCTTTTAGAGTAGCTACATGTTTATCATGGAAAAAGACAGGCCCTGTGCATAAGTATGAGGAAGAGGAAAAGCAGCACTCTAACAGAGGCCCTTTCAGCTGTAATCTTAAGTGATACAAAAAGAACAGAAGAACAGATAATGACAGCCATCCAGAAAGAGACTTTCCACCTATAGATTAACATACGTGGCAACCACCAGGAACGTAGCTGTATACCGTTAGTGATGCATCCGTATTTCTGCTATAACAACCAGTAAAATTCATCAGAACACCTGCTTTGATTGCATTTTGGAGTGAAAAACTTTCTATATTTAATTTTGGAGTTATGGAAAAGGGTGCAAATTTGGTTTAAGTTTATTTTATATAAAAAGAACACACCTAGATTAATGTGTACATTTACTTAAGCAAAACTTTTTGGTTCTCTTAGCTATTTGACAATTATAAATAGAAAGAGGGTAAAGATTTCTTAATAAAAGAACCTGCAAATTTGAGCTCTTTCATCATAAAGATGTCAAAAGGCAGTCATATGGAAACAGCTGTTTTACTACACTGGAGTCCAGATGCATGGATAAAGAAAGGCTTTTCAGGGGGGTGGGGAAATTTGACCAAATCAAGAGAGAGATTTTATAGTTTAAGAAAAAGAAACACATGCACACAAAGTCCTTGATTGCACTTGCTTATCTCACACACACAAGAAAGCAGACATACATGCTATCAGTTCCAGCTGATTTATTTGTCAAGATACAGACTTCAGCATGACGACATGTAATGCATTTTCCTTTGCTACAAAACGCAGATGGTCCGTTTCAGAGTATATTGCCAAAAAAATGAAAAATAAAAATTCCATTAAGATGGTAAAAATGCAAAACAATTTTTTTTTTAAGTTTCACACCTGCTATTTGGGACCCATTCACACTGATATACATAAACTCCTAGCTTTTACTATATTACAGAACATATACAATCTTGAATCTAGTACCAGCAAAAAGGCCTAGAATTTCCCCAATTTCATTGTACATCTCAAGAGAAACGCATGGTCAGATCGACACCTGTACACAGCCTACAATGTGAAATCATACCAAGGCATTTGAGGATGCAAAGATGATGTCATTTAACCCTTGCATGCTTGAATCAATGAAAGCGGGTAGAAGTGCCTGAAGAAAACCTCACTGAGAGCACAGTAAGAACATTCCCTTTAACTGTACAAAAATATGCCAGAAAATATCACTTTTCGCATTTTTTTTTTAAAAGATGAGGTATGTTGGTTATGTATCAAAAACTCTTCCTGCCATACCTGTGTCCTAGAACAGTTTAATCTCCGCATCCTCACTGGCTGGAGGGTTACAAAAAACTTTTGTGGCATACAGAAAAAGAACAACAACAAAAAAATCATCACATAAAACCCTCTGGAAAAGTGAACATCCTGAAGTGGTGTCGACTCGCCTCCTGTCGGAGCAGCAGCAGTTTCCGCTCCCTGTAGACACGCGAGGTGGGATATGAATGCATAGTTTATCTTTGACATTTTGCTCTCCACCTGCGGCCTCACACTTAATAAAACACCCATTCAACCCTGTAACGGTGAGAAACGTTACTTTTTTTGCCGTGTTACAGTTGCGGCAGCGGCGCGTCCGCTTCCGTTTCCTCTGCGCGCCACGCGCAAACCCATGAGGCGAGTCTGAAAGAACCTGAAGAAGCGCCGGTCACCTCGCTGACCGAGGACACATGGCCATGTTAATAGGTGAACACCAAATCGGAGAAATTGGCCTCAAGCCAGTCCCCTGCGATCATCTCACTCAGCTCTGGAGTGCAGTAGTCCGGGAACTCGAAGTGAGATCCGAGGCTCCCCTCGCTGAACGAGTCCAAGTCTATCCACCAGAGAGAAGCACAAGTTCCCTGAAGTGTGGCTGGTCGGCTCGCCACCCGCCGCTAAGTTCAAGCTGAAGTCGACCAGCAGGTCGTCCGCGTCCTCACCACACGACGATGATGAGAGAGACGCGGAGCGGAAAGACGGAGTCGGTGAGAGCGCAGAGGCTCGGTTCGCGTGGGGCGGCTGCTGTTGCTTCGTTATGTTCTTGAAGCTGTAAAAAAGTCTGGAACCTGCTGTTACATTTGCTCGCCCGGACGTCTCCTCGTACATACTTGCGCCTTCCGACTCGGCGGCTAAGCTCAGCGTGGGACTCGCCGGCACTTTGGCCACGCCGTACGGCCTCAGGCTCTCCTCGTCGTCCTCAGCTTTAAAGCGTACCGGAGACTCGTCATCGTAGTCGTCCTCATCGTCCTCATCGTCGTCGTCTTCATCATCGTCTTCGTCGTCCGTTAGTTCCCTCTTAACCGACTTGCTGACTTTTAAGTTTGTAAACGCGTAGCTGCACCGGTCCTGCGCGGCTCTCGCGCTGACGCCGACACAACCCGGCTTGCTGGGCTTCATCTTTATACACTTCTTTGCGGCAGCTTTGACAGTCTTGTTGCCGTTTTTCTCCGGCGACAGCGCACCCGGTTTGGAAGAGTTGTCCAGCTTTGGTTTCTTTTTCGGTCTGTACTTGTAGTCTGGATAGTCAGCCATGTGCTGCAGACGCAGCCGCTCTGCCTCCCGGATAAACGGGATCTTCTCGCTGTCCTTTAACATTTTCCAGCGCTTTCCGAGTCGTTTGGAGATCTCAGCGTTGTGCATGTCCGGAGACTGCTCCATGATCTTTCGTCTCTCGATCTTGGACCACACCATGAACGCGTTCATAGGCCTCTTGATGTGGCCGGTTGCCGTCCGGCACCAGTCTGGTTTTGGCGGCACGGGGCTGCAGACGCTCATTTCGGTTTCCTCTGTGTCTGTAGCCTCGCGGGACGCGCCGCTGTCTGTCTCGCTGTGTTCACTTTGCTGTACCATGTTTCTCTCTCTCTCTTTCTGCTTCCTTCACCCGCACTAATTTTTTTTTTTTTTTCACCTTCTTTCTGCAGCTTTACAGCTCAAGTCAACCTCTTTCCAAAGTTACTGGCTCCCTTCTTAACTACTTCTCGGCGTCTTTTTCCACGCCTGCTACGTCACTTATAATTATCCAATAGCGGGATATTGCCCCACCCCCTCCAGCCTCTTCGGTTGTTCCGTTAACGCCTCGCATCTGCTTTAGGGATTTGATTGGCGAAGAGGATTTTGTGGGCGGGGTTATCGGTGTCAGAAGCGCCTAGGGAATTTGAAAGACCATAGTCTTGTCAAGCAGACATCAGTCTGTTGAACTAAACCGGCAGATAAGAGAGTCTGGGTTTGGGCCATTGCAAAATAAATCATTTATTTAAATTAAAAGTAATGGTGGCACATGAGCTACCGTGTTTCTGATGCTTTGTAATATTCTATAATACTGCACTTTACAATACAACAGAAATGATCATAACCACTTAGTGGTTGTGGTAGCTCAATGTTTAAGATCCTGGTCAGACCAGTTCCAGGATCATAAAAAATAAATCTACTAATGAACCCCTAAATATTAAACAAAATCAATTTTACATATTTATAAAATGACATTTAAAAATCGTGTCATTGAATATTTGGGTTAGGAAAGTGAGGATAGGAGTTTGCTATTTACAGGACAAGAAACTCTTTCCTGGCGAGCGATGACAGAAACCAACAGCTTTGGGTTCACTGATAAGCAGCCTCTTTCTCTCTCTCTCTCTCTCTCACTCTCTCTCTCTTTTACGCTCTCTCTGTCCCCTAGAGGGCAATCATTTACCCCTCTGAAATCATACTGCCCATCCACCACTAACAGTGCTGCCTTCCCTTTGCTATTTTCATGTGGTGACAGATCAGCCAGGCAGTGTAGAAGATCCTGCCCTGCCGTTTGCCTCCCGCAGGTAGTGCACGGTCACTTTTACAACCGAGATATTGCCTCAGATTAATTTCCACCAGCACAACATGTTACTACTGGCCCACATCACTGACCGACTGCTGAGATGGTTAAAGATCAGCTGCTTCAGAGCAACCACCTATCAGCAACTCGAATGTCTGCAATTATTTACATTTACATGAAGCGCAAAAGTCTCAGCTCAGTACCGGTATGATAGATCACAAAACAAAGCATAACGAAACACAAAAACTGTTGAAAAGAGCAGCATAGGTTTATTTTTTAATGTCATACCACGTCTTGTTACATTTTAGAATATGTATAATTTATTTCCTTTCAGAATTGGTTTGTTAATTGTGAATAATGAAATGGTTCCAGCTCCATGGATTTTTGCTGTAATATACCAATTGTGTCAAATGTACAGGGGGGTTGGGTGTAAAGCTTTTTTTTTTTTTTGCCTTTTAAGAATTCTTATTATCACATTAAGCGTCTCTTGCTGTGCCTCTACCCCCATCAATTACAGCCTATTCCTCTGAGTACTGCTGTGTAACAGTAAATTAGATGCCACTTTTATAACATCCCTATCAAAGCGACAGAAAGGCCAAATGAGGAATCAGAAAGATAGGAAGTGTGAGACGCAGAGAAAAAGAAGAAAGATATTAAAAGGAAAAAGAGCCCTCCAGATGGGAATGACTCATCTCCTGACTGGTGCTTATCGTCCAAAGTCTGGACGCTGCTGATCCCCCCACAGCGGCATAGAAAGGAAAGGATCGATAGGCAGCTCTGACCATTCACTATCTGATATTGAAGATGAAGGAATGTATTCCTTCTGAATGGCCCCCCCTAGACCGATGTGTTCGATATTCCTTCAATCTTCTCAGCTCACAAAAAGGCCAAATTCGGATTAGGTAACTGCAGGGCCCAAGTAGCATGGCAGCCACATTGACTAATGAAATTTCTCATTGCAGACACATTTTCGATTACGCCATTGGAGCACGAATCTTCCTTTATTAAAATGTTTTACAGTCAAGTAGAAACAGTGGAAAACAAATGTCACACTTTCAGAAGCAGTCGTTCAGTCCGGGTGGAGAGTCACATTCACATAAATGAGTTAACTTGAGCTACATCCTGGCTATTGATTAGGAATGCGCCAGCAAGCTTTGGTCTGGGGGGACGTGCTTTAGCTAATGGCCACCGTTAGACGTGTGAACTCAAAGCACGGTTCAGCAGGTATGCAAATAGTCTGTAGTCAGTGTTATGTCACACTTTTGTTCCAGAGAACTTTAAAGCTGTGTGAAAAAAGCAGTTGCCAAGCTTTTACTGGGGCTTATACGGTTAGCTTAAAGATGTTGCTTGCCCAATAACCCTAGTGCTTTAAAACACTAAAGTAACTATTGAAGTTACTGAAAAACCTGTGCTGCATATAGAAAATTCTTAACCAAATGTGTCTTTGGATCGCCCTCTCTGTTTTTCCCATTACTTTACTTTCTCTATTTAAACTAGCATGGCTGTAGAGTGGTGGTAGAATGGTGTTATCAGGGTTAGATAAGCAGCCTCAGAAGTGCAATACATACTGTAAGGATCCCATGCGCACCCCCGGCAACTTTGAACATCTGAATCCCTGCCGCCTCTTGACGAGAACATAAACAAGGTGTCCTTAACACTTTGGTGAGCGTTTGTCTGTGTGCACACACACTCACGCACACACACACATTACTTTGACTGAGTATCCAGTAGTACTGTGTCTATGCTAGAGTAAGGCAGTCAGTCATACATTAACACATTCTACTGCCTCTGTATTCCTTATAAACATGGCTGTAACAAGGATTTAACACAGTCTTGAAAATCTAAGGTTCATTTCAGTCCATGGCCTGTCCTATCTAATATTAAGGCATTGAATGTTATCAGATGTCAGTAAAGCAACAGGTTACAAAAAGGTTGAGCTGTAACATTATAAAAACCCTTTTCATTTTAGTAAGAACATTGCTAATACACTCTTTAAAAATATGGTGGGACAAATGTTTTAGCAGAAATGTTTTAGAACCATTGTGGGGCATATTAAATGTTCTTGTGACCAAACTACCTGGAACCATAGTGTTTTACTGTGATTACGTGGATCAGAAGATCATGGGTTCAATTCCAAGCACCACCAAACAAGGCACTTAAATGTAAGTTGCAAGCATTTAGCCGGCACCCTTATCCAGAGTGGCTTACATCTAATATATACAATTATATACAACTGAGCAACTGCGGGTTAAGGGCCTTGCTCAGGGGCCCAGCGGTGGCAGCTTGGTGGTGGCGGAAATCGAACCCCGATCTTCTAATTAGCAGTCTGCACCACTGCGCTACCACATCCCTCTGTACTAGCCTAAAGCTAGCTCGTTTACTGTCCTTCCTAAAAGAAACATAATCAAATATTCCGCCAAGTAGCACTAGCGCTTGTGGGGGTGGTTATGGAGGACGTAGGACGATTTTAAGGGACTACACACTTTAAGAGCCACCAGAGTGTGTTGTGTGGTAGAGGGCCCAACTTTCTTCACGCTTTCATATGGTCCCAAATTGCTAGCAGCGTCCCTGCTAGTCCCTGTCTAAGAAAATACTTTGCATCCATCAGCTAAGCCGTAATTGGCCGTCACTGCAATGTTCTAACACACAGTGCGTGTTCCCTACTGTAGTCTGTGTTTGTTGTGTTCTCACAACAGCACACTTGTTTGGTAACTTGTGTGGTAATAGTAAACATGTATGCTAAGGCTTTAGTTTGAAGGACCCTGGCCTGCTATAATGAGAGTGTGTTTAGTTTGAAGGCCAGGTCCTGTGTTGATGGATTGCCCTGCCTGCAGGAGGGAGCTCTTTTTTCAGCATCTTTGACACCGTCAAAAAGAGTAGAGCAGAGCGGACATCGACTTGCATGCATGTGCTTATGTGCCCTTTTCAGAATCATTGATTTACCGACGCCTAATAGGTGCCATACCTCTACATTTCATCTGTGTGGGTTGACAAAGGGCAAGATAGAAGATCCCGAACAGCGTTGTTGCTATATTAATGTACTTGCCAGTTATATAAACAGCTAAAATAGTCTCTATGTTTTATCCTCTATATGGCCTGTCTGGTGTTGCACACTATACAGACAGTTGATTGTATTGGATGTAGTATCAGCTGGTGCTGTAGAGTGTTTGGGCCTAATGACTGAAGCCAGTATGATTCAAGCCCAAAAAAATGTGATAGCCAAAGATAAGATGAAAGACTTGGCTCTGTGTTCAAACTGGATTTTTTGGATAGTCATCTTGCAGGCATACGAAAAAAAAAAAAAATCAACTTTCTGACTGTAGCTGCATAAAAAACCTTCACAGAACTGGCAAGTCAGACTAACAGTAAAATTAAAACCTAATGCAAAGTAGACAAATACATATTTAAATATTAAATATTAAGAAAAACCTGCACTAGCACACTAATCCGATGCTGCTATTAGCCTAAATGTAAGTATTCACAATAAAAATCACCACAATTCAGCCTTATTACTTTACACAGTGTCACACTGGGTAGAAAACACCCTGGAAAAATTACACTCGCACAAACACTCCAGAGAATTTAAAGATGCCTGTCAGCCTTTACACATCTCTGGACTGGGAGAGGAACCTGAAGGAAACCCCCTAAAGCACAGGAAGAACATATACATCGGGTGGAGATGGGAAATAAACCCTTAAGCCTTAAGATGCAAATGTGCTAATCAGCAAGCCATCATGCTCCACGGTCACTTTACACTTCATAAACATCTGTTTATATAAAAAAAAAATAGTTTGTTCCGGTTATCACTTATGATTGCAATTATAAACAGCCTCTCTCTCTCTCTCTCTCTCGCTCTCTCTCTCTCTCTCTCTCCCTCTCAAATAACAACTCACACTCACTCCTATGGGCAATTTAGAATCACCAATTCAATTTAACACGCATGTTTTTGGACTGTGGGAGGAAACCGGAGTACCCGGACTAAACCCACACCAACACGGGACAACATGCAAACATGCAGGGGATACACACCTGGAACCTTCTTGCTGCGACACTAAGCCACCGTGCTGCCCTTCTCGCACTGTTATATTTAAAGTTATTATTCAGACAGTATATGGAGCTTTTTACCTTACAGAGAACTGACAAATATTCAAGAACTTACTGCAACCAGGGGTTAAGCGGTAACGGTTACAAAACGGCTTTTCCATAGCTCATATTCCATGTATTTCTTTTTTAGATGTTTATTATTCCTAGATCATTTAAAGAGTTCACCCTGAATATAAGCTGTTATTATCCACAAAGCATATATCCACAAAGATGTGATTGGCCTTGCAGTTAAAAAAAAATGTATTACTAAAATTTAAGAAATTAACCGCCCTGTTTTGTAAACTTCTGCTTGTAGAAAAATCCTACATTTTTTTTATTTTCGGTAGCTCCAGATTGGCAAGCCGAACCGTTAAACACTTCCCTTCATTATTCATGAGGAATGTGCACTTATGCATAACCACCACTGAAGCAGGTGTACTTAGCAATAACTGCTCCTAAGTGCAGTTGGACGTGAAGAACTGCTAATATGTCTAATATAGCTTGGTGTGAAATGCAATTAAAAGCTGAGATAGCAATTTACTATAACTATTAAGGGTGAGGTTTTTTTTGCCATTTTATTTACCATGTAATCGATGTCCCCTGAGGTAAAGGGGCTTAGTTGTTTACACGTATTTACACCTGATGAGGTTCAGGGTTTTTTTAACACACCCCTCCCACACCCCCCTTAGACTGCATGTAAGGAGGTTGCATGTTCTCTTTATCTATTTTAGGAATTTCCTATAGGGTACCTATAGGGTAGGTGGGAAGTGGTGGCTCATGGTTAAGGTGTTGGGCTACCAACCTGAAAATTGTGGGTTTGATTCCCAGCTCCACCAAGCCACCACTGCTGGACCCCTGGGAAAGGCCCTTAACCCCTAATTGCTCAGTTGTATAAAAGAGATAAATGTAAGTTGCTCTGGATAAGAGCATCTGCCAAATGCTGTAAATGTACTTTCCCAACAGTCTGAAGACTTTTTACATTTTCTGTAGAGTGTGAGTGGTGTCCCAATGCTTTGCTTCCTGGGTCCTCTGTATAAGCTTCAGTCCCTCCATGACCTTCTACACCATTAATTTCCAAAAATGGATGGATGACATTTACTTACTGTTCATCACTTTCTACTCAGTAATAAAAAAAATATTGTACATCATATGTACACATTAGGGTGTAGTGTATAGGTTGTGGTATATATGACACAGTGGAGGCTGTAGTGCGTAGTGTATAGGGAAGGCATTGTGTTTAGTGTATAAGTTATAGGGTGTAGTGTATAGATTATGGTGTATATGGCACAGTGGAGGCTGTAGTGCGTAGTGTATAGGGAAGGCACAGTGGAGGCCTGTCAGTGCGTGTGTATAGGGAAGGCATGTGTTTTAGTGTATAAGTTATAGGGTGTAGTGTATAGATTATGGTGTATATGGCACAGTGGAGGCTGTAGTGCGTAGTGTATAGGGAAGGCATTGTGTTTAGTGTATAAGTTATAGGGTGTAGTGTATAGATTATGGTGTATATGGCACGGTGGAGGCTGTAGTGTGTATAGGGAAGGCATTGTGTTTAGTGTATAAGGTATTAGGTTTAGGTATAGGGGGTGTGGTGTATAAATTATGGTGTATATGGCACGTGGTGGGAGGCTTAGTTGTAGTGTGTAGTGTATAGGGAAGGCATTGTGTTTAGTGTATAAGTTATAGGGTGTGTGTGGTATATAAATTATGGTGTATATGGCACGGTGGAGGCTGTAGTGCGTAGTGTATAGGGAAGGCATTGTGTTTAGTGTATAAGTTATAGGGTGTAGTGTATAGATTATGGTGTATATGGCACGGTGGAGGCTGTAGTGTAGTGTGTAGTGTATAGGGAAGGCATTGTGTTTAGTGTATAAGTTATAGGGTGTGGTGTATAGATTATGGTGTATATGGCACGGTGGAGGCTGTAGTGTGTAGTGTATAGGGAAGGCATTGTGTTTAGTGTATAAGTTATAGGGTTGTGGTGTATAGATTATGGTGTATATGGCACTGTGGAGGCTGTAGTGTAGTGTGTGTAGTGTATAGGGAAGGCATTGTGTTTAGTGTATAAGTTATAGGGTGTAGTGTATAGATTATGGTGTATATGGCACGGTGGAGGCTGTAGTGTGTAGTGTATAGGGAAGGCATTGTGTTTAGTGTATAAAGTTATAGGGTGTAGTGTATAGATTATGGTGTATATGGCACGGTGGAGGGCTGTAGTGTGTAGTGTATAGGGAAGGCATTGTGTTTAGTGTATAAAGTTATAGGGTGTGGTGTATAGATTATGGTGTATATGGCACTGTGGAGGCTGTAGTGTGTAGTGTATAGGGAAGGCATTGTGTGTTGTAGTGTATAAGTTATAGGGTGTACTTTGTGTATAGATTATGGTGTATATGGCACGGTGGAGGCTGTTGTTGTGTAGTGTGTAGTGTATAGGGAAGGCATTGTGTTTAGTGTATAAATTATAGGGTTGTGGTTGTATAGATTATGGTGTATATGGCACACGTGTGGAGGCTGTAGTGTGTAGTGTATAGGGAAGGCATTGTGTTTAGTGTATAAGTTATAGGGTGTAGTGTATAGATTATGGTGTATATGGCACGGTGGAGGCTGTAGTGCGTAGTGTATAGGGAAGGCATTGTGTTTAGTGTATAAGTTATAGGTTAGTTGTGTGGTGTATAGATTATGTGTATATGGCACTGTGGAGGCTGTAGTGTGTAGTGTTATAGGGAAATCATTGTGTTTAGCTTAGTGTATAAGATTATAGGGTGTAGTGTATAGATTATGGTGTATATGGCAACGGTGGAGGGCTGTAGTGTGTAGTGTATAGGGAAGGCATTGCGGGAGGCTGTTGTTTAGTGTATAAGTTATAGGGTGTAGTGTATAGATTATGGTGTATATGGCACGGTGGAGGCTGTAGTGTGTGTAGTGTATAGGGAAGGCATTGTGTTTAGTGTATAAGTTATAGGGTGTGGTGTATAGATTATGGTGTATATGGCACGGTGGAGGCTGTAGTGTGTAGTGTATAGGGAAGGCATTGTGTTTAGTGTATAAAGTTATAGGGTGTAGTGTATAGATTATGGTGTATATGGCACTGTGGAGGCTGTAGTGTGTAGTGTTTAGGGAAATCATTGTGTTTAGCATATAAGATTTAGGGTGTAGTGTATAGGTTGTCGTATATATATGGCACAGTGGAGGCTGTAGTGTATATTGTAAAGATTATAGTGTATGGTGCACAGTGGAGGCTGTAGTGTGTAGTGTATAGGGAAATCTTTGTGTTTAGTGTTTAAGATATAATATTATACTTAGATTGTCATGTATATGGCGGTGTATGTAGTCTATAGGGAAGAGTGTTGTGTGTATTCTTGTGTATTTATTTTATAACTTCCTATAGTTTAACTTTTTGAGAGTTAGCATGCTTTAACTTCGCATTAATTAGCTTTAAATGTGATGATGTGGCTGTATTGACATTAGAGGGTTTTTTAAAAATTTTTCTAGTCAATAAGAAATATATTTTTGTAGCTAAATTCCTCCCAATTTAGTAAGAAAGTCGACTAAAAAAATAACATTTTCCCTCTAACATAGGTTCTCAGACTGTATTTACAGTGTCCAGATTTGAACTCATCCCTTCATGAAGTGTTGAATTAGTAAGCTGTCAGAAGCTTTACTCACAAATTACTCTTTGCTACTTGAAAATTGAAGTTCTCTCTCCTCTGCAAGCCTCTTCCGAGCACTCCACCCTCAGGGCAGGCTAATTTAAAGGTAAGTAGAGGATGTCATCAATTTTGAACAAATAAGACATGGTGTGGAGGGGAGAGGCAGGCTGTGGGAGGAAGCCGTGGAGATGGGTAGAAAAAGAAAAATACAAAGATAATGATCACCGCTTGGAGATAAAAGAAGCTATTATTTCACCCCAGTTCATCTGGTGTTGACATTCCAGTTAATTACCTGGTGCCTAGAAAGAGGAAGGAGCTCGAACAGGAGAACATCAAACACGCAGCACACTCCTTTACAGCAACCTGCAGGAAACTTTATACACAACTCAGACTTTATTTGAGGCCCTTTTTTACTGTCCACCCAGAGCATTTACACTTCATCGGTTTAATAAACGCACATGCAAACCTCCAATTGAGTTACAGCAAAATAAAGGTATACAGGTATATATACAGATATACAGCTATATATAAAGGTATATATACAGATAGATAGATAGATAGATAGATAGATAGATAGATAGATAGACAGGACGATTGGACTGACAAACAGACAGACACTTTAGATAGATAGATAAATAGGCAGACAAACAGGCAGACAGACACTTTAGATAGATAGATAGATAGATAGATAGATAGATAGATAGATAGATAGATAGATAGATAGATAGAGGGACATACGGATGGACAGACTCACTTAATCGGTGGTTTGCATTTGCGTTTATTAAACCGATGAAGTGTAAATGCTCTGGGTGGACGCTGAAAAGTGCCTCAGATAAATTTGGAGTTGTGGATAAAGTTTCCTGCAGGTTGCTGTAAAGGAGTGTGCTGCGTGTTTGATGTTCTCCTGTTCCTCTTTCCAGGCACCAGGTAATTAACTGGAACATCAACACCAGATGACCTGGGGTGAAATAATAGCACCCTAGTTCACGGACGGACGGACAAACAGACAAACACACAGTTGGATAGACAGTCACTTTAGATAGATAGATAAATAGACAGACAGGCAGACAGACATGCACTTTAGATAGATAGATAGATAGATAGATAGATAGATAGATAGATAGATAGATAGATAGATAGATAGATAGACAGACAGACAGACAGACAGACAGACGGGAGGTCACTGTGTATGACATCTTCCACTCTAACACTCCTACATTCAGCTGTACATCCGTCTGGACACCACATATGAGTGTATGCATAAAAAAAGGCAGCAGCAGGACGTTCCTTCCCCCAACTGCAGGGACTGACGCTTCCATCGACTGCCTCTAATGAGCTTGAATTGAACCTGATGAACCAGACTGAGGCTCAGTGTTGAGAGCGGGGGAGGGGAAGGCAAGAAAGATGGGGAGCGCTTAAGCATGAGGGTGAGATCTGATTACCATTTTTTTCATAAGGATACTGACATATTACAATTATGCAAAGATATTATGGCTACACATGTGGCATTCATTAACACTTCTCTATACTGCAGTTTGTATAAATGGTGGTATTTTGTATTAATTTAATTTAACATTTATATAATGTTAAACTGGTACATTATTTTTAACGCAATAGTGATAAAAAAGAGAATTCTGTTAACAGGACCATCTCAGCTTATTATCTGGATAATTTACAATCATAATCCATTTTAATGACTTCATTATTATAATTTACCATGTGACCTGGATCCATTTTTTTCTAAGGTATTTTTTAATCAATATAAAGTAAATTGGCCAAAAAGATGTATTTTAAACAACTTTATTCAGGTTTCCTTTGTCAGCCAGCTCAAAGAAATGAACATTTGTTGTAATATTTATCTGATAAATTCATATTAATTGGGATATAAATTTATAGGCAATTTGTAGAAATTAACTAAAAATATCTTTGCGTGTTTCAGTGCTTCCCATGCAAAAGATGCTGATCTTAGTGAAAAAAATCTAAAATGTTCTGTTCCAAATACAGAACAAATTGTGTTATTTTCTGTGCATGTGAGGGACGGCAATGCTTCCCGTCAGTGATAGCTAATCGTGTGAGTGTGTGTATACATATTAAAGCAGGCAGATCTACTTTTAACGAGTACTTTTTTCGCTTTCTAGTTGGCAGCTGTTGAGATTTTACCTCTTCTTAAATTTGAACCCAGTGGTTGTTTTAACTAGAGATAAACTATTCAAAATGAAAAAAGAAACATCAAATTATCATCATTATTTATGCAATCGAATCTTTTCCAATTCTTCTTCAGTTCTAATGGGATACCAGGCCATTGAGAAAAGCCGCTAAACTGAAATTGGATGATTGTTTTCCTGTTCAATGCAGTAAAATATGCACATATAAACCACTATTTTCCAGCTCTTCATATCAGGTACCGTTCTCGTTTTTGTATTATCTCAAGAATTCAATAGGTAAAGTACATTTTCCTGGTCTCTGTTGTTATTCCCTTGTTATAGTTGGAAGTAGATCCCTGTCTGTACTACAAGTGAAGCTTATTCTGAAAAGGGTTAGGATTGGGGGTGGTGGTGGTGGTGGTAAGAGGGGAATGGTGATTTTAGTAACTTCCTTCCCACGTTATTCCTTGAGTTTGCATGTCAGAAATTGAACCGTAGCAAGCCTGTAATCCAATTTCCTGTTTCCTGATCTCCAAAAAGAATATATATTTAACTTTCCTGTGCAGCACATGTTTTCAGGCGAGGGAGATTTTTGTCATCAAGACTATTTCGGTTCTGCTTCAAAGCATCCAGTCTGTGGTTGTTTAACATGGGAATGAAGAAACATGCAAAGAACATGGTGTCTATGCTCTTGCCAGGCGAAATGTGTTGCTTATTTATTTCTTTGCTTTGGCTGAATACATTTTAAACATAATTTTGAAAAATGACATACATACTTTTTGCCCCACAGACCAATTCACCCAAATCACCCACTATTTTTTGTGTCCCAGTACTCGCTGTACTATTTCCACAGCTAGGCTAGTTGTAGTAACAGTGGAATTACCTCACAGGCATTGACATGAAGCACAGACCTAAATGATGGATGGCAGCCATTATACTGCAAAACCCCCCCTCCACCTGTCTGTGGTGGCAAAGAGGCAGGAATTAATCTTGCCCATTACAAAAAGGCTCCTGTTAGAAGTACAGAGAAACCTACAGAAATTGAAACCTCCACAGGAATCTAGGTGACACCGTCAGCCTAAAGCATCATTCTTGGACTTCATTCTCTGGTGTTTGTTTGCCTAAAAAATGACCCAAAAGCAAAAATGCCCCTTTAATTTTGTAGAATGATACTGAAAAATCTGGATAGTGTTACATATATTACCCCCAAAATCATGCTACTTTGATTTATTTAATTAGTTAGTTAGTTTCTTAAGTTTAGGGTTAATTAATGATTTCCCAGCTTGGTAAATTTATCTGCATTTCGTTCACTCAGTAAAGTATTTGAGACATTTTAAAATGTATCTGTAAGGGGAGAGGGTAGCTAAGTGGTTAGATTATGGGTTTGATTCCCAGCACCACCAGGTTATCACTGCTGGGCCCCTAAGCAAAGCCCTTAACTGCTGAATCCCCAATTGCTCAGTTGTATAATAAAAACAAAACGTAAGTCCCTCTGGATAAGAACATCTGCTAAATGCTGTAAATGTGAATGTAAATCCGTGATGTTAAAAATAAACCTTTATATAAATTATTAAAGTTGCATGAATGTTAACACATCTCTGATTTTACAGAAGAACATACTATGACATCAAGACAAGCAGCGATTTTAGTGTAAGTGATAAGTCAGCATCAGCGGTGTGGAACTTCCACCCCAGTAATCAGCCCCAGTTTACCGTTACAGTGAATATAAAAACTCTATGTACTACACTTGGGTTTTTATTACGCACAAAATGTGATAAATAAAATTCAATTGTAAAACATCAAATACTTTAAGGAAAACTTAAGTAAAAAAGAAAAAAGTGTGCATGCCCCATGCAACTTATATTTTTAAAGCAGATTTTATAACGTGTCTGTAATACAGCACTTAAGATTAGCACGTTTTCATTTGGCAATTGTTTCACATATTTCGCAGACGTTTGCTGAATCTAGGAACGTTTCAGTGGATCTCTGGTGCACAGCCTTTTTTAGGCTTTAGGCTTTAGATCTGGACTCTGATTGGACCCAAACTTTGGTCTTTATATTATAAAGACATTCCTTTTTTGACTTGGATTTATGGCTTGGTTTGGTCTTGTGATAAAAGATCTACTATTACTATTATCTTCAGCACTAAAGAGATCTGTGGGTATTTGGAGCTATTTGTGAATCCCACCATTCCTCAGTTCCACCTGAAGAATCCAACCTTACTGCAAGGCGCCACCACCATCATGTTTTACTGAGGGTATGATGGTTTTGGTTTATAATTTAAATTAAGGTTTTTTTATGTTTTAGATCAAAAAATGTGGCTCTTTTTTGAATGATTTGGGGTGATTTAAAGGCAGGGCTCTAGCCATGGGCAGGGGTGGGCTTCATATTACAAATTATTATTTTTGATTTGTGATTTGAAAATAGCAGACTATCTATCTATCTATCTATCTATCTCTCTCTCTCTCTCTCTCTCTCTCTCTATCTCTCTCTCTCTCTCTCTCTCTCTACTCTCTCTCTCTCTCTCTCTCTCTCTCTCTCTCTCTCTCTCTCTCTCTCTCTCTCTCTCTCTCTCTCTCTCTCTCTCTCTCTTCTCTCTCTCTCTCTCTCTCTCTCTCTCTCTCTCTCTCCTCTCTCTCTCTCTCTCTCTCTCTCTCTCTCTCTCTCTACTCTCTAACTCTCTCTCTCTCACTATTAACTTGTTCCACTGTTTTTTTAAATGTACACTCAATGTCTCTTTTAAAAATAATAATTAATTATTTAATTTCTAGTTGGCTCAAACTTTGAAAGATTATAATATTGCCTGAATTTATTATTCCAGTCATTAGACAATCAAAATGTTGAAATTAACCCTTTATTTAACATTTTAAAAACATATTTGTGCTTACATTAAATTATTATAATATGTCTTCTTAACCAAGAGCGAGCAAGAATATAAGTAAAACAATAATATATTTTTGGATATTTTATTATTTTAATTTGTTGTATTTTACAGAGTGTCTATCTATTTAACCCCACCCCCCCCAAAATTGCATATATCTGTCTGCCCACCTGTCTATGGTTGGCAGGAACCAGGCCTGCTTAAAGGTATTTTCCAGAAAAAAAGCATCTCTATAGTCATCCTAGTCCATTGATTAACTATGTAAATAGTATGTATGTCCCTTAGCTACCTCTTGTATACGATTGCTTCTTGTTCCTTCAATAAATTTAGAGGTATGTCCTAGGTTTAGTGATGTCACTGAGCTACCCAATTAGTTTTTCTTATTGACATTTGAGGTAAACAGCTGAAAAAAAACAAAGTGAATATGCGAAATATGAATTTAGAACTATTGGCTGAGGTTGCTGCAACTGAAAAAAAACAACCCTCCTGATTTTATAAAGCTGTTTACTTAGAAACATCGGGAATTGTTACATCATTAATATTTATAGCACCGTTTCTTTTAAAGGACAGAAGAGTCAAATTTTCACCCCAAACATAAACAAATCCTTTTTTTCATATAAATAAAAACACTATAAATGCCAAACTATACTGCTCTGGGCATGTTTTACTGGCGAGGTGAAGTTCTACAGTAACCTTTAAAAAATGTGATTCTCCTTAGGCACCGTTAAATATTTAGTCTGCACTAAGACCCTGGATCCAGAGCAGCTCTTTATGGTGGGTGTTGTATGAGAACCCACCTATTATTTAACTAAAAGACTAATGAGCTGATATGATCTGTATTGCGGTGCAATGTTCCTGTGTGTGTGACCGTATAGTGATAATCAAAATGATTTTTCTCAGGTTTAAATTTGCTGTTATGTGCGTGGAGCGCTTAAACATCTACATACAGTTAACAATCCTCTAATACATTTATACACTTTTACCCAGACATAGTGCCAAAAAAGATTGAACACATTAGTACTACTAGTTACTAAATCATTAGATTAAATTGTACTTCTTTAATAACATTCACACCTCTCTCTTCCACTCTTCCAGTAGAGTGTTTTGTGCGATCTTGGGAATTTGTATATTGAGCCACAAGCTGATTAGTGAGATGAGACACTATTGTTGAGGTTAAGGAGGTCTGGGGTGTAGTCAGCGTTTTAGTTCATCCCAAAGGTGTTCCGTTTAATGGGACCAGAACTATGTGCAGGACATAAGAGTTCATCCACTCCAATCAGAACACAGCCTGTCTTCAGAGAGCTCAGGGGCTTTGTGCACAGGGGCATTGGCATGCTGGAAAATGGTTTGAACATTTCAGTTGCAGTGAGAGAAATGTTTAATACGACTGTGTTCTTCCAACTTTGTGGCACCAGATTGAAGAAGACACACTCCTTGATGTGCTGATAAACACTTCACAAGCGTTTGGCCAAATACTGTATTAACACCTTTAATAGCAAACATTTTACTGAAAAAGGAGCCTTTTACTGAACATAATATAATGTATAATTTGCACACTTTCACCATTAAATTGATTTCAAAACTAATAGCTGTTTGATGGGACTTGTTTTATGATTAGATTCGACCATAGTTCATTTCAGTCCTTCACACAAAATAGCTCTAGCAAATTGCAGTTAAAGTCTTAAATCCCTCTAAATAGGATACAGACGCCAGACTGAGCTGGAATCTAAATGTCTTGAACTACACAAAATGATCACATTTATGGATTAAGGAATAATAATAAGCAAATTCCCCCAGGACATGTCCTAACATGCTTTCCAACCGATCCTGCTGAAGATGCAATGATTCAGTGTAGATTAACAGTGGAAAAAAAACTTAAATAAATAATTCACCCTGACTATTTGTTCTGGCTTGTTTTTAATTATCATGCACAAAAGGAGGAGAAGGTGGGGTGGGGGGGGTTGCTTGATAAGAGGCCGTGCCCACTGTTGGAGTCAGAGCAGTTGATAAATCCATGTTAAACCAGCAGGATTACATCTGCTTAACTGGTTTAAGAAAGGTTTAACAAGAGGCAAAATGTACAGTACATTATTTTGTTGACCAGTGTATCAGAAACGGTTAATTCTGGTAAATGGTAGCTCATAGGTGAAGGTGTTGGACTGCTACTTGGTAGATCAGGGTTCAATTTCCAGCACTACCAAGCTTTTACTGCTGGGCCCTTGATTGTGGAGTTAAGCCCCTTAACCCCCAATTGCTCAGCTGTATTAAAAGAGATAAAGTATTACACAGGAGATTAGCGAGGTTGGAAAGTGACACCGCTGAAGTAAAACAACTCTAAATGTAAATGACTTTATTTATCACACACAGTCTACAGCACAGTGAAATTTGTTTCTTCACATATGCTATCTTAGAAAGTTGAGGTTAGAGCGCAGGGTCAGCCGCATAATACTGCAGCCACGTAGCAGGAAGAGTTAAGGGTCTTACTTATGGACCTAACAGCGGCTGACTGGTGGTGGTGGGGTTTCAACCCTGGTCTTCCAATCAACTACCCAGCGACTCAACCATTTGAGCCACCACTGCCCCTTGTGCTTCAGCATGAACCTGTGTTTTGTGTTTTCTAAACTATTAATTAAGTTTATTTGACTTCAACACTAAATCTCCTGTTTCCACTATGTTAATACTTTTTTGCAGTGAATAATAAAAGAAGTCACCAAGATTTAAATGTAGCTGGATGGAGTTTGGGTTCCTTGCCGATTACGCCTCTGGCTTGCTTAAATGGGGAATCTTAATTTACAGACAATAGTTAAACTGATCGGAGTGTTTTTACTTTTGTCTTTGTATTAACACACTATTAACACACTATTGTACTATTTGATTCTGTAAAGCTGCTTTGACACAAACTCCATTGTTTAAAGCGCTATATAAATAAAGGTGACTTGACTTGACTATAATTCTAGGATTCCTTTCAATAAATACTGTACAGGAATTTTGAACAGAACTTAAATCCTCCCTAAGAAGCAGCAGCTAGAAAGCAGGATTTAACCTTTTTAATTGAAATTAAAGCATTCTGTGTTTTAAATAGGCTGTTAAAGCCAGTTGACCCCTCGGGGTCTGGGTGTTAAAAAGATATTACGAAAAAAAATAACTCTTTTTCTTATAATAATGAGAAAAAAGTCTAGAAAATAGAAAGTGCAATCTCTTTGCTTCACTCCAAACCACCTGTTACTGGTTATAAAGATAATTAAAAGCATGCATCCCAGGATAAAAGAGAAGATGGTCTTTCTTGTTGGTCAGATACAAAAAGGATTAAATAACAAGCTAGGGGTTTTTTTTTGGATTAGTTACTGTTACATTTTTATATGAGTTTGAAATATAATGTTTGTAGATTATTAGGTTTGATGGGTTGAAGGGGGTCGCTGTGCCCAGTTTTCCTGCTCGAATGCCAACCGCCGGTACAAAAATCATTAAAACGTGTCGAGTCATGTTGGGCACTAACGTGCTTTAGCCTGTAACATGCCACACAGAGGCAGGGTGAAATTACCCACAAGAGCTGAACCCAGGAATGTGTCTGATACAGAGCCTGTAAGAGACACTGAATTCTGTAACTGTCTGAGATTCTCAGCTGTAGCTCTACCACTCTTGGAATGCATTTACGTTCATAAATGATTCAGGCATCTCTTCAGGAGCAAATCTGAGAACAGTAACATGTTGAGGGAGAAAAATCCATAAACAAGAGACGCCCAAGCAGAAAGTTATTTCTGGGTGGGCTGGACACAATGCGAAATATCTGCCATGGTGAAAACATAACATGCTTGGAAGTGTCTGAGAATTTTCCATAAACAACCTACAAACAGCTACAAAATGTAAGAGTAATGGACCCTGAATGAACTCTTGCTTTATAGTATTGAATTAATGCCCTTGGTGCAGATCCATATTATATGGCCCTCGATATAAAACTTGTCTGGAAATCAAAATGGACAGACAGGACTTGTCTTATATAGTTCCTTTCCAATTTGAACACACACACACACACACACACACACACACACACACACACACAGACGTTTTTCTGAAAGCTTCCAGCTGCTGATATGTATTGAATATCCCCCTATTCTCCTCGAGTGGAATGCATTCCAGTTGTTGTGCCCCCTCTAAGCAAAACTCCTGCCATTTTGTTTTTCCATCCTCGGCTGGAAGGATGTGGGTGACAATTTATAGAGCATGTCCAATTGCTTTGTGTGTGTGCCAGCGTGGGGCTTGGCGGAACAAGTGTGCTGGTACAGTAGGTACATGGCCGGGGAATGCAGGGGGCTCTGCTCTCTCAGCGGGGGCCAAATCCAGCTGAGCTGGAAAAGAAAAAAGGCAGAAAGAGGAAATCAAGACCTCTATAAAAAAGTTTTTTTATAAGTGCTAGAAGACTCTAATGACTGAAAGGTGTCTGGGCAGTAGTGTGTTTCGGGACAGGATGAAGGAGGCAGTGAAACAGAAGACATGTCAGCTGCATGAGCCGGATCCATTGCCGGCCTGTCTGCTCCACATGAACGTTATATTTGTTTCAAGGTGCACAACAGACGCATTTTAGTCACACTCTGTTTTTGCTTTAAAAGATCTAAGATAATGAAGACGTGAGGAGGAATAAAAAAAACAGCCCTAGAAAAGGCTTACACTAAGCAGCCTGTGGAATTAGAAACAGCTATTTTTTTTTTTTTTTGCTCAGTAGTAGTGAATAGGGCTTAGGGCAGCTGTTGGGGGCCCTGATCTGCTCCCATGCTGGCTGGCTGTTTGAAGAGGTTCTGCTGCTTTACACTCAGTGTTTGCTTCCATTGTCCCTGGATTGCAGTCCTCAAGCACCACCATGGATAGATGAGGGCTACAGCTGTACAGAGCGATAGGTTAAAGACAGGGCAGTTCTTTAGGTCCTAAGATTTCTCTTGGTCTTAGGATTTTGCTTATTCAATACTAAATGATGAAGACTAACTAGAAAGAATCAGTACTGGTCCTTGCTATACACCAAATAAGGACCCTTGGAAACTGGGGGCCAGGAAGGGGAGATGTGTGTGTGTTGGGGGTTGAAGGACACCAAATTCAGACAAGAAGTTTCTGGTACTTAAGAGTGTTAAGATGTTGCATTGGAGGTAGCACACGATACTAAATTTTCTTTGGTGCCTCAACGTGTTTGAGAGAATTAAATGCTGTGATGCATTTTCTGCTGGGCACGATAAAATACTGAAAAGTCGAGTTGTTTGGAAGTAGTAGCTTAGTGCTTAAGTTAAGAAACTGTTGATCAGAAGATCACAGGTTCAATCCCGGCACCACCAGCTGCCACTTCTGGGCTCATTAACCCATAACTGCTCAGTTAGGTAATAAAGTTTGACAAATAAATAAAAGTTTCCTGAGATAATTGTGTCTGCCAAATGGCAGAAATGTGTTCACTTTTATTAAACAGGAATTAAAAGAGATTCTTTAATAAACAATAGTCTGCATAAGTGTATTTTTGTAAAGTGAGTAAAGAGAAATATATTGATGTGTCTCTTGTCTAAATATTTGCCTTTTTTTGCTTGCAGTTTATTAAATTGCAATCCGAGGGATTCGTATGTGTAAACGTCTAATAGTCTAAAATTAAAGATGCAAGAAGCCCACGCGCCGCACTAAATTATTAACCGTACAAAATTTGAATCTTCGGAAAGCAAACATAGAAAAGAAAAGACAGTTTCTTGTGTGAGTGGGCGCTGTGAAATAAAATGTTCGATTCAGTTACCAATTTTACTTTAATAACAGAAATATTATATATTATTATAATAAATAAGGTTTAAAGAAATTTACTCTCTAATCGATGAGTCTCTTAAAAATGGCCAGATCGGTTAGTACTGGTCTCATTAACTTTGTAGGGTCAACTGCAACAGGGTGCTCATTCCTCCTGCATAAGTAGCATTCGGATGCAAACATTAAGCCTTATTGACCTTTTGGAAAACAAGAGTTAGAGGTGGGAGGCATCTATTCTGCTTCATCCTGCTAATCTGAACTTCAGCTCAAGAGAGACAGAGCAAGCACCGAAGAGAATAATAGGTCTATTGATTTCTGCTGTGCCTCTTTTAAACCTCCCTCCTTTGCCATGGGATATATCTGGATCACAATACAAACCCACTACAAACCTGAGGCACTGTAAGACAGCCATGTCTGATGAAGCCTGGAACGAAGCAACAAACGCTGGTGAACCACCAAGCAAAGCCTGGAGAGAAGGCAAACATGTTCAGGATCTATTTTAGGCAAGACTAACTGGTTGGATTGGCATTATAGATTAAATCTAACCCTGTTGCTCTACAATAACCTCAAAAGAACAGAGTGAAAAGATTTCCTGGAGAGAATTGACTGGAAAAGTGTGTGGGTGAAGTTCCTAGGAGAAGCCACACATATTCTATACAGTGCCAAGTAAAGTGTTGGCCAAAAATAGTCCGAGTCATTTCTATGAAAGTGTATAAAGTTTCCAATCGTCTTCTTTCCCACTTAAAATACATTTGAAGGAGTGGACACAAAGCCAGCGATGCCACTCATGTGCAGGTGATTTGAGGTGAAAATGAACGGACATTATCATGCCAAAGGAAGATGTAGAATGTTTAGATATCTATTTATAGCTCACCTCGTACACCCTTCTTCTTGCATTTCTCTTTGACTGGGCTGTTGTCGGACAACATTAAATCAGGCAGACAACCAAGACAATTTCATTATGAGTTTGGATGAAGGTGGCAGACAAGTGTGTGAGAAGTAGATGAGATCTGCTTGCTGCTATGCAAATGAAGCCTGGAATTGCTCAGCAGGGGGGCATCACAGAAGAATGCCCAAAAATATGGTCCAATAAAATTCTATTTTCTGGCATTTGGAGACACGAATCATTTCTGTGCTATGTGTGGACACTGAGTTACAGCCGTCTGTGTGAGTGTGTGTGTGTGTGTGTGTGTGTAAAGAAGATTATCTGCAACCAAACTGATAAGAGAAATTTCCATGTTGGAATTATTATAATCATAAACCTATTTTATGCGTTAAAATGTGGGACGCTGTCATTTTCAGCCATTAGTGGTTTTCTGTGGAGGTGCCTTAGGAAGACATTATCAAATACCCCTCTATGGTATATATATATATATAAAATGATAATTAACACTTCTCATTTTTATTTTAATTCTGTATCATTTCTTTTTTTAGAGATGCGACTATTTTCCCAGTAAAAAAACAACAACAAAAAAACAATGTTGTGTTGTTAACATTCATAAGAGCAGCTTTTTATTCTAGTGATTTGTGCATGTACGTTTACGTGTACATGCACACGTATGATTTTTTTTTCGACATCTTACCAGCACACCCACATTAGTGTTTTTTATGTTTAATAAACTGTTCACACAAGTTAGGAGGCACACATGTTGTATCTTTATTTACATTTACAGCATTTGGCAGATGCCCTTACCCAGAGTGATGTACATTCATTCTTTAAGATTAAGGTAAAGGGCCTTGCTTAGGGGCCACAACTTGGTGCTGCTGAGAATCAAACCCTGATTTTTCAATAAGCAGTCCAACCTTAACTACAACTACCTGTTTAATACACAAATGCACAACACCACTGAGATTCATGAAGACACACTTAAATCTAAGAGTTTTCTAAACTCAAGTGTTTTTCACAGAGCCCTGACCTCAAGCTCACTAAACATAACTGGGATGAACGGGAACATTCAACTGCACCCCAGTCCTCCTCATCCAGCATTAATGGCCAAATGAGTAAATCTTTATAACAATTTTCAATCTTGCGAAAAACTCTTGCGAAAAGCTTTATTAGAATCCAAATCGAAAAACAAACTTGCATATGACTGCCATGGATAGCTGTCCCAATACTTTTGTCCATATAGTTAATTTTAAATGGTGTTTAATGTAAATGTCTTTATTTGTCACACAGACTCAACAGCACAGTGATATTTGTTTCTTTGCATATCCCATCTTAGAAAGTTGGGATCAGAGCACAGGGTCAGCTATGATACAGCGCTCCTGTAGCAGGAAGAGTTAAGGGTCTTGCTCAAGGACCCCTCAAGGACCCCATCAGTGGCGGTGGTGAGGCATAAACCCAGGTCCAAACAACAACTTAGCCCTCAACCATTTGAGCCACCACTGCCCCTAATGACTGCCCTGTAGGCTTTTAGTATAATTCTGTTTTAAGAAAAAAAAAAAAGGATTTTATTTCTTTTGGTGGTGAAACTGCTAAAACCCTTGCCTGTACTAATGACAGTTTAAGAGCAGACGGTTAAAAACATTTTCCTTTCCTTTCCATTTTTCTTTTAAAAGTGACTTGAAACAACTTACCATAACTGGGATTTACTACTGGCTGTGTCTCGTAAAAGTCTTCACACTGACTAGTGAATACATAATGAGCAGCTCCTGCATGGATTATTGGAGAAACCTCACTCTCCTCGTATTTTAACACATTTTTTATAAATTGCAGTTCGATTGTTAACTCAGACATTCCCAAACTCGCATATGGAGAAAACAGGCATGCAAATAGAACAACTCCCCCCCCCCTAGTCTCCTCGTTCATTTTCCTTTCCTTTAAGTTACAGAACCTTGACCGCTCAATGGAATCGCTATAATCGGACTCTAATTTCCTGAGTGGGAATCGTCTGGGCTGCTTTAATCGACTCGGTTCTCTGTGCAATGAGACATCTAAATAGGAACCAAATGTGAATAGCCAAAAAAGTCCTGACCACCTGATAAGATCTGCACACGGAATAACAGAAGCTAAGAACACGGAGAGCCACAACGTGAACCCCGATAACCACTGTGTTATTCTGCGATTGTGTTCAGCTAACGCGAACAAATGGACACGCCGCTTAAAACAGTACTCAAACGTTTCCTGAAAAACCCCTTAAAATGACTTTTAACTGTAGTTGGGCTACATTTTTAGCCGAATAATTACCAGCTGCTCCAAGTCTTGCATAAACATGGCGTTGCTTTGCGTTATGGGTATTGCTTTGCTGTTCTCCATTATATTGATAACATGCCAATTGCAGTTTATTTTGGCTGCTTGCATTTGAACCACTTCCAGTCTGGCTACAATAGGTCGTCCCCTCCAGCCAGGGGTTTTGTCTTTCCAAAATTAGCATACGATGAAAAGGCTATAATGAGCACGCGGCAACAAAGTGCTTATCTCAGGAAATGAAATAATTACTGATTTTGAAATCAGATAATTTCAGAGCAACATTTGAACTGCTGTTTTGCCCGACATATGGGTAATTATTATATTTTTTTGTTGTCTTTAGTCTCCCTGAGGAAACAACAAAGTCTTACAGCCTTCCTAAAAAAACATAGCAGAAGCAGGTCACCCTAAACAAACCCTTTAACAACACTATTTACTTTTATGGGATTGGCAGATGCCCTTATCCAGAGCGACTTACATTTAATTACATAAGGGTTTAAGAGCCTTGCTCAGGGGTCCAACAGTGGCAACTTAGCGGTGCTGGAAATCTTCTGATTAGCAGTCCAACACCCTAACCACTGAGATACCAACTACCGCGTCACTGTACTAATAGATGACTTAAATAAGTCATTCACCTAAAATCTACATCAAGCATCAATGTTTTTCCTCCCACAAGGCTCAGGGACAGGATAATATATCTAGCTTAGATGAGATTTTTAAATAAGGAAAAAATAAACAGATAGTTTGTCTTTCTACACCGTGATCCTGTAGAAAGAGTAAAGGCAAACGTTGGTAAGTGATAATTTGTTCAGCTGGCAGTCTGTGCATTCCTCATAAAACATAGAAGGATCTTTTGGGAAATATTCAGTTGGTGTATGTCCATCAGTAAATTATTAAACTGTTCGAGTGTAAAAACTGCAGAACGGATCAATCTGTACTGCTGTTTGTTACAGGAGCACCACAGAAATACAGTTTTTTTTTTTTTACCTTTTATAGATGTTTTTCAAGGGGGGTAGCTCAGTCGTGAAGGTGTTGGAGTGCTAATCGGAAGGTCATGGGTTTAATTCCCAAGACTGACACTGCTGGATAAAAAAAAACAGTTCAGTGTAAGTAGCTCTGGATAAGGGTTTCTATCAACTGCCAGAAAGGTAAATACATTTTATTGTATCATTAAAAAAACTATAATTAAAAACGAATTCTTTAGATTTAGATTAAGTTACGTTCCTTACTCGATTCAAGCTTTTCAGACTGAGTAAATACACTTAATCAGACAATAATTTACTCAGATTACTCATGGTGTATATCATGATACACTTGTTGTATTTATTTGTAAAATGGTCTCTGATTATATATTTTTACCTAATTTTATAAACACCAGTCCGGACCAGTGATCCTAATTTCAGTGTATACAAAGGAGTGAAATGACATTAATTTTAATTAATTTTAGTTCAATTCAATAAAGACATTCTACATGTATCGCCCACTTTATCAAGACTTTATCTTTTTTTCATAATTATTTAGTGTCAACATCTATTTATTTAATGGATTTAATGGAGACAAACAATATATTTTAGATGATATTATTTAAATATATTAATACAAGATTTCGGGGTTCTCTTTTTTCTTACTCAAGTCGAAGTAAAACTACTAAGTCATATTTACATGCCCATATTCACATAAAGATATAAACACTTTTACCACTTAAACCACTGACCTACACATTTTCGGTATTACTGCCACAAAATTAGCTAGATGCATAGATTGCAGGTAAAGAAATTGCATGCTACGGCTAGCAATTTGCTAGTATAATCATCCTGCTGATAACACTGCCTGAATGGTAGCTAGCTCTTAGCCTTGAGACGTACAAAATGTACATGGCAACAGATAAATGTCTTTGGGAACTAGCTGTGCGAAAAAAAAAAAAAGTTATTGGCTAAAAATTTGTAGACACATTACCAGCATACCAACATAGGTGTTTTTTTTTCCCAGGATGCTGCTACAAATGCCAGAATAGAAGCATAGAGATGTCTAGAATATTTATTTGTTGTAGCATTACCGGTACACTGTTCTAGCATGACACTGCATCTGCACAGAGCCCTAACATCTACCCCACTGCACACTTTGAGATGATCTGAAACACTGACTGCACTGACTAATATTAATGTGGCTGAATAAAAAACAAATAAAAACAAATCTAGATAATTTTGTCCATATAGCTTGATTATTGGGAATTCATGGTGTAGTCGGTAGTTGTATACTCGTCAAAACCATGTTGCTCATTTCCATTGTGATGTTTGATACTGGCCACAAATTTGGTCACATTAGCATGTCTTGAGTCAGCTAGAACTAGGGCTTGGGTGAATGTGTGGATATAGTTTTGAAAAGAAAAGATTGTTTGCAAAGATTTCATCACCATCTTTACAGAATGTGTAAGTCATTTTTCGCTGGATTCCCTTCATCTTTAGAGCCCTTATACTATATTTCCTCCAAGCAAAGGATCCATCAGCACATCTTCAGGGCTGCACATAGATGTCATCACCAAGACTAGTTTTATGGCGGCTTATCTGTCAGTGTGGTCATAACACACTTACGCTTCTTAACTTTAAGAAGAAGATGTGGAGAAGAAGCTTTAAAGAAAAAGAGGGAGAGAGGGAAAATATAGAAAGAAAGACCAATCTTTAAAGATTTAAGAGAGAGGAAAAATTAGAAGAATTTGAGACTCAATGCTTATGTACCAATGTAGCATTCACTAAACAAAACCATCTATTCTCTTTAACCGTAGTTGGGAAATGTTTAATACATACAAATCCTGTTATAATTATGTTAAGAACCCCGCCTTTGAGCCTCAGGCTTATTACTAAGGGGTTAAGTATATTCTTGTTTATCTCTTCGACCTTCCACAAGTTGGACAGGCATTAATTAACACTAATTTTACCAAAAAAAAAAGCAAGACCAGAAGGTATAAAAAAAATCATTCCAACATATTGCCTTCCGTGTGTGTTTATATTAAATGCAGTGAAATGTAAATTATTTTTCAGGTCAGTTGAAATTTTTTCCAAAGAGAAAGACAGAAATGAGGGTTTTGCATGCGTCCACACCTGTGGCCAGCCATCTGCCTCAGTAGCCGAGCAAAAGAGAGGTGTGGGGCATGTCTTAACTATTCTCCTTCTGTCATTTCCACACTCTATCTATCAGAATGTAACCACCATCAACAGCTGGACGTTCCCCCGGGGTGAATTTCTGCTTCGTTAAAGCTCTGGACTTTGGAAGCTTTGGGGGCTTAAAGTGTTTTTCAGGCCTCAAGTGAGACTCTGCTGTTGAACCCTTTTGGCTGTGTAATTTGATTTCCTTCAGGTGTTTCAGGGTAAAACTTAAATGAAATGGGTCTTGACTCTGGGTAGGTCAGAAGAACTGCTAGAAACATTTCTTTAATCTATTAAAGTGAAAACCGTGTGGCCTAAAAATTCATTTTATTTACCAAGCACCACTGGAGACACAGACCGCAGTGCCAAACTCCAGCTTATTAAACTGCAGGTGTTCAACTGGAACTCAAAATATAATAAGAACTGTGCTTGGTAATACTAATGACTGCTGGTATATGAGTATAATACACTGGCTTGCATGGAGGAGGCAGTGAAGAATGGGGGGTGGAGGCTTTCTGAATTAGTCCAGGCTGTCCTGGAGGCCTTCCGGGGTGCATTCATTTGCAAAACACTCAGGGAATGGGCCATCCATTTCACCCCTGGCCTCCACCAAACCCCCCACTGGAGAGATGCTATCTTATCAACTCAATAATGGCTGTGCATACAAAAAGAGACTTAAACACTGCGGGTGCTTCATTTCGAATCTAAGGGGTGTGAGTGGGGCTCAGGTTGGGGGCAGCACAAGATAAATGCTGAAAAGGTTGACCTGAATGATAGCACCAAAGGCCAAATCTTTGCCTTGGGATTTACTTATCTGCCTGGCAATAAGAAATGCAAACAGCATTCAGTGTGCAGATAAAATAGCACTGTCTTCATTACTCATCTGAAATAATAGAGGGTGAAGAATAGAAAATGAGGTAGAAAGAACTACAACAAATGGATGGCAGCGTTAAAAAAATAAAACATTAAAACTACACTTTTACCCATTAATAGGATCAGAAGGGCAATTTAAACAGTGGGAAAACTATGATAACGATGCTACTCTAATGATAAGGGGGATGCCGTGGTTAAGATGTTGGAAGGCTAATTGGAAGACCAGGGTTCGATTCTCAGCACCACAGCAACAAGTTGCCACTGCTTCAAGGTTCAAGGAGCTTTATTGTCATTTCAACCATATAAAGCAGATGCAGTACACAGTGAGATGAAATAACGTTTCTCCAGGACCCCCTGGTGCTACACAAAACATAGAATTTACAAAACAACAAAGAGCCACTAAACAGGATAGACCATATTGTAGACGAGGTAGACACGAAATGTGCAAATTACAGCAGTACTGTGCAAATAGCATTGTGAAGTAAGTAAAGTGACTATAGTATTGTAAGTTACTATAGTATTGTAAAGTGACTGTGCTTAACAAAAAATGTTCGAGTGTGTGTGTATGTGTTTTTGCTGGGCCCCTGAGCAAGGCCCTTAACCCCCAATTGCTTAGTTATATAAAAGAGAAAAATGTACGTCACTTTGGGTAAGGCTGTCTGCCAAATGCTGTAAATGTAAATGTGTATTTCAAAATAACACAAATGTTATAAAATAAATAACTAAAGCAACAGTAAACGTACTAATGTTTAAAGTTAATCGAGCATTATTAGTTACCTCAGATCTGAATATATGAAGGAAAATCATGAATCCAGAAAAAATACTAATTAACTACATAAATACGAGTAAAAGACATCACGATTGTAAAAGATTTTACAGTAAGGTTAAAGTGCCCATCATTGCAAAATCCTTCTCAAATAGTTATTTTAATGAAACTTACCGCAACATGTTTTTCCAGGTTGACGCTGGAATTCATGCACGCTGTCACATAGAATACATTGTATTATGTAACTCTTTTACTCTTTACTCCTTAGAGTAAAAATAAAAATATAACATAAATAATATATAATATAAAATATAAAAATGTGGCCTGTCTCCACTGATATGCTCGCTTCTTTCCATTTCTGACATTATTTATGATTGGGTTTCACTATGTACTTTAGAAGGCTGCAGCCTATCACGAGACTCGCTATTTTATTGTATGGGAAGTGGTGGCTCATGGCTAAGGTGTTGAACTACCAACCCAAAGATAGTAGGTTTGATTCCCAGCTCCACCAAGGTACCACTGTTGTGACCCTGAGCTAGGCCACCCCCCCCCCCCCCCCCCACCCCCCCCCCCCCCCCCCCCCCAAACCCACCCCCCCCCCCCCCCCCCCCCCCCCCCCACCCCCCCCCCCAATCTAGTTAATGTAATGCATTATACCCACCTCTGCTAAAGATGTATACCACAAATTTGTTTCAATGACCCATTTATGATATTTTTGCCACGAATACATAAACAAAATGACAATGTTACCACTTTACTAGCCTTTAGCTTCCTTTAGCTTTTAACCCCCCCAAGTTATTCCCTGCCTTAGGACTCAATTCAGGAAAAAGTCTTGTTAGCCTTTGCTTTAAGAGACTTATAGGTTTTATTTCTTCTTAAATCTTTTTTTAAAAGTCAGTTTGGGTTTAATCTCAACTGAATTCTTAGACACACAACAAAATGCTTCTCAGACATTGTGATGCAGCACACAGATGCACAAGCACAGCAGTCAGTGTGTTTACATGCTTGCTAATAACCTGACCATTAGCAGATTTGGACAGATTTCTCAGGTGGTCATGGAAACAGCAGGTTAAGCCTTTAAGTTAGACAAGTGAGACGTCTTCACTAATAGCTGTGCTGTTTAGAGATCTACAGGATCAGCCTTATATAAGATTTAGATCACTTCTCAAGAAATCTCTGGAGGGGGGAATGAATTTTAGAAAGTGATAGTTTTTATGTTACAAACAAATAAAATGGAGTAGTAAGTAATTAAAGGGTGGGTAGTAAAAAGTGGAAGCTTGGTGGTTTAGATGTTGACCTGCTGATAGGAAAATTATGGGTTCAATTCCCGCTGCCACTTTGGGGCCCTTACCTGCTCAGTTTGCTCTATATATAAGGGAATCTTTCAAATGCCTGAAATATTTCTGTCGGTAGTGTTAGCACTTTATCAGTTCTGCCTGAAAAACTATTTGGCATAGTTTGAAGGTCTGTATGGATTTTCTGGGTTGTGTTGTTTTTACCCACTTATCCAAAACATGTCTACAAAATTGCCCCTATGTTAGTTGTGAAACCAGTTATTTGAGTATAGACTCTGGATTGACTGTATGAGGCTAAAAATGATGAGGTTATTAAAGTACGTCGTTGTTGGATTCACAGATCCTGATCGCGATTGTTGGTAAATATTTATCTTTAATAGCACGGCACTGTCGTAAGGCCAATCACATGTTAAATCTACATTTCCATTACATTTCCATTTCTGGCATGTGGCCAACACTCTTATCCAGAACGACTTACATTTTATCTTGTTTATCCAATAAAACAGTTAAACACAGTTGAGTGGCAGCTTGGTGGTGCTGGGACTTGAACCTCCTATCAGCAGTCCAACACCTTAATTACATAACTACCACTTACCCAACATATACCTTTTATTCGAATATGCTATTAATTCTGTATGAATTATTCAGTGATAAGGTGATCAAATTTATTTATGTCCAGCGATACAACAAATATGAGAAGCAATTTTAGATTGAAGAAAATACAGTTAAATACAGAGCAACTTAACATTTAATTAATTTATACAATTAAGCAATTGGGGGCCTTGCCCAGGGGCCCAGCAGTGGTAATTTGGTTGTACTGGGAATCAAGCACACAATCTTCCATTTAATCACTTGGCTACCACCTCTCTGTGTTAAATAGCTAACGCTGCTTCTTCCTCATCTCCTCATCTTCCATTTAGAAGGTTTCATTTTACAAGCAACCTAACTGATGTGTAGAAATTCTAATTGCGCTACCCAGTGGTAAACATTAATAAAATGTCAACCAGGAAAACAAACAGCTACTGATAACCTCATAATACAGATAAAAAATTGTTAAGTTGTATGTGTGAACGTAGCTTAACTATTTGTAGACAGCAGTTATCATCGCTAAAGTTGTATTTAAATCACAAAGCTTTTAAAAGTCACTCAATCTGTTTTTTTTTTCAAAAGATTATTTATTTAGAAATAATAATAATGTGAGTAAAAATTTGTTTCCGACTTAACGGAATTAGATAATAGTAATGGTGATGTTCTGTTTGATTACTGTTATTTAAGCAAAATAACATGAAGCTGCAACTTTTGGTCTTTTCAAGAAACCTTTACTGGAGGAAAGAGAACGACTGTTTAGAGCTGCTAATAGAAATAAGTGAAAATATTAATAGACTTGTTTCACAAATGTATGAAACAAATGTAAAATGTGTCACTCTTTAATTAATAATTATAATAAATGTTGGCAAACTTTATTAGTTTTAAGATGAACACGTGATGCATATCAAAATGCTGCTACTGGATAAACCTCATCTTTTGGCTAGTAATGGTTGCTGCACTTTATGTTGGGCTGCACATCACAACACCCTGTTCAGATACATATGCTGATTAGTGGTGTGTGGACTGCAAGTTGCTTGCATTATGGACACACTCTGGCTGGCTGGCTCTTTTGAGTAACACGCTTTATTTCTGCCTTCCAGTTTATTTAGCCAGAAAGGAAAGCTATAAACTCTGAGAAAATCAGCTTGGCACAAATAAAATCAATAGCCATCACTACATTTCCTCACTGCTTAGATACTGTGATGGAAGAAAGGCCTGGGAGTGACAGATAAGATTTTTTAAACATTTTTCTCATCTGTAAACCTGTAGCGCACACACACACACACACACACACACGAGCGCGCTCATCTCATCTGTAGACACACTTGCACATGCATTCGGAGAGAGAGAGCAAAGCATTTTTATTTCAGTACTTGATCATATCTTAGAAAGCAGACAGGGGAAAGTGGGTCTGATGCCATCTTAGTGATCAAAGACAGTGTGTGGTAGAGTGTACCGAGAACAGGCCTAGTGTTGGCTCAGGATTGGACCATCCAGTCATAGGTTTTGTTTGAGATCCTGTCCAGTCATAGGTTCTGAGAAAAAACCCATCCACTCATGTGTTCTGTGAAAGAACCCGTCCAGTCATGTGTTCTGAGAAAGAACTCGTCCACTCGTGTTTCTGACAGAGATCCTGTCCAGTCATGTGTTCTGTCAGAGAGCCTGTGCAGTCATGTGTTCTGTCAGAGATCCTGTGCAGTCATGTGTTTTGTAAAAGAACCCATCCAGTTGTGTTCTGTCAAAGATCCTGTTCAGTCATGTGTTCTGTCAGAGATCCTGTCCAGTCATGTGTTCTGTCAGAGATCCCGTCCAGTCATGTGTTCTGTCAGAGATCCAGTCCAGTCATGTGTTCTGTCAGAGATCCCGTCCAGTCATGAGTTCTGACAGAGATCCTGTCCAGTCATGTATGTCTCTGTCTCGAGATCGTCCTGTGCAGTCATGTATTCTGTCAGAGATCCTGCAGTCATTCTGTCAGCCTGTCAGTCTGTGTTCTGTCAGAGAGCCCGTCCAGTCATGTGTTCTGTCAGAGATCCTGTCCAGTCATGTATTCTGTCAGAGATCCTGTCCAGTCATGTGTTCTGTCAGAGAGTGCTGTTCTGTGCGTCAGTCTGTGAGTCTGTCAGAGATCATGTCAGAGATCCTGTGCAGTCATGTCAGAGATCTGTCAGTCTGTCTGAGAGATCCTGTCCAGTCATGAGTTCTGACAGAGATCCTGTCCAGTCATGTGTTCTGTCAGAGATCCTGTCCAGTCATGTGTTTTGTGAAAGAACCTGTCCAGTCGTGTTCCGTCAAAGATCCTGTTCAGTCCATGTGTTCTGTCAGAGATCCGTCCAGTCATGTGTTCTGTCAGAGATCCGTCCAGTCATGTGTTCTGACAGAGATCCTGTCCAGTCATGTATTCTGTCAGAGATCCCGTCCAGTCATGAGTTCTGACAGAGATCCTGTCCAGTCATGTGTTCTGTCAGAGATCCCGTCCAGTCATGAGTTCTGTCAGAGATCCAGTCCAGTCATGTGTTCTGTCAGAGATCCCGTCCAGTCATGAGTTCTGTCAGAGATCCTGTGCAGTCAGTATTCTGTCAGAGATCCCTGTGCAGTCATTGGTGGTTTTGTGAAAGAACCTGTCCCCAGTCGTGTTCCGTCAAAGATCCTGTTCAGTTCTGTCATGTGTCATGTCTGTCAGAGATCCCGTCCAGTCATGTGTTCTGTCAGAGATCCCGTCCAGTCATGAGTTCTGACAGAGATCCTGTCCAGTCATGTATTCTGTCAGAGATCCCGTCCAGTCATGAGTTCTGACAGAGATCCTGTCCAGTCATGTGTTCTGTCAGAGATCCTGTGCAGTCATGTGTTCTGTCAGAGATCCTGTGCAGTCATGTGTTCTGTCAGAGATCCGGTGCAGTCATGTGTTCTGACAGAAAACCCGTTCAGGTGGAATCTGTATACAGTAAGTGAAAAATAACACATTTTTGGCACAGGCAATAAATACCTCTAACTCTACTGATTGATATGTGTATGTGTGTATGTGTGATACCTGTGTATTATAACTTCCCAAACTGTGAATTTTTGTATGCTTTGGGGGTTTGAAGAAAGCGAAATGGCCAGGTGATGTGTTCTGTCAGAAAACCTGTCTAGTTATGAGTTTTAATGTATATAGAATTTATAGCTTGAAAGATTTCTTTTGGATATATTTAATCTTTAACAAAAAACCCTGATCCCAGTAACGTTTACTAGACTAGAAGCCAACAGAAAGGTAAAAATTCCCTGACATTACCTATTTCTTTCTTGTCATATGGGTTGTATAAATTTGGTGTGAATAGATAAACACGTTGTTTCTGTTTTATCAAGACAGGGGTTGGATTTCTGAAAAAGACTGAAAAAAGAATTTAAAAAATTTAGGACAAATAAAATTAATGAATCGTAGATGACAGTAATAATTCGGCAGCACCTCGAGAGGCTGTTTGCATAAGTTGCAGTAGGTGTAAGAGGAAAAAATAGAGAAGAGGCAGAGTATCTAATTAAACTTCGAAGTAAACTATGGATTTATAAGCAGCACAGACAAGGTTCAATAAACTGAAATAATTTCTGGCGGATGGTGTTTTATTAGTTTAGCTTAGGTGATGATTTAAAAGCCGGTCAGATTTGATCTTTATTACTGTATTTATGTCTGCTTGCGGTTGCAAATATGTCCTCAGGCATTTCGCGTAATTAATTCTTGATTCCAACAGCAATCTCTCCCACACGTTCGTCCCAGATATTCAGAAAAAAAAGCAGCACATAACAGTGCTAGAGTAGCTATGCGGTCAGTGTAAACACCAACAAAGATTTTTCTCACTATGTCCTTCCTAATGTAATTAGCACCAACCATTTTTAGACACTTGGCAAGAAATCAACAGTGGCTCTGTCCAAACACCTAACACAAAAAATAACCTTTATCGACTATTCATCTTTCTACCACTAGGGGAACAAAAGAACACATACTGACTAATAATTTCTTCAAATCAAAGATTAAATCAGAATAAGATTCTTAGACTCTGGCTTCAACAATCTGGCTCACAGATTTGATTGTATTTTTTTTTTTTTTTACTAAAGATAAGATCATAGACTGTTCTTGTATGCTTTTCTCGTGAGGCCATTTCCACTGCCTGTTATGCAAATGGACCTTCGCAGTGCTGCTGCAATTTTTCTCGCTTTATCTGCGATTGAGAAGGAAATGCAGGTCTTATAAATCTGGCTTGGATAGTGACAAAATACATGTGACACCGACCATGAATACATCATCAAGCCAATGCATCATCAAAAAATAAGATGGCTGATAAGTTTGGCTCTGGAAGACAAACTCAAAGGCTTAAAACTAGCCAGCCAGTACATTTACATTTATGGCATTAGGCAGTAGTTTTATCCAGAGCGACTTTTAGCAACTGGGGGTTAAGGGCCTTGGTCAGGGGCCCAGCACTGGCAGCTTGGTGGTGCCGGGAATCAAAAATCTTACAATTAGCAATCAGACACCCTATCCACTGAGCTACCACTTGCCACTTTATGCATATCACAGTTTTTCGCAAAGTCCAGCAAATATGAAGGATTCTGGTCTGGTCAGGATCAGGCTAATCCAAAAACACACAGCTGTGTGTGTAAGGATCAGTGTGCATGGCCCTGCCACCCGCCCAGGCCTTCGGTCCTCCACTATTTGTGCAGAATAAAAGAAAACCTGATATGTCAGAGGATGACAAAAGAAAAGACGGGACAAAAGCCTTCTCAGAAGCACATTCTGAACCCTGGGAGGCAGGCCAACTTTTCTGAATGACCAGTGACCAGCCCAGATAGATGTGTGTGTAGGTGGGTGAGTGTATTAGAAAAGGTCAGGAGTTTTAATCCAGTCCATTAAACTAGTTCAAATGGCTACTATTTACTTAAATTAATTGACATGTTCTTGATTAAATATATTGGCTGGTATGAAGTGTCATATAAAAGGTATAAAAAAAATGTAGGTATAATTTCATTTCGATTTCCGTTTTGAACTGAGGCAGAACTGAGGACAGAGCAGGGGGTAAGTGTGTGTGAGCAGGAGCTTGTGCTGGATTTGCTGAAACGAAAGTAAGCAGTCATGGCCCAAAGAGCAGAGAGATTGCAACTCTCTCACTCCCTCTCTCTCTCTCTCTCTCTCTCAGCAGGGGGCTGTGGGTGGCAGCAGAGCGTCGAGTCTCTGGTGAGAATTGATTTCCATTGTTCCTCCCCAGCCCCCCGAAGCCCATGGCAGCAGAAGGCTCAGGTCACATCCCAGCCTGCCCAAGAAAGATAACAACAAATGAAATCAGAGCAAGTCACCTGGAACTGAAGAAAAAAAAACTGGTGATATTACCACAAATTGACCAGCTTTAATTCAGAGCTCAGCTTGAATGAGACACAGTTAATGCATATATTTCAAGGTAGCGGGATTATTTTTGTAAGTTGTCTCTCTCTCTCTTTCCATCCCTCTCTCTCTCTCTTTCTCTCTCTATCTGAGGTATTCCATCTGATTATGAGTACTTTGCAATCTACGACAGTTTGATTGATGCTCCTCCTCCATGAGCAGAATTTTGAGCAGCGTTCCCTCTGAACGCCCAGTTACGCTCCTGCAAAGCTGGTAACCTTGAATTTATGTTGCCACGGCAACAGAACAGGTCATGCATTATGGATTATCATTGAAATTCTACACCACCTACCTAACATAATAATGGAGGCTTGGGAGTTAATCAAATCAGCCGTTCTTGTGTCTGTGTGTCTGTCTGAGTCTGTGTGAGTGTGTGTGTGTGTGTGTGTCTGCATGGAAGCCTATACTCGTGTGTATGTATTTGTATATGTTTGGAACACATGCATGTGATTGTATGTGAATACATGTGGATTTTTTTTTAATTGCAGGGGGGGGGGGTGTGTGTCTTGCTTGTGTTCCAAATAATGTATGTCCCTATATGGGACAACTGAACTACACTAAACATGCCCCAAAAGATAATACACTGTCACTGTGGCAGACATGATGTTTTCTAATCATGATTTTATATATATATATATATATAACCTAGAGACATGTACGTGTATGATTATCTCTGTACATATTACAAGCAATGCTTTTATTCTACTCTTCATCCTACTACTCATTACTCCTTAGGGGCTTTTCGACAATATACTATATATTAGTGTATTAGCATATAAATATAAGCAATAGGAAGCAATTTTCAATGTCAGAATCCTGGAGAAGGCATAAATATGCCCATAATAGGGTACCTTTATTGTATTTGTGACCTATTTACTGATCTTATATACACACAAAGGGCTAACAGTATCACTCATTTTTTTATAGGTAAAACCACATCACTCTCTGAAACAGAATATATATATATATATATAACCAAAGGACATCTTCGAATAGGTCATTATAACCAGGCAAATCTGCCAACGTATACATCCGACCCTCTCTCAGTCTGCGTTATGTGACTGTAATTGCTGTAATAAGCTTCATTGTGCTGTACTTAATTGTTTACAGTGGGCTCAAACTTCCTCCGCTTTGTCTAAATAAACTTGGCGTATTAATGCAAATTAAACAATGAGGCATTTCTCTTCCTTTCGCTGTATAGCCCTCAGAGCCGAAAACAAACACAAGATGTTCTATAACGCTGAGGCAAAATAACGCTCTGTAATTAGACGCTAGAGGTTGTCTGGAAGCGCATGACGTAATGACAGAAACGTCAAACATTTTTTCCCAACTGTCTGCATGATCTACAGAGCAGCTTAGTGTTAAACTTGGTGTGTTCATTCCAAGTACATTTTCTTTAGGATCGTAATTCCTTTCCATTAATCAGCAAAGCCAATTCATAGTTAAAAAAAAAGACATCCAATCTATCATCCATCACATGATGTAATTATAATTTGTATATGTAGTGCTTAGGTGAGAGGAAGGTTTATAGAGAACGAAGCTATATTATGCAAAGCAGGCAAATCCTAATGGTGCATAAGAGATGGAGCATCTAGAGATGTGGCTGGTCAGCTGACATAATGAAGGAAGCCTGTATGGTTTGTATACAGGTTGCAATACATTTGGAATAAAAATACATTTTTTTGGAATTAATTAGGAAGTTAAAAATGTCAATTATAACTATTACCTGTAGAGGAGAAAACAGTAAGCAGACCAAATACTAACCTTCATACTTCTGGAAATGCTTTCCATCAGATTATGGGGAATGGCTGTGAAGCTTTTTTTTATTCAGACACAATAGTACTGGTAAGTTCAGGCACTAATGTTGGTTGAGGAGATTTGGAGTTTAGTCTGGGTTACTTGAGTTCCTCAACAGCAAATATGTTTTAGTTTAGTGACTTTGTGCACAAGGAAATGCTGGAACAGTGTTCAGGTCTTAGTCCCAGCAGGATTGGCAGACAGATATCCCAGGTGGGCAGTTTTTAGGGGTGGGGTTGGGGAGATAGATACTCTGTAAAATTCAACGAATGAAATGAAGGAATAGCAAAAATATTGTTGTACTAATATTTTTGCTTGGGTTTGGTTAAGAAGACATATTATATCAGGTCAATATAAACACAAATATGTTTTTAAAATGTTAAACATTCAGAATGGCTAATGACTGGACTAATAAGCTCAAATTATTAGATATTCAGATATTATACATTTGGAGTGAAGTTTGGGCCAACAAAAATTTAATAATAATTAGTAATATTTTGAAGAAAGAAATTGAGTAAACATTTAAAAAAAAATAATAATAATAATAAGCAATATTTTCACACTTTATAGAATTGCGTGATGTTTGTCAGCACTTTGACAGACTGGCAACGCTGCGGCACCTGTCTGTGTCCAGTGACAGACTGGCAAGCTGTGTCACCCGCAGTGTGAGACCGCACAGAACTTACTGCCAATCCAAAACGGTTTTGCATTGTGATGGGTCAGAGCTTTTTACACCCCTTCTTCAAACTAAGAGCCCACCTAAGACTGCTTTTATTAAATCATAAACCTTACAAAAGAAAATAAAAACGTATTTGTATACCACTTTTGTCTGCAACACATACGTTTTGATGCCCTGCCCATGCCTAGAGCCGGCCCTGAGTTCTAGTGAAGGAATAATGTAATACTACAACATACAGAGACAACTTTGGGTTGCCGACTTAGTGGCCACAGTTTGGGGAACACACTTACACAGTCATGCTTGTAAGATTTTTTCAAGAATCTAAGAATCTTTTTCTGTCGGTTATTATATCTTTTTTGTGCATTTAGGATTATGAGTTATAGCTAGTAGGAGAATGCTATTGCAAACCTTTTTGCATTATTTATTTATTATTTTGCATTATTATATTATTTCCCTATTTTCTTCCCTATATGTTTGTCTACTGCTTCCACCTCGTCGGTCTGTGCTCCCCATCACACCACAGCTATAATCCAGGGACGTAAGGACTAACACGTTGTTCCTAAATTTTTTCACCCTGCTGCTCATACTGCATCACTGGGCAGCATTAAACTATCAGAGAAAAGTATTATCTGCTCTATTTTACAATACATGAGTTCACAAACTTTTACAACTAATTATATCTGTTAATAGATCAGCCAGTTTTGCCTTATTGACTTCCAGCCTTGGATGGTTGTGGAATTTTGCTGGCATGATTTGGATCCAGTTGTTCACTTGCAGGCAAAAAGTCATTTGAATATCAATACAAAATCTTTTTTGAAAGATCACTTTTATCCTAGGATGAAATGTCTTGCTGTCAATTTCAATGACTGTCAACCACAGGACAGGTAATTAGAGTGAAATTTGCATTATAGACTTGACAGTCAGATTTCAAACGCTTTTGCTTGAATTAGGGGTATATAGTGGTAGCTAGCTCATTCTAACTAAAAAAAGAATAATGATGGTAATTGTAATAAGCCAGCATAGTGCATATATCTCTGTATCTATTTACACTAAAGCAGAGAATCACACGCAAACTGTCACACAAAGTTTACATCTACATTCACGCTATTTGGCAAACCCCTTCATCCAGAGTGACTTACATTCATCTGTTCTTTTATACAATTAAGCAGTTGGGGGTTAAGGGCCTTGCTAAGTGGCCCAGCAGTGGCATGTTGGTGGTGCTGGGAATCAAACACAGATCTTCCAATTAGCAGTTCAACACCTAAACGACTAAGCTACCATTTCCCCCATAAAGCACATAATTTTCTACACTGGCTTTCTATGTTTTAGCATTATAATGTCCCTTCACGTGTTCCTGCATGACAATATCCCTGTGCACCAAAGCCTATGAACTCCATAGAGACATGTTTGGCCAAGAATAAAATGGAACAATTTAAGTGTCCCAAACAGAGTCCTGACCTCAACCCCTCTGAACACCTTTGGGATGAACAGAAAAGCTGACTGCCCCCAGACCTCCTCATCCAATCATGAGAGTCTGACCTCAATAATGGATTTGTGGTTGAATGAACACAGCTACTCCCCAAAAACCATGTGCAAAGCCTTCCCAGAGGAGTTGTCTTGTAATAGCAAACAGGGGAATAAATAATAGTTTCAAATCAGTCTTTTAAAAAGATTTAGATCCAAATAGGAGGTTTTAATAATTCATATATAAAACAAATCTACATTAAAATATATACTTTTATTAGATAAAGAATGCAAATATGTTCAGGAACTCGATCATGCATTAAAGTTTAACTAAAAGAAAAAGCCAGTCTTCTTTCTTGATTCAGGTTATTATCCCTGAACAGCAATTAGCACAACATCACTGCTCCGAATAAAATCTGCTCCTGTCTGTGTATTTGCGTTCAACTGTTCCATAACATCCTTTGGCAGATGGCTTCCTGTGTGGCTCCATGTAATTGTCAGACCCAAACAACACAAGGCACAATGAGAAGAAAAACAGCCATCCGCATATCCAATCAAATACACAGCCCTGCTCAAATTAAAATAAAAATGCTTGGTTAAATGAGCTGCTCCGGGTGACTGAGGGCTACACAATTGGCAGTGACAGTTCCCGAGCAGAACGTTAGGGCTGTAATGGTGGCGAGTTAAGTAGAGGTGCCGGTGATGGATTTGGCTGTCTGAATCCATTCCTACAGGAGGAGGACCCTTGGTGCTTTGCTGCTGCATATTTCCTTATAATTAGCAGCAGGTTTTATTGTGGACCCTCTGTAGGACGTTTTACTTGCCTCTGATAGAATTTTTTAAAGGTGCAAATTAAGTTGTTTTTTTTTTGATGAAGAACAACAAAGGGGGTGGTAGCAGTAAAATGGCAAAAAAAAAGAAAATATTTTTTTTTCCCTGCGTGTATAAATAAGGCTAAAAACTCTAGGAGTGTTTAATTTGACATACTTAGCAAAGGAAGCAATCACACAACTTAAAAACAATAACATGAATATTTTTATTAACAGACTTTTATTTTAATTCTTTTTAATCAAGACCTAATTGCAATTCTGGCTTCTATTCTAAGCATTAGATAAGCATTAAAAAGATTTAAGATAAATAGATTGGTCCAAAAACATTTAAATTAGGTTTCTTTTCTTTTCTTTTCTTTTCTTTTCTTTTTTTTTTTAAATAATTTGATCCGGCCCACTTTCCTGTCCATGCACACAAAGCTTCCTTATTGAACCTTGCCCACATCGTCTGATTAACCACAATATACACCTGTGTTAAACAATTATTTTACATCATATTCAACATACTTTAACATTAAGTATAAAATTACCAATTAAAAATATAATCTAAATACACCTTTTATATCCATGTGGTATTTTGCAACTCTTTATTATGTCTATTTTTAATTCTTACGTATATAAGATTAGAATTATTCTTTTTTTTACTTGATTAAAAAAACATTTAAGTAACATTCAAAATATTTAAAGGGAAAATAAATTCACCCAATTTATTATGGAGCATTAGGAATAATTACGTGGGTTTTCGTAAGTCCTGAAGTTCTGACACCTCTGCCACCGAGAACAGGCAGTGCTCATGCAAATGCTCTGCTCCCTGAGGATGAATAGAGAGACTCAGTTGACAGGCTCCAATCCCATACCCCTCCATCTATTCCTCCATCTCCCTGCTGCCAGTGAGGGGGTCATGGGTGAAGGTTGAGGGGGCTGCTTCCACATTAATGTCCTTATATTGGGCCTCTTTGGAAGTGTGGTGATTGATGACCATTGAGATTTTCCTTTCTTTTTTTTTCTACCATAGATACCATGAGAGCAAAGAATGGGCATTAGTTCAATGACCAAAATCACTAGCAAACATTGGGTGCAAAAGGCTTGGATGATTCTGTAAATATTCATATGATATCGTACAAACCCAGGCTGTATTTCTGTATGTACATGCTACACATATCTTCTATGACATGTATAAAACAGCAGGGTTGTCCTACCGGGATAATTATGTGTGTTCTACAGCTGCTCTGCCATAATAAAACGTTTGCGTGAGTGTCCGCGTTTTTGTGCCAGGGTACGAGTGTGAGTTTGTGTTTTGTCCTGACATGTACGTCCAGCTGCAGTGTTTTATATAGTGTTTTGCATATGGCACACAGTGTCTTATACTACATAACCGCTAAGTCAGTTTGATTTGTGAGGTTCAAGGTTCAGACAGGAGAATTTACTATGTATGAGCGTATTTTGGCAGTGTGTTAGTTGTTGAATGCAATGTTCTAGTTATTTATGCAAGCATGATAAATAAAAACTCTCTGGCACACGGTGGAAAAAAAAAGGTCCTGGCATTGCAAGCCTTCATTAATTGGTCACAGTGAACCCACTGTGTGCTAAAAATTCATCCACAGCACGTCATGGCAGACAAGAAACCAAATGGAAGCGCTTAATCATTGAACATTTGTTTCACCAGCTTCATGACTGTGCATGAAGCCGCTTTGCATTTCCTATTTTTATAAAGACAGGGAACTGGGAGGATATGCGTTAATCATTCCAGACACAGGTATAACGTTTGGACGGACTGCTAGGGAACAGTCTTATCACCAGACTAAGACTTATTTTAAAATTGTGGGTTCGATTCCCAGTACCACTAAGTTACCACTGCTGGACCCCTGAGCAAGGCCATTTACAATAATTGCTCAGTTGTATTATAAAAATAAATGTAAGTCGCTCTGGATAAGGGCGTCTGCCAAATGCCATAAATGTAAATGTTTTTAAACTATTTGAATGCAGCATGGAGGAAAATGAAAGAATGGCAGATACAATGAGGTTGTTTAACTAAATTGTTGTAAATAGATATGTATCTGGGCTGGGATGCTGACCTAGGTATAGAAAATGAAACACTGCTTAACAACTTTTTTTTTTCAGACACTATTCTAACCCATTCACATTGCCAGGGTGAAGTGGCACTAATCTGATTTGGTTCCTTCATGTAACACGGATCTGATGTTCTCAGATGTGTCTGAACACATAAAATATAAGAACGGGATAATTTTATCCCCAATAAGTATGTGATTTAACACCCCGCTATGCTTTACATTTATCTGCCTAGGTTAGATCTGTAGACCTGTGTTACTAAGGACTGAGGTACCTTTATTGATCATGCATGAAGAACTTCCTTGTTCTTTATTAGTCTTGACGGTAGTAACTAAACCGTTCTGTTGCACATTTGCCTTTTTTACACATCAGTCTGTTTTGCACATTTTTGCATGTAGTCAATCAGTCCATCCGGTGTATCTGTTAATTTTTGCTTGTATGTCTGGTTCTCTGTAATAAGGCTTACTGATTTACTGTGTGCATTTTAAGTGCTATGTCAAAATATTTTTCCTTCAGAGTTTATTAACATTCTATTCTATTCTATTCTATTCTATTCTATTCTATTCTATTCTATTCTATTCTATTCTATTCTATTCTATTCACTGCTAAAATTATTATTATCGTTAGCATTATTATTTACTATTGCAAGCACATAAACACACAGGGGTAAAAAAACATGGTGGCAAATATATACCAATTTATACGCCAATTATCAAAATTAACAAATCTGATCAGACGTAAAACATCTGAATTGTGATATTGACAGTGTTTCTGTCTGAAAGAGATGCTTTCTCATGACATTATAGCCACTTTAAATGTATTTAAATGCCTTTTTAAAAAGTTATATTTTTCCTGCAACTCTTAAAAGGGGTGTTTTAAGAATTAAAAGTAAAATGAACACAGGCTGCAGTTACGTTCTGGGTGACAGAAGTCTGATTCTCAGCTGGCACTGGCTCTGAGCGTCGTGTTGGCACAGATCACTCCTGGCCGTCTGCCGCTGTACGTGTGCCAGCTCTGCACTCTAGTCATTGAAATGGCCAAAGCAGAGCGCCACCCCCGGGCTATAGAAGTAACAGAGACACGCAATACAGAAACAGTATTCATTACAGAGGAGCATTGAAGGTATAAATGATAAAAAAAGAAATCTTTTACGATTTGTATTATAGCATTGTGGGACATTATGTCACACCACATGGACATTTTTTTATATTTACACTAAACAACTTTAAATACGAAGAACATCTGCATTTTAACATTAAAAATGTTAGGGTGTGGTGTACAGATTGGCTGTACAGATTTCCTGTGGGGAAATGGTAGCTTAGTGGTTAAGGTGTTGGGCTGCTAATTGGAAGATCTGTGTTTTATTCCCAGCACCACCAAGCATGCTGCTGCGGGGCTCCTGAGCAAGGCCCTTAACCCCTAATTGCTCAGTTTTATAAAAGAAATAAATGTAAGTAGATCTGATTAAAGCATCTGCCAAATGTTGCAAATGTAAATGTAATTAAACAGAATGAGGAGTTCGAGTGCAGCACACTTTTATTTAGGATCGCTAAATTCAAGAAACCACAAGCACAAGAAGTTTAAAACTGTTTAATATTGCAAATCCATACGTTGGAAAAGAAAGATAAATCTTCTTTTGTTATTGAGATCTAAAAAATTTATGTAAATGACCCATTATAGCGTTACATAATTAAGCAGATATTTGGATATTTTTATGCCAGATGTTTTTGTACAATGAGATTTAATTGCAGATGTAAAAGCAAAAAGCACACTTGGCTATAATGCCAACAACAATTTTTTTTCTGCCAAAAAACAAGCAAGGAAATAATAAATCAAGAAAGAATAAAGGACAAAATGAGTATTGACACACGCACACACATACATGTACACACACACTCACACACCCCTATCCATGCTCTCTGACACACGACACTTTTCTTTTGCCTTGAGTTAAGAAAAAAAGGTGGGTGAGGAGGGGCCTAGGGAGTGATCGAGTAAGAGACAGCACAAGAGAAAACCACAAGGCGTCCTTTTTCTGTGTCTCGGTCGTACAAACATGGCTTACCCCCACTGAGTCCCCACTCTTCTGGGTGTGGTTAACCTCTCGGGTTAGCGACCACTCTCTAATAAGCAGCCTCCTTACAAAAGCCCGGCTTGGCCCGAGGGAGAAAGGGAAGAGGAGGAGAGATGGAAGGAGGGAGAGAGAGAGAGAGAGAAGTGCAGGCAAACAGAAAGAGAAATAGAGGAAGGGAGGGTGGGGGGGGGCTAAGAATGAGGGGTAGAAGGGCAGATGCTAGACATGGAGAGAGGAGCAGATGGGGCTTGATGAATCCTGAAAGGGAGGAATTGAAACCCGCTGAAGTTGCCAAAACGGCCAGCCACAATTATCGCCGCGCCTTTGGGTTCATTGTCAATTAGAGTGGCGGTTGAGGCAAGCAGCAGCTGTGGCAGATGGCGAACCTCCAGAAGGAGGCAGAGGAGGGGCAAGAAGGGAAATGGGGACCGAGGTCATAGCCATTAAGCACCCTCTAGCCATATCACTCTTTTTATTTTGAACATAGTGCTCATAGTGAAGCTAAAAGCCTGACATCGCAGCCTGTAGAATGGTATTTTCATTGCTTATCACTCACAAAAAGTTGTCCAATGGAGGTGTGTTTGTCCAATGGAGGAGGCAAAATGTTGGTTCAAATGCACTTGTCATGTATTGATGGTGTATAGAAGTGTATGTGTTCTGATGTGTATATAATATATGAGTAATATACAATCAACTTTAGATATCTATAGATATGACTGTGTGTATATATCATCTTCCAGCTGATATCTTGCCCACTCTGAATGCCCCCTGCCCCCTGGGTGCACATAGGAGTGTGCCCTGCTGTGGTTTTTTTACACACACCCTCCTCCCCGTTTCCACAGTGACGCCTGCATTATGGCTCGTTCCAGCTCTAATTTCCTCTCTCTCTCTCTCTCTCTCATGTGCTTTGTCATGCTGTTTCTTTGGAAGCTGGGCAGCTGATGGAGGAGAATGGGCGGAGGTGTAGAGGGCAGTGAGCTATGGAGCAGCACTAAGGCTGGGTGGGGGTCAGACCCTCCATCTGCTCACAAGAGCCTCACAGGTCATGGAGCCCAACAAAGGCTATTAGCAAGGCTGACAGGCATGGCCAGGAAGCCATGAAGAGCTATGCAGTACCCTATGAACAGGCAAGTCAGCGTGAACCACCGAGCCTGATAGTGCACACCCATCACCACCACTCCTTTTATTAAAATCCTATGCTGAGGTTTAAACCTTTTCACCGATACGACCGCCCACAAAAATCTCCTGGATTAACCTGCAGTGATTTAAACTCATTTAAGAATTCAGCGAATGAATCAAATGAATCAGATATTTAAAAATGATTCTTTTTAGAGGTTAGGTGACGAGTTATAAAAAGGTGTGTTTTATACACAGTATTTTTTTAATAAAAGAAATAATATGCACCCCAGCAGCTGAAGCAATTTATTAGTTGACTCTTATACTCAAGCCAACATTTATTTCTAAACTTACACACTGAACACACTGCATTAACCTATGAGCTTTACGTCTCTACTAAAGATATTGCTATAAGCCAAAATGTTATGTTTGGTCCAAATGTTTAATTAAATAAAAGTTACTGTCACTTTAAGACGACTCATCGCTGTGATATAAAGTTTTTTATATACGGTACTTCCTTATTTACTGAATTATACAATCAGATTTTTTTTTTCCAAAAAATGTTTTTAATCAATTTTTTTTTTATAATACAGAAAATCATAATTAAATAAATGTACATGTAATAATTAAAACACCAGTCACAGATACTGTATATGTTTGTGTAGATGTAGTATAGTGTTGATAATGTACAGAATAAATTATATTAATATTGGGGCTTGTGAACATCAAATTTCAGATTTAGACTTATTTTTACTTCTACAATAACCTTAAAACTTTATAAAATAATATTAATGATATCAGACACTAATGTTGAGGTGAGGAGGTCTGAAGTGCATTCGGTTTTCCAGTTCATCCCAAAGGTGTTCAGTAGAGTTAAGGATTCTGTACAGGACACTCAAGTTCTTATTTATATATACATTTAACTGGGGGTTAAGGACCTTGCTCAGGGGCCCAGCAGGGGCAACTTTGTGGTGCTGGAAATCGAATCCCGATCTTCCAATCAGGTGTCCAAAATCTTAACCACTGCACTATTATTTCCTACTTATTTATTTCACAGCAACCAGAACACACCATGCCTACATACTAAATTCACATTTTACATTTTTTTGCCATTTGGCAGACGCTTTTATACAGAGCGTACATTTTTATTTAATTTATACAACTGAGCAATTAAGGGTTAAGGGCCTTGCTCAGGAGCCCAGCTTTGAAACTTCTTAACAAACTTCCGGTTAGCAGTCCAACACCTTAACCACTGCACTACCACAACCCCCCAGATCCTCCCATCTACATTTACTAACTTTTTGGTATTTTTAACTGAGCAGTTAAGGGGTTTATGGCCTTGCTCAGTGGCTCAACAGTGACAGCTTGGAGGTAGCTGGGAATTGAACCCTTGATCAGCAAACACCTTTCTCTAGAGGTACATATAAAACATATAAAAGTGCATTGTACATTGTATACTGGTACGCTACATCAAAAAACAAAGTATGGAAGCAAAAAAAAAAAAGTTAAATAATCCTAAAGTATTCCTCGATGTATATGTTGCCTTCCATAAGGGCGTCTGCTAATTGCTGTAAATGGTTAATGGATAGTTACAGAACAATATGAACATCTGCCTATCTTATAAATGCCTTCTGTCTTCCTGAAAAGCAAATCTGAAACATATGGGTACACTGTGAAGGAGAACCCTCATTACCGCTCCAAACCCCATGTGGGCAAAGTCACAAGTGCAGAAGTTCATAAGCAGCGGAGTTAATATACATACCCACATACGTGCTAACACCTGCAACTTAAAGATAATATCGTAGGGAGGAAAAAGTTGGGGGGAAAAAGCTCTCAATGTTCATTAGTGGAAAAATCGAATAAATGATCTTATGACAAAAACGGTGGACGTGATATGAGGATATAAGGAGTTTATATGATTATGTGTATTTGTTGGTAGCTTCTGTGGTAGATCTTTATGCAGGATATAACCCATTCTTTGAACAAATTGACAGGAACAAGTGATTTTTTTTTAGTGGACGTGATTTTGCAAAGTAGGATGTGTAACATCCTTTGTTGATCCTGAATCAACATTTCAGTCAACCAATCATAAGCATCAGATGTAAACAGTGTGTGTCGACCAAACCCGCCTCAATATATTTTAAATCCTTTTCTTTTTTGTCCACAAACAAACTAAAAAACTGGGTAAATACTGGAAAACAGTTTATTGGCTGAGACTGAAAATTCATTGATTCTGGAACAATTTACTGACAATGACGATTCCTGGATTAACATGAAATCACAACATGAAATTAGACTAAATATATTAAAATAATTGATAATAGTCCAGGAACCACATTATTAATTCAGACTGATCCAAAATAAACATTCGTGAATTTGGTGAACAAGGAATTAACAAGTGAATTTTGATTAACAAGGAGTGAAAGATTTAAAAATGGATTGAGTCGGGTTTGGGCGACACACACTGTTGACTTCAGATGATTATGATTGGTGGATTGAAACAAAGGACGTTAATCCAGGATCACTTCCTACTTGGCGTCACATCTACCAACAAAAACAACAATTTGTTTAAAGAACAGGTACCACAGCAGCTACCAACAAATACACATACAGTATCTTCATTATAACCAGCTGCAATATGTGATGGGAAAAACATTTGGAGACGCACCAGAGGAAACCTCGAAAAAGCTTGTTTTAACTTAAGTATAGGCAGTAATTAGGATAATCAGTAGTTCATTAAACGAGAGTCATAAACCGTATGCAGCGTTAATGTTCCTGTTTTTGCTTGTTTGCCACTCCAGTTTGTCTAACCACAACTTGAGCCATTCTAAAAATGGACCTGGTGGTTAGTGAGTGAAGCTTAATCATATGTACATGTAGCTGAAGAAATAAGTAAAAAGACAAGTTTATTCTACAAATTTCATTTGGATATTTAAATATTTAGTCAAAATAGTAAAACCTCTCCAGTTGATCCGATTATCGGATGCTTGCATTTTAAACAGGGACACGAATGTATGAAGGAAGTGGAAGTTCATTATGTTTGTACCAGCAGAAACCAAGTGCATTATGGGTTTGATTTTCTGTCCAGTTAGACTTTCATACATTTTTTTTGCAAATTAAAGTGCAATGAGTATAATAATATCTCTCTCTCTCTCGCTCTCTCTCTGTCTCTGTTTCTCTCTCTGTTTTTCCTTTTCTCGTCTCTGTTTCTCTCTCTCTGTGTCTGTCTGTCTCTGTCTCTCTTCTTCCTTTCTCTCTGTCTCTCTACCTGTCTCGTTTTTTTCTGCATGCCTGACTGTCTCTGTCTGTCTTCCTCCCTTTTTTCTCTCTTACTTCTCTCTCTCTCTCTTTCTCTCTCTGTCTGTTTGTATGCTTGTCCTCTAGCACCCTCTATTTTGTCTCTTTACCCCCTCTTTCTGTCTGTCTGTATCTCTGTCTGTCTCTCTAACTCTCTCTCTTTATTATTTGTCTCTGTTTCTGTCTGTGTCTTTCTCTGTTTGTATGCCTTTCTGTCTCTCTATCTCTTTCGCTCTATTTCTGTCTGTCTGTCTGCCTTTCTTTTTCTCCTATTTTCTCCTTCTCGGTCTCTCTCTCTCTCAGCCTGTCTGTTTGGCATGTCGCGTGGCTGTCTGCCTTTCCTCTCTTCGCTTCCGCTCAGTCTCTGTCCTGCCGGTCTTCTATTTCGCTTTCTACTGCCCGTTCTCTCTCTGTCTCAGCCTCTGTCATGGGCTGGCCCCTCTTCTCGCTCCCGACTGTCTCTCGATTTCTTTACCCTCTCTCTCTTTTTCGCTGTCTCTCTCTCTCTCTCTCTCTCTCTCTCTCTCTCTTTTGCTCTCTCTCTCTATTTTTCAGGTGAATTCACTAGCAGCACTTTCTACTAGTGATCTTTACACAGGACTAATTTCTAATCTTCTGAGGATTTTGATTGGTGAATGTTAGTTACATTAATTAGTTGTTGGAGTAGCTTCTTTCATTTTTTTTATTATTATTATTATTATTTTTAAGGTAATATTTTTAAGTTTTATGATTGAGACTGATGGTTCTTAGTCCAGGGGTTCTGCTAAGTGGGGATGAGGGCTGGGGTTAAGTTAAAGGATTCTGTGCACTTTAAGGGTCCCCACAGATCTGTTTTATTAGTAGTAACAGTACCAGCAGTAATGTCACAGTATGTTAGATGTGGAATGGGTGTGGTAGCGACCTACTGTCATATTCAATCATAGGGCCCAAAATTGCTAGTGATGCCCCTTCCTCAGTCAGAACATGTGTTCAGAATAAGGAGTCTTGTACACAGCTACAATAATACCCCTGCAAAGCCATTGGTATTTTTTTGTTATTAGTTAGCCCCCCCAAAAAATGAAAAAAAAAAAATATTTAAAAATAGGTGATGTTAAATATACTACTATTAATTTTTCTTAATTGCTTTATATTTAATGAATAGAATTAAGATTATTAATTTTGCCTGTTAACCAAATGTCTAAGTGAATTAACAAATTGTAGATTTTATATTTGCATTTCTGGCATATGGCAGACACTTTTATCCAGTATGACTTACATTTATATAACTGAGCACTTAAAGGTTAAGGGCCTTGGTAAAGGGGCTCCGCGAATAGCAACCTCTTTTTTTTCCCGCTTATTTTCTATTGCATTTATATTTTCTATTGCAACTTTTCCAAAGTTAGAAAGTTCGAGAAAAAAAATGTTTTAAGCAGGAGACTATAATCACCATACATTCAGCCACCTTCCATTTCCTATCTTGTACTTTTTGTTCTCTTTCTTGCTGTAGTTCAGTATTGCCCATTAAATATTTGCCCACCTGCTGGCCGACTGCCAGATAGACCTGTATTTTTCTGTGTCTGTGGGACATAATCGCTTTGGTGTGCAGACGATGAGTCACTGAGGACATATCGATCCACAAAAGAGAGAAGAAAAGCTCTCTCAGCACCGCCAGACAGACTGAATAGGACTCGGCAGTACATACATAACACAGCTGACCTATTTTCCGAGTTACTTTCAAAAAGCACTTAAGCCTGAGGGCTTATAAGGACACGTTTAGTGATCAGTTATGAGTTAAGTTTACTAGAAGATACAAACTTCTCGTATCTATATTGTCATTGTCAAAGTGAATTAAATATCCTGGTATCATCTTCTCTAGCTCTGATAAACTCATTCAAGAACATTAACACACAAATGTGTTAATAATTAAGCGATTTAATTCACACATTCACACAGTGCTCATAATATCCTGCTTGGGATTTTCAGCTCTCTTGTACGCAGTAAGTTTGCCTCAGTCAGCAAATACCGTTAATGAGATCTAGAGAAAAAAACCCAATAAAAGTTCTTGTCACAACAAATTTATAAGGCATTATTTAGTAGAAGAACAAATCCAGCCTATAAAAGGTACCTCTGTATTATTTTCTGTCAATATATATACAATTATTTGTGTTATACAACTCTAAAGCTAAAAGTTTGTGGACACCTCACCAGTTCTCCTTATACTGTTGCCAGAAAGTTGGAAGCCCGCAGTTGTCCTGTATGTCTCTGTATGATGGAGCATTACTTAAGTCTTTCACCAGAACTAAGAGACCCAAACACTGTTCCAGTATGACAATGCGTCTGAACTCCATAAAGACAGGCTGTGTCTTGGTTATAGTGAAAGAATTCAAGTGTCCCGCACAATGTGGATGTGATTATGCTGAGTAGGATGTGATCCTGATGATATGTTCTTTATTAATCCTGATACAACATTTTAATCAACCAATTTTATCAATCAATCAATTACAACCATACGATGTCATCAGTGTGTTGACAATTCATTCTTTGTCCATAAACGAACTGAAATACTTTAATTCAGGTTGAAACTGGATTAACATTGGATCACAACATAAAATTAGACAAACTATATTAAATTTAAGATGATCACGAAAACACTATTTAAAGTATGTTTAGTTTTATTTAACATATGCGTGGGTTCTGCTAGAACACCCGACAGGCGAACTCAGTGGGCAGTCGTGACATCGGCTGTACAATTGGGTTTTTTTTTTCTTCCTTCCCATCAATGACTTTGCGAGTAATGAAAAATTACTTTTTTTTTTTACAGAGGTGCTCTAAAACAAGCTTTTATTTTATTTTATTCTAAAACAAGCTTTTATGGTTCATTCACCTGCCAACCTTGTGTTCTTTTTAAGCGTTTGCTGCCACTACGGTCCTTGTAATGGTCTTCGAACTTGTTATAAACTTGTCTTGACAGTGTCTTGACATACCCTTGACAGGGTATTTTAAAATGAATCAATTACATTTAAAAACTTGTATAGTAGGTCGATATCAATGTCGAAGTCAATGATTGTTAGAACTACTCATATAGTTTAAGTGCAGTTCATTTAAGTTTTAAACCTAATTTCTTTAGGACAACCAGTTTCCTAAATATTTTTGAGAAAACTTAACTTTTCCTGGCTTAGTGTCTGTCTGTCTGTCTGTCTGTCTGTCTGTCTGTCTATCTATCTATCTATCTATCTATCTATCTATCTATCTTTTATTTTAGGATTTGAATTATTTTCATTTTCTATCAGTAATAAAACACTTGGTAGAGAAAAATACACCCAGGTTCTTCATTGTACAAGAGCGCTCATTAATAAAGAATAAATTATGTTAATAAATACTAAAAAGATACAAAAGCAGCTCTAACTTCAGGAGCAGCTGCTCTTGTCTCTTCAATCAGTTTACTTTCTCACTCGGGTCCTGCTCTAAAGCAGCTCTGATGCCTGTGCAGCCGGCTGGAGAAATGGGCTGGGTCACGTTTTAGTAATGATGGAGCTTTAGAGGCCCGGATAAGTCCTGGGCTTCTTAACCTGATTATCAAGCTTGTGCACACATGCAGACATGGAAATATTCATTAGGAACCCACTGAGAGAGCAGATAAAACAGGAGACAGCTGCAGCACGGAGTCTGCGCCACGGCTACGTGCCTGAAATGCAGACATTAGCATGTGAAAGAAGGAGCTTTCTTTAGGCCTTCGGCTTTAAGGCTCGGCTTTAGAATCGGTCTCAGGCACTCACGTATATATTGACGAGGCTTCCTGAATGTTGTAAAAGAGTCCTTTGGCTAGTTCTTTTCTTCTTACTGTAAATGATCTACTTTGTTGTGACCTACCAATGGCATGGCGTTAGCGCCATTGTGTTACGCTGCAGATGGATTATTTAATTAGCCCAGTTTCGATAGACATTTAAAACATTTAGTATATTTCTTTTTTTTTTTTTCATTTATTTTTTGTGGCAACAAACAAATTAATCTTGAAGAGAATGTTGTTAGGTGTGTCAAATGTGTGTGTGTGCTTTAATTAAATTTTGGTTATAATCAATTCAGTTTAATTGATTTATTGAGTTCTAATTAAAAGTGAAATGGTTTGCTTTTTTATGCAATACACAGTTTTTCAACTTACATTAAATGGATTAGATTAAACTTTAACATAAGATTGATTTTGCTTTATTACTTCCTGAGCCTTTTCCCAATGGAAATATTCCTGTGATTCTCTCATCGAATAAAGGTTTAATCAAGCTTATTTTGCTATTTTTCCTAATTCACTCAGATGCTATTTGATTTTACTGATGTAATGGAAAATAGACAGAAAGCAGGCTTTTAAGGCAAGGGTAAAGGTTTGTTTTAGGATGTAACTCTAACTCTGTGTTTTTTGTGCTAATATCAGAGATGGCAAATAATTTAACAACCTCCAGCCAGTGTAGCTTTCATCTCGTTGTGGAAGGCTACAAAGTGGTTAATGATTAGAATTGTGATAATGTTTCATAGTTAATTCTTTGACTATGATATGCTACGAGATAGTTTCAATAAAAATACTATAAAAAAAACCTTTTCGCCTTTAATTTGTCATGTTATACAAATCAACGCTTCATAGAGTCAGTTCTTGAAAAACAAAACAAAAAAATCAAGGGACATTCTGGTGCCTACTCTTTTGTACTGTATTTCTGGACTGATGCCAGCAATAAGATGAATTACTTTGGGTCGGAATAACAGCAGAGTCTGATATGGAGCCTGAAACCTACAGCAGGAAGTTGGTTAGGTTAGCAGAGGGTCAGTAGGCATGTGGCGTTTTTAGGCAACAAGCTGGTAAACTGTGATTATTTGAAAGAAAAACACAATGTATTTATAAAAATGTCCTTGGATTGCTGGAGTTAATAAATATATAAATGTTATCCACTTTAGATAACAGGCTGAGCTTGATTTAGCTTCTAACCTGCAATGTTGCTAGTATTAGTCCATTTAACCAATTTGTTGTGAACTTTGCATATTTTCCTCTAAGCTTCTTAGCTTCATTAGATCCCCAAAAACACATTTTACTCATAATCTTTTCAATTTTTAATTACAAATCGCAAATGAGGAACATAATTTAGCTGGTGGACTATTGGATAACCAGGATTTACTTTAATCACAGTGCTTTTTGTTACAGAATATTTACCAACTGATTAGCAGCTAATGCTAATGCACAAACCACTAATAGAAATAGAAGTACCATGATGTATTCATTTATTCATCCATTCATCCATCCATCCTATCCATATATCTATCCATTTATCCATCCATCATCCATCTATCTATCTATCCATCCATCCATTCATCAATATATCCATCTATTTATCCATCGATTCATCCATGTAACCATTTAGCCATTCATCCATCCATGTAACCATCTATCCATCCATCCATGTAACCATCTATCCATCCATCCATCCATCCATCCATCCATCCATCCATCCATCCATCCATTTATTAATCTGTTCATTTATCTGGACATGGCATTATCAGTAAAATAGTATTTTTAGTCAGGGCAAATGGTATAAGCATTAAGTGCTGAATTATGCCTGGTGTTTTTTACATTAGTTACTAATGTTCTAGTAGATTTAAAGTATTTACATATCTGCTGAATTAAGCAAAGGTAATTTAGATTTATTAAACAATAGCAGACTAAAAGATAATATTGGTTTAGTCTCGTGTAGCCAGACTTTCAGACTGACAGCAGAAAGTGTTAACCGCTTTGAATGGCTAATGCCCAGCCAGGATGACTGACAGGTAAAGCAACCAATAACGTTTCGTTTTGTGCCGCTCCAGTAAGCGTCTCAAATAAAACTTTTGGCTGTCTTTTAAACAGTCTATACAGTGAATCTCGCATACGTTTAAGAATCTTGATTACTGCTCATTGACACTGATGTAAACACAACAGCTTTCTTCTTTAATCAGACAGCTTTGGGTTGTTTTCAGGTGGACCAATAAAAAACACAACACACACGTGTCCTGGAAAACCTGAACACCAATCTGAGGACGACTTTGAAACTCCTGAAGTGTTTCAGCTTAAGTGTGCAATATACAGCAGTCTGTAGGCATGACGTATTATCAGTAGGCTACTACTATGACTACTATATGACATATTTATATTACAGCACAGTAAAAAAATTTCTTTTTTGGGTAACCCACGTTTGGAAGCTGGGGTTAAGGGCACAGGGTCAACACAGTTGATGTGATGCTGTGCCCCTAAAACAGAGAGAAAGAGAGAGAGAGAGAGAGTTAAGGTCCTTCCTTTGTGGTCCAACAGTGGCAGATGTTTAATTCTGGGGTTTTAAGTCATCAACATATACATCAGTTGACAGACACCCTTGTTTAGAATGACTTACGTTAATTTCAGGGGCTATTTAGGGTCCTGTTCAGAGGCCCAGCATTGGTAACTTGGTAGTGCTGGGAATCAAACCACAATTTTCCAGTTAGCAGTCCAATACCTTAACCATTGAGCTACCACCTTGCTTCATTTAAGCCATCGCTGCTCTAAAATTATTGGTTCTAAACACCAACTGTAACTGTTACTTTACACCCTACTACACACACTGGTATCTGATATGTAAAATGTGTCCCAGTAAGAATTTATAGTAAAAAAAAGTCAAAAGAAGAACACCGTCTGTGTACAACTGTTTACAACGTCACTTTATCGTGTAGCACCATTAATTCATTATGATGATACTTCACCTAATAATACAAACTAACTGACGTGAAGCATGAAGCTATAACGGCGTTGAATTTTTAGAGTCTGGATAAAATCCCATCATAATAAAACACTGTTAAATTCTTCTATGTTTTCATTTCCACCAAATCTTCTCATGTAAACTAAGCCTAATAATAAAACACATACAAAATGTGATATTCAAAAAAGAAGGGACACAAGTAGACTGTTTTATGTGTAGGAAAATCATTTGTTTAACATATATAAAAGAGTCAGTAAGAGTGTGCGCTTTGCAGTTGTATGATGTATTGATGACTGTATAAAGCTGCTGTTATGTAAATGTGGATATTTTACAACATTTAATTTGACTGTAAATGAATAAAATTATTAGAATTTTGTTATTATATATTGTTTTTTTATTAGAAATTTATATTTTTTATATTTAAAAATAAGCAAGCTAATTTAATATAACAGCTAGTATGAAAACATAACAGATTTTTGATGAAATGGCACAAAATAACAACTATTTCTAGATAAAAGTGTTATATTGTTGTAGTTTCAGCTGGAATGTCTGAATTAAATTACTACCAAACAGATAAGCATAATAGCATTACCTCTAATTACAGTTAGGATGTCTTGTCTTCTAAAAGAAAGGATATCAGTGATCAATACAGAACATAGACATTTTTATTGCACTGGATTGATAAATGTAAGAATCATTGACACCCCGATAGCAGGAGGGGTCGAGATTTTAAAAGAATTTTCCCTCTTTGGACTTTTTTCCATTCAGCTGCCTTAGTGATTGACAGCAGTAGAAAGAAAAAAGGGAGGAGAGACCTGTGTGGTAAAGAGGCAGAGAAAGAGTGATGGAGATGAGGGAAGAAAGGTAGGAAATGAGAAGAGGAAAAGAGAATGTTGGCTGAATGGGCAATAGAGAGAAGCAGCAGGACTGTGGGAGCGGCGTGTGGGCCAGCAGAGAGATGACCGCCGTGCATGTCTCAGAAACGGCAGAGTGATGGATGGGCCCACGAATTCTTGCTATTCCTTCTTTACTCTCGCTGAGGCCTGACAGCATGGGGCATCAGGCATTGTGTAAACATAGAGTCAGAGTCGTTTAGGAGGTCAGGACGAAGGCTCTTGGGAGCTAAAACACATTTAGAAACCAAAGATCAGATCTTTCTTTCTCTCTCCTTTATTCTCTCGATGTCTCTCGCTCTCTCTCTTTCTCTGTCACTTTCTCTTGTGTCAAACCCATTTGAAACCACCATATGGCTACACTAAAATGGAAAACCTTCAAATAATGATAAGATATAGAACTAATCTCTTTCTGCTAATGCTAGGACATCTGAAAAAGCTGGTAAAGAGCAGATTCGGTTTCCTAAATATTACATTTAACACAGCACACCATCTAGCCTCAAAACTTATTTTAATAAAAAAATCGTTTTAAGCAACCAAAGCATAAGTTGATCATTTTTAAAGGGTTTAAATCTAGCTTTTAATCACCACATCAACAGTTTAATGTAACACTAACATCAGAAATCTGTGTGCTTCTTTTGTTAAATAAACTTCATATCGCTGAATGTTCATTCATGTTAAACATAATGTTGGTGGATTATTACTGTAACATACCTACGAAAGACTTTTTACTGCTTTCCACTTCTACATATGACTTTCCACTACATATGTTTTTCCCATCTGCTGTCTCTGCCTCGTCAATTTGATTTTTATTTGAGTGCTGGTAGCAAAGCTGTGCTTTTGTGCCAGGCGATACGAAGAGCTAGTTTTCTGAGAATTCTCCCGCTCATCATCCCCTTGGGCCGTGGTTGGAAGAGCCGTGGTAGTTACCTCTGGAACTACTCAGGAACTACCTTTCGACTACTGACTGTACTGCATCATTAAAGCTGCCTGAAGAGGACATTTTACCTTCTACAGGTTTTGATACCATCTGGAAGCTGATTTCAAGCCCTTTCCAAATCTGTTTTTTTATTTTTCTATACACTGTATGTGATGAAGGTTATGGTTATCTGAAATTGGCTGATTGTTAGGATTTCCAGGAGCGGAATTTTGAGAAAAATGGGTTTAAAGAAAGGCTAAAATGAAAGAACAACAATTAATGATCACACATAAACATTACTTTACTGTGGTAAAAGCCCATATTTATGGTCTTAAAGATACAAAATGATCCCTTTACCCTAAGGAACACTTGCACTATGTGGTGCTACGTTTTTAATAATGGGATGGATTTATTCATTTAAAACATCAGCGATTATTTTACAGAATGTCTATCTCAATTTCTTGTAGTTACTCTCGTCTTATAAAACAAAAACTAGATGCAGTTCGTAGCTGAAACTTGGAAGTTGTAGTTTAGGCTGTCACTGTTTAAATAAAATAAAAGTATTAAACGGTGTTAATACAAAAATGGTGCTGAGCACATTTAAAGAATAAGAGCTCATCAGAAGCACTAAAAGAACTGCATCACTACACAATAAAAACAAGCTAACATGACCCTGAAGAGACGTTAGCCTAAAGAGACGGGCTAACATTAGCCTAAAGAGACAAGCTAGCGTTAGCCTAAAGAGACTAGTGAAGCAAGCAACTAGTGAAGCACTGTAAGTATTATATTGTTTATCATGGCTATGTTCTTCAACATTTAATTACCCCGAGTATGTTTAGATAGCATGTCTAGTGTGGGCTGTAGCTTACATTTAGACTAGGGGTCCCCAACGCCCCCTCCATGGACAGGTACCGATCCATCGATCATTTGGTACCGGGCCACCATAGAAGCTCCACACCCACTAGGCATAATTTGCAGTGATCGACTAGATAATGGAACCCTCAAAACTGCTTCGTCACATCGAGACAAAACATCCTGCGTAAAAAGACTGGCCTTTTAATAGCATAACTAGGAACCTCTGCGCCTCTACCCCGTGCATGAAACTGGTCCCTGGTACAAAAAGGTTAAAGACTGCTGATCGATTTTGGGTGACAATTTAAATTAAACCAATTCAAGTAGTAGAAAAACTAAAGTTTCTTTTTTACACTATAGTTCATTTATATTTTTCCTATACCTTTATATTTAATACATTATAATATGATGTATGTTCTACCTTTAATTAAAACACTAAACCAATTATTTTATTCATAGTTGCTACTGTGTAATGTAATTGTAATAAAATGTAATTAAATCCAGTACTCATTTTTAATTATTTGGACCAAGAAGTGCTCTGCATCATTATCATTTCTGAGACCGTAGTCTTTTCTCATTATCATATTTTTATTAACCCCCAGTGAGAGAATAATTTATATATGTCAGCGAATGGGTGTTGCCCTGCAGATTTAGGATCTGTTCTCCAGAAGCTTTGGAGATGGCAGGAATAATTATCAGCACCTGGAACTGTGTTTCCCATCCACTTATTTGACGTTGGTGGCAACATGAGATGCCAAGCTGAAACCTGAGCTGACAGGAGCCTCCCTGACATTCTGAGAACAAGCCAGCCCTTTTCTTTGGTTCAGTCTCGGTGGAGGCACAGGGCGGGGTAATGCACTGTCTGGTGGGCACGTCTCATTAGTATGGTGGGGAAAGTGGGCATGTTGGTACCTCCTGTGTTGCCTCATCAACATCATGGCAAGCTGGAGGGTTTGAACAAGGTGGGCGGGGGTGGGTGGGGGGGGGGGGGTGGGGGGGTTTGTGGGGACGGATGGCGTAGTCATTAACCACACAACATAGCCTCATCTTACATTGATATTGGATAGTACAGCCCATTCTGGGAAAAGATATTAAGCAGTAAAGGCGGGTAGAAGGTTATATAAAGATCCAGTTGCCACAGATAGAAAGAGGGATTTTGAATGTATTTGAGCATTTAGTTTTATTAGTCTTGATCCAGAGGTCAAGAGTTTATACTAAGTATGTGTGTTTAAAAGACAAAGAAAAAAAAGAGAGAGAGAGAGAGAGAGAGAGAGAGAGAGAGAGAGAGAGAGAGGGTTTTTTTTGCTTTTTACACAACTTAATTTAGAAAAGTCACATATCATAAAAAGCAGTGAATAAATAAATAAATAAATATTCTTTACATAAACAGTCAAAACGAGAGGAAGAGAGGGAGAGAGGTAGAGAGAGAGAAAGGAATAGAGAGAAAGAGATAGAGATAGAGAAAGAAAGAAAGTTTTTTTTTACGTTTTACACAACTTGAATAACACAAGCGACAAATTATAAAAAGCAGGGAATAAATAAATAAATGTTTTAAATAATGTCAATACATAGGTTTAACCATAAGTGATAAAGAGAGAGAGAGAGAGAGAGAAAGAAAGAAAGCGTGGGGAAGTGGTGGCTCATAGTTAAGGGGTTGGGCTGCCAACCCGAAGATTGTGGGTTTGATTCCCAGCTTCACCAAGCCACCACTGCTGGGCACCTGAGCAAGGCCCTTAACCCCCAACTGCTTAGTTGTATAAATGAGATAATGTAAGTTGCTCTGGATATGCTGTAAATGTAATGTAAAGAGAGAGAGAGAGTTCTACCCATTGTCTGTAAGTAAAAGCACTTTAGTAAATTTCAGATAGCAAATGCTCTGAGCAGCGGTTGCTGCAGCGATCTGGATTTTAACATTAATTAATTTTTTTTACAGTATGATTACAAAGTTATTGCTACAGACTCCTATTATTTATACAAAAAAACGAAACAAAAGAAAAGAAGCCTAGCAGATATTACTGCCATCTTTAATCGATCAAGATTGATGTGGGTGTCTACAGAAAATCAGAGAGTGCAGCGCAATAATAAGCACGTAGCTTTCTGGGGAATACATTCAATCTAGCTAGATCCTGAAAAAGCGCCTGCTCTTCTCCATGTGCAGCCCACACCTTTATTAACATGCATGCATACATGCATTACAGGATGAGTCTCTGTTCCAGGCAGGAGAAACACAATTTACTTATATGTGACTTTCATTTATTGGGGTGGAAAGATGTAAATAAGGAGCGGATCTATAGGTCTGACTGGTGGTTATGCAAATAATCACAGTGTATGAATATGTCATGCTGGAAATATAGCAGGATTATTCCGTCAGTCCGGAAATCGGATTTATTTGGAAAACATGAAACACGAGGCAGATTGACAGCAGTAAAACAAAAGCCCTTGAAAGTTTGACTTTTTTATTGGAACACTTGACACAAATTCCACTTTTACATGCATTGATAGATCTCTGTTCTTTAAATAAAACAGGGTTCTCTCTGCATATAGGGTCCCAGCGATGTAACAGCACTCCTGGAGCAGAGAGGGTTAAGAGCCCTGCTCAGGAAGCTTGTAGCTTTGATGTTAGGATAAACATTTGTATGGGGAAAAAAAACTCCAAAACCTTTTTATCATTTGATTTTTTTTTTTATAAAATCTTTCGCTTCTGATTAGTAAGTAAAAACTGAACTTGACAAACTGCTCATTTTCAACGTGTTTATTTTTTATATGAGCCTTTAACTACCACCGTGGAGTATAAAATGTTAAATTATACACTGTACATGAACACATCAAAAGAGTCCAAATATGAAATTTTGTGGTGTTTGGAAAAGAGTTATGGTTCTAAATCTGAAGCTCATAGAGCAATTATTATATCAAGCAGAGGTTAATACTGAAAGTCTAATAGCTGCGTCTGAAATTGCATATTTTATACTATATAGTATGCGCAAAACAGTACAAGGCACAAAAGTACCCAGATGTCCTACTACTATACCTCCGCCTCGATTTTAAAAAGTCGGTATATTATGGACGCTTTAATATCCTATCATCATATCCTGGAAATGGAAAAAAAAACATTCCTTGTAGTTAAATTGCACTTGTTTAAGATCATCCAACTTTCAATTTGTATTTAAGAGGGTTAAGAGCCTTGCTTAAAGCCCCAATAGGGCCAGCTTGTCGGTGCTGAGGGTTTGACACCATTTATCTATTTATTTCCCATTAATCCGAGAGGATCACATACTTTTGCCACCCACAGATATGGAACACTGGAAAAACATCAAAATATATGAAAAATATAATTGTATTTAATGCTCATTTGTTTTAATTACATTGCTTTTGTCCAGATTTATTAGTAAGAAATACACAGTATGTTCTGTTTTAATTAGATTAGCCAGCAATTTAATTGATCTTAAGGTCTTCCTGTTATTTCTTCTTAAATGGCTAAAAATGTAGAAAAATCATAGCAATAGTTTAAATGTCAGAAATGATTGTGTGCAGCCAGCAAGGCTTATTTATATATATATATATTATATATATATATATATATATATATATATATATATATATATATATACACACACACCCAATAACCTTAAACAATCGCCAGAGATCCCAAAGTGTGTTTACTGTTTAAGAAGATTTAAGAATATTAAAGAAGGAATTGTGGGGAGGTGGTAGCGCAGGGGTTATGGAAGCAGTTGTCGCTGCTGGGCCTAAGAGCAAGGCCCATAACCTCCAATTGCTTAGTTGTATTAATGAGATAAATGTAAGTCACACTGGATAATAAATTATATTATAACAAGCTGCTTTATTTGTGCATGGTCAGCATTTTTTTTTCTTTTCGCTAGTCTGGGCCGCATCCTGCTGTTACATCATCACCCAGTTAATTATTACAGATGAGTATAATATTGATAAACATATAAATAATATCCGGCATGCAGAAAAAGATTTGTGAAAAGTGATTCACTTCCATGGCAGCTGAATCATCTCGTGCATCCACACTCACCCACTCACCCAGTAATCCAGTAAGCTTTGGGTGATGTAAGCCGAGCCAGCAGGCTGGCGCTCTGTCTCCCTGTGCAGGGCTAATAGGACTAATGATGTAAGTGTGCATTATGATCCATACAGATGATAGGAGAATGAGTCATCAATAGAACAGACTCCGGCTTGGGTTTATGGCCTGAGATCCCATCAGGGCCTGTTTGACTGAATAAATCTCGGCAGATTTTAAGACATGCTTTTAGCCTCAACTGCAGCAGGGCCGGGCCTGGTGATGTCATCCGCAACCTGAGGCCAGGGCTTGTCCGCATACACATTTAACCATGAGTTTAAGAACTGAACAGGCTGTATGATGTGGGGGTTGTGAATATTTATAGCTGCCTATATTTTTCCATTCTCATTTAGCTTAATGTCTATAAAAATTGTAATCATGCCTGGAAGAACCACAGAGCTGCTCTCAGACCTGATGACTACATTATTCTCTTTAATTATAGAAAGCTTGTAGCTTTGATGTTAGGATAAACATTTGTATGGAAAAAAAACCTTTTTATCTTTTTTCTTAAATATATTTTTCCCCTGATAGGGAAGTAGAAACAGACCAACTTGACAAACTGCACGTTCTCAAAGAGTTGAGTGATAATTATTTTATAAGTACATGGACACATCAAAAGAGGCCAAATATAATTTTTTTTAGTCTTTGTAAAAGATCTCAGGCTCAATTAGCATTATGCTCAGACAATTAGCAATTAGCTCATGGAGCAATTTAGTTGGGCCACTGTTGGGTCCCTGAGCAAGAGCCGTAAACCTTTTCTGGGGCGCTGTATCGTAGCTGACCACGTGCTCTGACTTGTCTATATCTTCTTAAATCACACATATATTTCTCGTATTTCAATGGTTATTTTTTGCAGGAGAAAAGAATAATCGAGATCGTTCCAAATTGAAATTTTCATGCTGCTGTGATTTTGAATGTTACAAGACAATATCAACATGGATGCGATTTCATTCACATTCTACATTGTATGAATTTTTTAACTATCAGGAAGTAATTCAAACATAGCACATACTCAAATAGTCTGCGTTTTTGGATGTAGCCTATTGTCTTTAGCGTCTACTATTTGTGGTCTCTTTTGATCCTCAGCAGGCCACATTCCTCAGATGGCCTACAATTCTTTAACTCTAACATAAAGCAGTGCCTCACAGACTAATATATGCAGAAAGTAAATAAATATTGGTTTTATAATGCTTATAATTGTTATTTATGAGCTTGGCAGCTGTCCATGTATATGAAGATGGAGATGAAGGCATGGTGGTCACACTGATGTGATCATGCTATTATAAAAGGCTCAGTGGCAGCAATTTATCAGGAGGAAAAGTGGCATTAGTGCTAAAATTGTCACTGTGGATGGGTTCTGGAGCTGTTTAGAGACTTAACTGACTTACCAATTTTAGGATTTTTGTAAATGTCTATAGTTTATGCCGTTTTATTCTAATTATCTATAAGAGCAGAGAAATTGTACAGAAATACTGTGTAGTTTGTTCCAGTCTTAAATTCTGCAACACAGAATTTAAATAGCAGTTCGGGATAAAACTCTAAAAAACTCACTAGCTACATTTACATTTAAATTAAGATATAGTTGAAAATTACTTTGTCTGGGATACACGTCGAAATATGAGCGCCCTCTCTCCACTAGCCAAAGACACGGAGAGTGAGAAGTGCTTTCTTTCTGATCAGAGCAAATTCAGCAAGTTCCAGTGTTCAGGAATAATTTATTCTAATAGGGAGTCAGGGACCTGCTGCTATGCTGCAGCGCACTGGGTCAGCGCTTCTGCAAATGAGAGCTGAAGTCAGACGCATTTGTTCTGTTTGAGCTCTGAGTCAAACACAGCAGTGGTTCAATCATATATAGTGCTTCAATCTCTTCTGTGCCCTTGATATTGTCCTTAAGTGCTGATCAAGACTTAGGCTTTTGATTCAAATCATTCCTGTAATGTAGATCAGAGCAGCGCAGTGCAATTGCAGCTTAGAAGTGAAGGTAATCTGTGGGCCACACTCTTCACAGACTAGGGCACTAATCCTAGGTCTAAATATTGACAAATTTATTCTGTACAAAATCCCAAAAATCTTCTTACAAATGCCAATAAAGCCGTACAAAATACAAGACTTTAACAGACTAAAGTCCAGTTGTTCACCACAGATTTGTTTATGCACCAATGCAGTGCGGTTAAGGTGTTGGGCTGCTAACCAGGAAAGTTGTGATTTTGATTCCCAGCACCACCAAGTTACCATTTTTGTGCTATCTTTAATTCCCAACTGCTTAGTTGTATAAAAAAATAAATCTGCTTTGGATAAGGACGTCTGCCAAATGCTGTGAATGTAAATGCTTGTGGTTGATCAAATCGATGTTTATTGACTAAGCTGTTTATGCACCTGGGCAGCTTCCTGAGCAGAGTCATAACTGATTAAGCCACAAAACAGCAGCGTCTCAAGCAGAACTGTGCAGATCCTATTCCTCCTACCCATTAGAAATCCACTAAACTTTCACCCAACATTATTGAGCTTTTTAACACTCCACTTGTGTACAGTATATATTTAGAGACAGAGCAACAAGCTTATTACCAAGACCTGGTCTGTGCTGTAGTTGAACTCATTCTTGGACGTCTGAAAAGATATAATAAAAACCTCCCCAAACTATTGAAAATTATCCACAAAATCTACTTTCTCTGCTCTGATATAGCAAACATTTATACAAAAAGATTGAAAAAGAAGATAATACTAGTGATAGTACAAAGTGATGGTACATTTCTGCCATTTCTGAGTCTGCAGCCTCCCTTTTCCCAGAGAAATTTACATTTATCTCATTTATACAATTGAGCAATTGGGGGCCTAGCAGGAAATCGAGCACACAGTTTTTCAGTTCGCGGTACAACATCTTTACCACGGCACTACCGCTTCCACCCAATTGCTGGTATTTACTGAACATCACAACTAAACCTATTCATTTATCCTTTCTTCCCATCTATCCATCCATCCATCCATCCATCCATCCATCCATCCATCTATCCATCTATTCATCTATCATTAAAATGCTGGTTGTAGATATTAAATATTGTGACTCACTGTGTATGCTGTCATGCATAATATAAACTCAAACGAAATACACTTTTTCTCAAACATCCTCGAACCGTGAATGCAAAAAAATCAAATGTCTGGCAAACACACAATATGAGATTTCACACAGTGTTACTAATAACCAAACCACACTGCAATAATTAGAATAACACAATAATCACTACCATACGGTGATCAAATACTGTATCTTCAGATAGTGGAAATGATTTTTTTCCCCTAGCACATCGATGCCATCGATCTGCTGGTGTCACCATCAATTCCTGCCTTAACAAGCCCAGGCACTGTTCTGGGTTATTTATGTGGCCCCCAGTAGAGAAGACCTATTGATTTATGTACACAGCAAAATCCATGAATGCATTCAGCACACATTTTACAGGTAGGTGGTAGGACACGATTTATGAAATGCCCTCTGAAATGAGCTTTAAATTTTATTAATCATATTTGGAGTCATAGACAACATCTCTCATGTAAAATACACGACAGCATGTGATGGTAATCTATTTATATTTTTCTTCTGAAAACTTACTGCTTGGAAATGACCGTGACTGACCTGACGGGGATTGATTTAGTCTCAGAAGTGCAAGTGCACACAAATTAACCTGACTGGAGGAGAAAGGATAGGAAAAAGAGAGATGTAGAGATTTAGAAAGGCTAAAGAATTGATCTCAAAGCCATCATTCCCAATGGGCAAGAAAGACATATCGACTGATAAAGAGACAAAATAAAAAAATAAAAATACAGTAATTATTTCTGCGTTTGTGTTCTTCCAGTCTTTTTAGCACACAAGGTGTTCTAAGGTGACAGAGCAATTATCACAGGCAAGATCCCATTCCGTCAGATCTTCTTTGCCCTACAGTGACTTCAGGAAACAATACTCTTTTCTGCCAGTCTTCCTTATTCAGCCGCCACTCTCTAGCTTCCTGAAGAGTAATGTAGCCTTTAAATGTCTTGTCTATCGTACTTTTTTAGGCATGCCAAGATGAATGGCCACAGTGACTTGTCTGATAAATCAGGGGCCAAGAAAAAAGAGGCAAAGTGAAGACTGAAAAAGCTGTAACTTAACAGGTTTGAGCTTAGGCAATTTGAAGAGGTCACGATTTGGAAACCGACACAATCAGCTGAGAAAAAAGAAAAACAGAGAAAAAAAAGTGTGCTCACCAAGAAGCCTTTTTTTCTAGTACGTTTTAATTTAAGACTTCTGTTTGCGGAGACAGTAGAATCCACCTTTAATTCATTTGGACTACTTTATTTGGAAAGCGTTCTAGACCACACAGTATATACTGTAAGACCAAAAGTTGGACAAATTATGAGCTCACCCACACACCAAAGCAGGCTCCGTTAAGAAGTGTTTAGCACGAAATCCTCTCTTTAACCCCTTAAACACTTATGGAAATTAGACTCGACAATCGGTTATTAAAGGATTGGCAGTAATAACAACTCATGAATTGCAAAACATTCCACTTTAAAAAGCTAAAGAAACGATTCCAATAAATGTGAAAAATAATATTATGGTAAAAAAAAAAAACCTGGCGACCAGAGGAGATGGATAGGGACTGGAGCAATAATTAAAGTTGGTGTAAAAGTACCAACATATTTTAGCTTTTACAGGCTTCTTTTTTAAAAGTCACCGGTTTTCTGATCAAAGACGAGTTGATTGGCCAGTGTTACCACAAAATATTTAAAATAATCAAACTTATTTCTTCCACCTGCTTGTTAATGAGGATAGAATGCTGAGGTGAGGGTGAACTGATTACTAATTATTTTGTTTTGGTGACATTAGGATGGTGATAATTAACTTCACACCACTGAGTGAAGTGTGTAGTGGTGTTATAATAATCCGGTACAGGGCAAAGTGAGGATGGCTGTGTCATCTGAGTATTTAAAATATATGGTTGTAGATGATGGACTGATGTAATCATTTGGATAAAGGGTGTAAACAAAATGAGCTAAGCACACACCCTTGCGGTTCCCCAGTATTGGTTGTAATTACTGATGATGTAGCGATGCTGATACGTTTTGAGGTCTTTAACTCAAGAAATTATAAGTAATGTGGATCAGGTGGACAGGGAATTTGAGCGGATGTAGCTTTTGGATCAGCAGGTGCTTTTGAGTTATATTAAAAGCAGAGCTAAGGTCAACAAAAAGAATGTTTACTATAGTAACACATTTGTTACACATGGAATTACCTTTGCTTAAAATTTGAGTAAAAAAATGTTGCTAAATCTTGTGGCATTGTGGCTCTGGTGGTAAATTAGCTCTTTATAAATGCACAGCCTTTTAGTGCAAACAAATAGACTTCAGTCCCCTAGTGAGAGATGGACGAGTCAACCTTTGACCCTGACCTCATCAGAAATCAGTGAGGGCATTGGAGTGGGATTCTAACTTGCACAGGTTCACATGAGTGTAAGCTTTGATTTCTACATTCCTTCTTATAAGACTAAGCAGTCCTTGCTTCAAATACCTCCAGCGGGGCTTGGTGAAGGATTTCCACCACTCAAGGTCATTATGGTTAGTTCAAGTTATTGTAGCTAAGTATAAATTTTAGTCGTTTCTGAGATTGAAGTGAAATCATCCGTTTCCAAGTATATATCAGACATGTTCCTGACACTGTTCTTTCACAATAACCCAGCATAGTGTGATCAGTCACAGCCATATCTTTACATACTTTAAATTTGTCATCCAATTATGGCCAGGACAGAAATTAACCTAGAGATAAACAACACAGTGTAATTAATTACAGCTGTCTCAGCTGCAACCAATTTAAACATATGATCAATTAAGATTGAGTGCATGCCTGTGATGGACCTAGCAACCACTCGCTTGGTATAACACTATGATGCTTTGTTAACAGGAGAACCCTTATAAAGCTGTTCCCTTGAATTATTGCACCGTTGTGTTGATTTAATGTTTTGAATATTGTTTTACTGGGTTAGTTGAGCTTGAGCTCAGATCCAGCAGGATTGAACAGTTGCATCACTTGGCTGTTGATGAAAAGCAGCAATGGTTGTTGTTCTTCTTTCTCAGGGTCTGTTCTGCTTCTTAGCCTCTGACTTTTTAAACAAACACAATCAGCATAGACATATGTTTTAGAGCAAGGCCCACTCAGATGGAAAATATATGGATTTGTGTGAGAGTAAGATATTGATTTTCGTTATGTTATATGTTTTTGTATAAGCGCAATGTCAGTTAACATATAAGGGTATATGCAAAAGTGATCTTAGTTGGCAAGACTGTTATATTTTATATATATATGTCGTATTTTAAATTTATGTTAAATATATGTTAAATCTGTGATGTTCAATAAAATATATTTAATTTTTTTTTAACCAGATATAAATATAAAATCAAACTTTAAAGTATATTTCAGGGTTAAGAAAAAACATTAACAACCTTACAGACCCAATCACTTTTTTTTAATGAGTAAACAGCGAGCGGAAGTCATACTTGCTTGATGTACAAGTACAAAATTATTTAAATTTTTGTTAAATATATTTTGTATAATATACTATTATCTAAGTATATTTTGAAATATATTTTAGCAGATGTATATGAATTTTGGCCTTTTTTGTATACTTAAAAATACAAACATATATATTTTTTATCAAATAGGGTAGTAAAAGCACTGATGTGGTGTTGTTATCATGAAATAACTAGCTAGACGAAATTTGTAGCTAAGTTGTAAATTATGTGCAAAGTTTTGTGGAACCCTCACAACACTCATAACAGACATAATCAACAAACACATAACATAACATGATGGTGAGGAGGAAGAAATTACCATAAACCAAAAACTATAAATTTATATTGTGATTAATTAAAAGCAAGACCAAGTAACATACATAATAGACAAACCCATAAAAAACTATTAACTTTAGTGGGGGGTGGGACAGCACAACTGTTAGTGACAGATGGGCCGGTTTAAGTATTTCTATAATTGTTGATCTTGTAGGATTTTGACACACAGACGTTATTGAGAGCTGACAGAGTGGTGTAATAAACCCAAAAAGCTGCTCGAATTTTAATCATTTTATTAAGTAAAGCTAATCGTAGTATTGAAGTAAATGAAGTATAATTTCCTAAGTTTCTTTCTATAATGTGTATACAACAAATCAGTGTACTAGTGGTTTACTTTAGACTAAAGTAGTGGTTCCCTTATAGGTTATAATAGTAACTTTTAAATGCAATACAGTTGTACTGCAATTGGACTGAGAACTCTGAGAAATATGCCATACACATTACTGCACAGAAAAATTCTTTAACATCTAAACTTTAATCATATATCCCAGCTTTGGAGGTTAAGGCTGGTCTGGTACCCCTATCATTCCTACAACCACAGCAACAGAAATAATCCCAATTCCCCATTCTGAGATCTGATCTGAACAATTATTAAAGCTTTGAATTTTCTATCTGCATTATTTTTCGGCATTTTTCTACTGCCCCATAACCAGTTAAACAGATTACTGCATAAAGACAATTGTGTAATTAAAGAAAAATTACTTGTGAGTAAATTAAGCTTTCGGCCTCTTAGGCTCAGTCTTTAGGATTGTACTGGAGCAGTGAACTCCATTCTTTCAGAAGATCTGCACTCTGGTGATGTTTAGATGTTTCATATAAACCTTATGAAAGACCTTATCCCTCGAAAATCTTTTGTAGCTCTAGTGGCTGTCAAGACTATGACGTGGAGAGGATTTATGTAATCCACATACTCATCAAACAGTTTGTTGAGTCACCATGTACTGTGCAAGGAGACAGTGTTATTTTGGAAGTGACCACCCACATCAGGATTAAACTGTTAGAATAAAGGAGATCAATCAGACAAAATAGCAATGACAGCAGAACAGAACAGTGGCTTGCAATTGTGCAACTCTGTCCTGGGCGTTTTAGAACTTATTTTTGTTAGATAAACAAAGATGCTGACAAAAGCATCGCAATTCCATTCGCAGGAGGTGCAACATTGCGCATAAAATTGGGACGGTCAAGTTCTCTCTATACTATAGCTATATGCTGCCCCCTTTATCATTAATAGACATTATATTTCCATGAATAAAAAAACCCACTGACCTTTTGGAATAAGTAAAGTTGTATAATATACCACTTCATTTGACATTTTCGAGTTTTATTACAGGCTGTAATAGAGCTTTGATTGCAGCAGCTGTTGGTAATGTGTGGTTTCGAATGCTGATGAGTTAAATGTACATAAAACAAGAATAGAACTTCATGGCTCTGATTAACTATAAGGATGCTTTGGTTTTTAAAGTACAACATAGGCCCAATTAAAAAGCTTAAATCAGACCAATAAAAAACATGACACCTAGCGTAAACCACACATTTAGACAGTAAAAACATAGCTCTATGTTAAAGAGTGTGTTTTAGTAACTTATTACATCCAAGAAATTATAAACTCCTTTGTTTGTCATTGCTGAGTCAGTTAAAGCTTCACATTTCTGGCACCCTTAATCAGAGAAACGTACATTTAGGGTTAAGGGTCTTGCTTATGGGCCCAGCAGATGCAAATTGTTGGTGCTGGGGATTGAACCCATGACTTTTTTTTTCACCAGTCCAACATCTTAACCACTAGAGTTTAAGTGGAAATGGGAAGAGTTAATGTTAAATGTGAAATCTAGCGCATGTGAGAGTCACAGGTTAGGAAATAACTTTAAATAAGTCATGAACTACATCGATTTTTATTTTGTACTGTTCTCTATAGTGCGCTTTTAATGTCATCAAGATTTTACATCAAATGACATCATAATTTAGAATGAACAGGCTATTATCTGTCCTTTTTTGACCCCCTCATCAGAACGCTCTGTTTGAGTAGGCGTAGTGGATTGTTATCTTGGAAGTTACTGGTTATGATTGGCTAAAAATTTGGCGATCACATAACATTTATAAAAACAGATATGCTTGTGTGGTGCGACTTTATAGTTGGATCCAATATAGTCGTCAGACTCGGCACAGCGTTCTATTTTAATTTCGGTCATTCAGATCCAGCTTTGAATTGTGTCTTATTTAAAAATGAATAAGCTGTAAAATGCAGTGAACAAATGACGCTGACGTCGTCTGGAACTTCCTCAAAGCAACACTATGACCTTAAAATAATGTATCTAAAATTATTTCAGTGGTCAAACAACTCAACCGGACATAGTTGCCATTACTACCTGAGCCATTACCTCAGGGCTACGAACAGACTCTGTAAGTTTTGTGAAGAGCTAACTATAAAACCAAACAATCTAATGTTCAATAGCATAATATGCATAATATGCCCATGCATCCAGGTAACTGACCAAAATGTAACATAGGTTACATTTATCAACTACTATTTATCAACTACATGTGGAAACCACGAGAGAATGTACGATGCTGTTGTTTTAAAAATAAAGCTAATCTACTGTTTCCTAATGTTGGGCTCTGATGAAAGGTTATGCAAACACTGTGTTTGTTTACAATTTGGATTGGTGGGTGGGGCTACACTGACAATAATTTTAACACTTATCCACACTATTTTGTCATAAAATAAAACATTCCAAAACCTGTCATTTGGGCCAACCGCCTTCAATATAAGGTTTGTTTTGTGTGCTAAAATAGCACACAGCATTGTAGAATATAATGTAATGTTAGCATGATAAATAAGTACGGACACACTACCTTACGCGTAAAACCATCAATTACAATAATTCTCAGTGCCCAGCCCTCTACTGGAGACTGCGGTCGGCTTGTCTGTTTTATGTATTGCTTTAGAAAGAGACAGTAGCTATTTCTCAGTGTTCTTCATCATCTATGAGTTATTACATGTAATTTTATCTACGTACACCACAGGAATTTATCAATATTAATAATGAAAAAAAATCTTTTGCTTTACACCTTCTGGTTGGGGGTTTGAGTTGCGTCTCTGCCTTGTGTGTGCAGACTTTGCATGATCTGTAGTTTGAGGGTTTTCTCTGGTTTCATCAGTTTCCTGCAGTCCAAAAAATTGTTACAGGTCAGATGACAGGTCAATGTGATTGATTTGCACCCCAACAACATCTACATTTACAGCATTTGGCAGACGCCCTTATCCAGAGCGACTTACAATATTCCTTGTTATACAACTGAGCAATTGGGGGTTAAGGGCCTTGCTCGGGGGGGCCCAACAGTGGAGGCTTGGTAATCCAACACCTTAACCATGAGCCACCACTTCCCCACTAGGCCTTCTTTAGGTTCCCGTGTCACCTATATAGCCTAAACTAGACTAAAAAGCAGTAGCATCATAGTAATAATGGCACATACATATGGCACTGATGTGCTCCGGGTGACCAGGGTTCGATTTCGGCTCAGAGTTTTAATACTACAGTGCAGCAATGAACAGGTGTCCCTTCAATGCCCTATTTCTGTATCTACATGCAGTATTCCTAGAAAAGTCTTTGGATCCACATAGAGACTTCAGCTGTATGATTTATTATAATTTGTTACAAAAAAGCCTGACTGTTTAATTCAGTCCTTAATTTACATTACAGTTAGACCAACATACATGAACCAGCATGTCGCACAATAATTAACTCACACTTAACACTTAATATGGTGGTGCAATCTCTGTCCTATCTCTCTCACACACATTAACACACATGCACAGCAGCTTGTGGATCCCACTTTCTCTCTTGGCTCACGGTTCAGACAGGCAGAATCATCGAGATTCAGTTGCCATGAAGACTGCCATTCCTATTTTTTTCACACATTTTCTCTTTCACTATTTCATCTTATCTCCAGACTGAGAGAGAGAGAAACTACATCTGTGACACTTTTTAAGAAACAGCCAAAGGCCCCATGGCTGAATGCCAGCCACTCGCTGACAAAGGAACAGATCTGTGTTCAAGTGACAGCCTGTAGGATTTATGATGCTGAATGAGCATCCTGCAACTCTCAGTGGTGCTATTGTATTTTTAAAAGTGCAGGGAGAATTGTTTTTAAAATGTGCTGAACTTCTGACCCTCGCTTGTGACGGAAATGCTCATTCATGCGATTTGTTGATATTCACTGTATTTTTAGATTTACCGCAGAACAGACAGACAGTAAACAGTTTTGTAAAATAAATATTGCAGTATCCAATTAATTAGAACTCTGTATGAGTAAACAAATGAATGACTTGTAATTAACCTAAACCTCTTATGAAGCCAAAAATTTGTGGACAACTTACCAGCACACCCACATCAAAGTTGTCTTTCCCAAACTGCTGTCACACAGCTGTTAAAGATGTCTCTTTAAGAATTTAAGAATAATGATAATGCTCCTGTGCAAGAAGCCCCTGTGTATAGGGTTAGGGGTAGAGTTTAGGGTTTATGTTTAGGTTTAAGGTCAGGGTTAGGGTTTAGGGTTCGGTTTGGAGTTTGGGTTTAGGGTTAGAGTGTAGTTTTAGGTTTGGGGTTAGGGTGAGAGTTTAGGATTTAGGGTTAGACTTCAGGGTTAGGTTTGGGGTTAGGGTTTAGGGTTAAGGTTCTGGCCTCAACCCCAATGAACACCTTTGGGATGAACTGGAACACTGACTGCAGCCCAGACCTCCTCACCTCAACATAAGTGTCTGATTTCACTAGTAACACTCCAAAATGTAGTGGAAATTCTTTTCAGATGTTTAAAGGCTATGAGTCCGACTAGATCTGGAATAGATTTGATGCTCAAAACACACATGGATGTGATGGTTAGGTATACCCATCATTTTGTCCACATAATATATTGAATATTAATTATACCAAAGCAATTTTTCAATCCTCCACCACTCTAAAAGCTTGCCATTAGGACGCCCGGCTGAGATCATCCTTGTGAGTTGGAAGTGATGTCACTAAGTAGTGACCGGAACTGTATTATCATAACAGACATCTGAGAAATCCTTTAGCAGATCTAAAGCAGATAACACTGCAGTGTAAACTCTCCAGCAGACAGTAAAAGATACTGCAGGGAAAATGGGCGTGCTTTGTTACCCTGTGTACATGAGGTGATGTCATACTGAGCTTAACACACACAAGAAAGCAGTGTGTGTGTGTGTGTGTGGTGGGGGTTTAACGCAAGGAGAGAGAGAGAAAGAGAGAGAGAAAGAAATTGCAGTTCACAGATGGCAGCATTTGGCTCTTTGTGACCATTTTTAACTGCCCGTCATATGAAGGTTGATTGTAACTGGTTCATATATGGAAGAGGGTGTAGGCTGTAAAATTAAAGGACAGAGGGGAGACAAACCTCTTCAGCACATCTAATAAGATCATTCCTGGCCTGAACCTGAACAGTAGTCTATTACCACTCTCATCCTCATGGCATAATCCGCATATTAGTAAGGAGTAACACAACAAGCCGTGCAGTTATAAGAAAATAATCCATGACCGGGTGGAGTTACAATTACCATCTACTGCAGCGCTTTTAAGGGCAAATCATGCATTTATTTTTATGCACTCCTTGTAATACCGTTTTGTCTATACAATCACAACTCATTTATTTATCCAGCATGTGTTCGATATATAATATAATAAATAATTAGTACCTTTTTTTTAAAGCTAAACACATACAGATAGCTGATAATTAAACCATGTGTGGCTCTCCACCAAAATGACGCCTTAACGTTAAAAGCAAACAATTGTATAAACTCACTTTGAATGACGTAATGTTACAATTTCTCTTAAGAGGAACAAATAGAATATGAAAATCTGATATTTCTGGTATGTGAAAGAACTAGCGTGTCCTGTTCGTAGGTCTACCGTAACACTATCGAATTCCATTAGGATAAGCTGAAATAGGAACTACTTTCTTACCCGACATCAGTACCTCATGATCCCAATAATGCTCTTGTGGCAGAATGACCACACATCCTTTATTTTTTTTCTTATCTAGTGTATTTGTAGCATTGTTTATTCATGAGAGTGTGATAAAGATTTTTTTGTGGTGCAGCTGGTGGTATTGATGCCACAGCTTCAGAAATCTTGGTTTGATCCTGAGCTCTGGTTTCCCTTTAGGAACCTGAGCTGCATCGACGCGCTTTGGGAAATGCACTTTTATAACCTCTGGCCTAAAGCATGTGTGTAAGCCGTCCAGTCAGAAAGCATTATGTCATGATTAGGTGACGTCATTGAGCAGGAAATAATGCTATATAAACACCAAGCTCTTTTTTTTTCAGCGCATGTGAACGTACGTGTGTGGAAAAAAAAAGAAATGAGAAAAATTGCCAAAAGGAAAGCAAAAAAAAGGCAACAGAGAAAAAAATTGGAAGAAACGTAAGCAGTGTGCTTGTCCATGTCCTAGATTGATTTCAGGCACCGATACACACTCGCAGTATGAGCATTGCGAACGTCTTCCAATGCGTTTGCTCCATTACCGCCTGGCTGTATTTAATGATGACGGGCAGGTACAGAGTCCCCAAGGCCCAGGCCCAGCTTCTGCTGAGGCACAGCGCAGGCTGATGTCTTACAGCTCCCAGGCAGACTTAGTGGAGGATTGTAAAACAGATCTACATTATCTCGCTCCCCAACTGCTAGCTCTGTGCGCCTCGTTCTGCCTTTTCTTCCCCCCAGGAGTTGGCCCACTTTAGGTTTTCTCGGAGGAGGAGGTAAAAGCTATGAGTATTGAGGGGAATGTAGAGTCACCACCAAGGTCTCCAGAGTATGAGAAGCTGGTGTAGGTGGTCACCAGGGCAGCAACTAAGTTAAACATTGAATAGTCGGCGAAAAACAGAATGTTCCCTTAAGGCTAGGGTGCAGCCTCCACTTAGAGGCCTTCCGTTTTTTAGTGAGGCTGTTTAGTGGCTAAGGTGTGCCATAAACCAACAGATGCTAAGGAGTACAGCTACCCTGCAAATGCCCCAGGTTAAACAGGCACTAGCTGGCTATCTGTCTCCAGGTTCATGATTATCTTTTTTAGCCCCTAGACTAGTATTATTAAAAGTATCTTAGAAAATATAAAATAAAATGATGTGAATAAACCCTGCACAATTTTCACATTTAGTGGATATAATGTAGTGTTTTTTTATTTCCAGTGCTTGAAAGATGCCCTTATTTAGAGCAACTTACATTCATCTCGTTTGTCCAGCTGAGGGCTTAAGGGCTTTGCTCAGTAGCTTGATGCTACAGGGAATTAAACCCCAAATTTTCATAGGTAAATGATAAGTGATTGTTATATAAGTATAAATGCTGTATAATTTTATCACTAAAAATTAATCATACAAAATACTATATCCCCCATTATACCAGCCGTTACCTTTACTGACATTAAAATGTGGCATTATTTCGATGTGGTTTTAATGCGAGTAGGCTCATCCCACCTCAGGACCTGCAAAAATAATTTTTCTGGTGTTTGTAAGGTGATGGGCCAGAACACGATGATTGGTGTGTGTGTGTGTGTGTGTGTGTAGAGGGTGGGAGATGACCACATAACGAATGATGATTGTCTGTGGTAGGAGAGCATGCCCGTGCTTACACATAAACACATAAGGGGCAGTGGTGGCTCAAATGGTTAAGGTGCTGAGCTGATCTGAAGACCAAGCCAACCACTGTTGGGTCCTTGAGCAAGAGGGTCCTTTCTGCTCCAGGGGCGCTGTATCATAGCTGACCCTGTGCTCTGACCCCCAACTTACTAAGATGGGATATGTGAAAACTGCATTTCATTGGCTCTGTACATGTACCCTGCACAATGAAGTTGAATATATATCTAAACAAGCACAGACAAAAACATCTCCATCCAATATCGCATATTACCTTTTATGTACTATATTTATGTAAGTACGTACTTCCTGACCTGTTAAAAAAAGGTATGTTCTATATATTATGGTTACAGGTAGTATGACTGAAATTTGGACCTACTGCAGGCAGGGCAGATTGAAGTGTAAAGTTGTGTAAAGCTGCTTTGTGACATTCACCATTGTAAAAAGCGCTATACAAATAAAACAGAATGAATGAAAGTGGTTAAGGGGCCCCTAGGCGGCCTATGTGTCTGCCCCCTTAATAATTATGCATTACTGTAAAAATTTAGTATTGTATGTTCATACACAAACTATAAAAAAATACTTTCTTTTGCACAATCTATGATTTGATAAAAGCAGTCTGAGTTTCTGCTCTGCGTTGAGAAGTTTGAGAGAGGCTTACCGGTCGGTAAAGGGTTATGGAGAAACTAAAACAGACAGTCATACAATCTATAAAGCGTTAAAATATTTGCCTCCAAATGCAATAAATTTTGCAATACTATCTATCATCTAGTTTCACTGATTCATTTAAATGTTTACTCAGTTTCTTTCCCAAAAATATTACTTCGATATTTAATTTTTCGTTGGCCCAATCAAGACTGTAATATTGCCTAAATTTGTGCTTATTAGTCCAGTCATTAGCCAGTAGCCATAACATCTTCTTTACAAAGCCCAAGCAAGAACATCAGTACAACAATATTGTTTCTATTCTATTATTTAAATAGAGTACTGTAAAACTGTTTTCGCTACATACCCTCAAGTGGTGTACAGTCATAGTACGGAAATAACCACCACACCACATATAAATTACAAAACTGAACAATACAAACAAACCATAAGTACACAAACAAGCACAGGGTCCAGTGCTTAGAGGCAGTCCTTTAATTATGATCACTACAACAAAAACTAACATCAACAAACATGTAAGTGGAAAGAATACATTACCCTCCTTCACCACAGCCACTAAAAAAATACAAAGGAAATGTGTAACCATAAACAGCAAAGCAAAACAATTCCCTGCATTCAGAGTTCAACTGCAAGCTGGTAACTGCTTTTAGCTTTATAGACCAACAGCTGGAAACTACAGCATCTGCAGCAGCATCAATACCGGAAAACAAACCGTTGTGCAATAAACTAAACTATGTATGAACCAATAAAAACTAGCAGCAGCACAAAAAAACATTGTTAGGGCTGCACAATATATCGTTTCATTATCAAAATCGCAACGTGCAATATCTGCATTAGTCACATTACAGGATGTCAAGTGGGAGTTATATTTTACTGCATTACAATTCAGAACAACGGTGAAGTCTATACAGTGTGGTTTTACATTTGATTATTCAATTTCTGTATCAGAATCTCAAGAAAACTGTAAAATGCTGTTTATTTCATTTGCATATTTGTTCTGTTCTATATTTATCTATGATTATAATTCTTGTATTATATTTTATGCAAATTCACTCCCCTATATAATCACCACAATCATACTGAAATAATGAAATCTTTCTTTAAAAAAAGATATGCAAGTCATAGAATTGTTTCATAATACAAAATATCGCAATGTAACTTTATTTCCAATATCGTGCAGCCCTAACCCTAACTGGTAGAATATTCCTAATTTACATATTACATATTCCTCGTTGCATATTTCTACTTTTACAAATCATTCTCTATTAATGTTATAGCATAGAAGTTCTTAATGCCGCCAGTAAAATCCAATTTGTGCAGACCGTTGTTTTGATTGGACATCACAGACAGGTGATTCAGTCAGCTTTAGCTCATTGTGTATCTCAGTCTATTGTCTATTGTGTATCTCTAAGCCCAAGCAAGAACATCAGTACAACAACATTTTTTTATTCTATCATTTACTTAAATTTTACAGAGTAGCTATCTTCTTAACCCCACTCCCAAAAAATTTCCTATCTGTCTTTCCTAGTGGAGCACTTTTGCCTCGCAGCAAGAAGGTCTGGGTTTGATTTATGGACAGGGACCTTTCTGTGTGGAGTTTGCATGTTCTCCTAGTGCTTGCGTGGGTTCACTCCAGGAACTCCGGTTTCCTCCCACAGTCCAAAAACATGTATGTTAGGTTGATTGGTGATTCTAAATTGCCCATAAAACGAGTGTGAGTGTGTGTGGCCCTGTGATAGACTGGCGACCTGTCCAGGGTGTACCCCTCCTGCCTTTTGCTCTTTCAGAGACGGCTAGGATAGGCTCCAGCGGATCCACGTGACCCTGAATTAGGGAATAAGCGGGTACAGAAGATGAATGAATAAATGAATGAATCTCCACACTAAGGGAAATAAATAATATAAATAATTTCCAAAATTGAAGTGGTTTTGAGATCATTAAGTTACATTAGTATTAGAGAGATCAGATACTAAAATTGGTAGCACAATGGTTAAGGTGTTGGACTGCTAATTGAAAGATCAGGGTTCGATTTACAGCACCACCAAGTTACCCTTAACCCCCAATTGCTCAGTTGTAGAAAGAGATAAATGTAAGTCGATCTGGATAAATGCCGTAAATGTTAGTTAAAGACATCATGTAGTTGGGGACTCTAGCTTGTATGCTTGGTAGGGTGTCTGCGAACCTTTGGCTTTATAGTGTAAGGTTGCAGCAGTGGCCTTGGGTAATGTGTGTCATTGTGGATTAATTCTCCAAAATTCTTTGAAATATTACAGATGACATGATGAGCTAGCTAAAGATCCCACCACAGGTGTTTTAACCGCAGTTAGCCGATGCTACGGCAGTTGTCCTGCTGTGAGTCTTGTATTGGATAACAATTTAGCTGTCCTGAAATATCCAGTCGATTTAGGGATTTTTTTTTGCAGTATATCTCGGTCACACTGTTCTTTTAACCCCTGTAGTTTCCATTTTTGTGCTCTGCTATCGGACATTTTGGCATTTGGAAGCTAGCACTTAATATAAATAATTGACATGATTTGACCACCAGCTGATTAGACACATCTGACTCAAACAGATCTGAACAACTGAGTCTTTTTTTGTAAAGTAAATTTAAAATTGAAAAAAGTCTTACCAATCGGGGCCCCTGCACTATGTGGGGCCTTTAGGATGCTAGTCTGTGCGTTAATCCGCTCCTGACTACAGGAATCTGAGCAATGGCAAGTCCAACGAATTTAAAGATAGATTTCATAAAAACTGGAAGTATAAACACTACTTTTCCCCATTAAGATAAATGACAAGACTGTTTATATAACAGCTAAATTATAAGAAATTATAAGAAACCTTCGTCTTTCCATGTCGGTGGCAAGTAATTCTAATCTAATTAAGCTCCCTACATCGTCACATGACACCACACAAATACTTTAGATTAGTGTACTTTGTTTAATAATAATAATCATTTATTTTATTTAGTGTCCATTTCATTCATGTAACCTGTTTAATGTTATTAGACATATTTGATCTTTATTTTAAAACGTAACGCAGTTGTTCCTTTCCCTAGTAATTCGTTACTTTTATAATGATGTAACTCAGTTACTAATTGTAAGAAGTAGCTAGTAACTATAATTACTTACTTTTACATCACATTTAAAAGTTGTATCACATAAAAATTTAAACCTGAAGAGCAGAAACAGTTTTAGATTATTTGGAGGAATTAACATCACATGTAATAGTGTCACTATTTTTGCGTCATTTTTGTAACACATTGACTTGATTCTTAAGAGACAGAAATGTAACTGAGAAAATGTCCTCAAAAATATCTGACAAAGGTATTGGACTTTCAATTGGGCTGTTAGATAAAGGTTCCTCTGTGGTCATATCTTTTCTTTTCTTTATTGCATTGGCATGATATCTTTTTGTTGGTAATAAATAACACTTTAATTTGGTCACACTGTCTACACATTTCAGCTGCCATATAGTACAGAGAAAAAGCTTGATCTCCAAAGTACAAGAACAGTCAATATAGGCATCATTTGATTAAGAGTGTCTTAAAATGATCTAAGTCTGTTCTTTGATCGCGTCGGAGTTATTCTGCACTTCACATTGCTCCATCTGCTGTTAACACGGGGTATTCAGTAAAGCTTTTGTATTTGTAAATAACTTTGTAAACTGAATAAGTAGGCAAGGCAAGGCAAGTTTATTTATATAGCCTAATGCATGCACATTGGTATTTCAAAGTTCTTTACATAAGAAGAAATAGACAAATTAAACTAAATAACATAGATTTAAAATGAATGAAAACAGTTAAGAATATCAAAAAGATTATAGTCAGTTAGGACGTAGCACTAAATGCTAATTCACTAAATGCAGAAATTAATAGATCTGTTTTAATCTGGATCTGAAGATGGCTACTGATTTAACACGTCTGCCCTAATGATCTAAACGATCTGATTGGTTTGTGTTTAGTGAGCATATCTGAAATGTATTTTGGTCCTATAGGCTATTGAGTAATTTATAAATGAGTAACAGTAATTAAAAATCACTCCTTAATGTAACTGGTAGTCAGTGTTTGGACCTGAGGACTGGTGTGATACCTTTAAATGTTCTATGTCTTGTCAGAATCATGGTGTCAGCGTTCTGTATCCACTACAGTTGTCTACTGGTCTTTTTAGGAAAGCCTGTAAGGAGTGCATTAAAATAGTCCAGTCTACTGGTGTCTCCAGATCCTGACTGAAGACAAAACAATGTTGAATTCTAGCAATGTTTTTAAGGTGAAAGTTTGCTGATTTAGTTAATGCTTCTATGTTGATTAACTAATTTTTCAGTAATAAAGAATAAGTAATGTTATTTCCAGAAAAGCACCATTAATGATTCTCTACTTACGTCCAAGTTCTGCATCACTGATTTTCTGGATTAAGCACTGGTTTTTCCCTCTGTGTCTGTGCACATGATCAACATTAAAAGATGTTTAGTCAGCTAATTGCCAAATGTACCTTGTAAATAAGCGTGTCTCAATTCCAAAGTGGAAAGACAATAAATGCATGAACTTTTAATGAGTCTTTAATGATCGTATGAAGGAAGAGAGGGAGGTGCATTGATTTAGCGGATTTAGTGGTGGTAGCGATATCAGCCTTAGGCAGGGTCTTGTACAGGGCTTGTGGTTGATGTTAATAAGCACAACATTACATAGGGTTAATGTTTCTAAATTCTTATACAGTACCAGCATCAGAGCTATTTGTTTTATTACATGGTTAAGGTATGTTACTGGGAAACATTATATCATACAAACTTGCTTTTACAGTACATCTTGCTTTTGCCCTGTCTTTTCTAGTGAAAGCATGAAACATTGTAAATATGTTTATTTTGTTTTTATTATAATATAGTTAAGCCACTGTACTTGGCAATAAAGCTGATTCTGATTGTATCGGTTTACAATGCTGGGAAAACATCCATGCATCCATCCATCCATTCATCGCCTATAACCGCTTATTCCTAATCAGGATCATGGTATCTGCTGGAGTCTATCCCAGCTGTCATTAGATGACAGACAGGGTTCACCCTGGACAGGCTGCCAGTCCATCGCAGGGTCACATACAGACAAACAACCACTCACACTCACTCCTATGAGCAATATAGAATCAAAAATAAACCTAACATACATACAATCAACCTTACATACACAGGGAGAACAGGTTAACTCCACACAGAAAGAGGGGATACCAACTTGAGGCAACCGTGCTAATCACTAAGCCACCACTTGCACAAAAAAATCACGTGTGGTAAAAAAATCGTCATCAGAAACATTTTATTTTTTCAAAAATTAGCAGACACCCTAATCCAGTCAAGTGCCTGACATTCTGACATTCCTGACATTTATCTTATATTATACACTAACAAGTTAAGGGTCTTGTTTGAGGGCCCTTAGTGGAACTCAAAAACACCCGAACAGCAGTCTAACCCCTTTAACCACTGAGCCTCCACTTCTCTATCAGCTACTTAAGATGTTTCGTACATTTAAAGGCAATTGTTAGTTATGAAATACTTTGTAATCTATTTTTCTGTAACGCAAATATCTTTATTAAATTAACAACATTTTATATCTTACATAGAAATTAGCAAGGTGCCGCATCCAGAATGGCTTACAATTATACAGCGGTGGGTTAGGCCTTGCTGGCAGCTTGGTGATCATCAGATTCAAACTCACAACCATTCAATAAGCAGTCCAACAGTATCATCACTAAGTTACTACTTGTTTATGTTGTCAGGTTGATAATATTTTGTTACTTTAACTGATAACTAATGTCTACTTGGTAACAGATATCTTGAAATTTAAATAAACCCTTGCACTCTTCATTCCCCACAATCAAGCTCCAGGGTCGTCTCTTAAACTTAAACTCGTTAAACTTAAACTTAAACTTAAATGCGTTATTTGTGTTATCTATTTAAGACAACACCAAATTCTAGAAATGCATCCAATCAAACTTCTCACCCAACCCACACACACAGGGTGGAGGCAGCGGTGGTGCTGAGGAAACTTGTGACCCACTAAGCCATCCTACTGACATCATAGTTTTAAATAAAAATTTACCAGCAGATATGATCAGATTTTATTTGACAATGTTAATATTTGCTCTTGATTCTTTATTTTGCTTCTTGCAAATTTATTTTAATCTATCATAAAACAAACACACTGTATGTGTTACTCTGGGTCGTATTATCGAAACAACTGAAGCCTGCTGTAAAATCCCATTCTGGCAACCCAACACCCTCTTGTCATCCTCCCTCAACAGTACCGAAGGGTCTGTGTTAAACCTCCAAGCGTTCCATACAGCACACTTCACACCTTATGTAAGCTGTGTGATAATTTTATCTTGCCTGTATTTCTGTTATTTGACACTAAATTTGCATAATCATGTGCCAGTAAATAGTAACAGTAAATTTGAGTGCATTTGATTAAGGTGTAGAAGCAATATCAGGAATAGCCCTGTTTTTTTCCTGCTAATTACAGCAGCAACGTCTATGTTGTTTTGTACTGCCATTTATCATGTGTAGTGATAATTTATTGTGGGGTTTCACCACCTGTATGTAGAGTGCCCATATGTTATGCTATAAACATGTGTTTGCTCCAGCTTTGTGCTGTATTTGGACTGCTTTTCTTCACCTTGGCTTCTGGCCAAAATCCCTAGAAGGACCATAAAAGATAAAGTGTGACAGCCAGAGATTCCTCAGAAGCACATATTCATATGATTAAACTAGAACTAGAGGTAAGTGCTTGTTACTGTTACTACCTTTTTAAAATTTTTTTTATTTTTATAGAATGACCGAGAATAAATGACAAGGCTATTGTAAGAAGACAGGGTTAAATGTTGATTAAGCCAAAGAACAACAGTCTGAAGTCTGGAGCTGTAACATACCGTCTCCGCTGTGTCTCTCTGAAGTGGATTTTATTTGCATTGACTGAGCCCTGCCTCACGGATGAGCTTTTTAGTGTAAAATCCATGCCATTTTAACAGAAGTACAAATCAGATTAGAAATGATATTTAGGAATGTGTAAGCTCTCACTCTTTGGTGTAAGAGATTCAGTTTAGTGCAACTAGCCTTTAAAAGGGCTTGGTTATCTCATCACTCATAATGCCACTGAAGCACTTAGTATAGATTCTGGGTGTATGAGCATTCATGCAAATATCCAATCAGTCAATCAAGTGGGAGTAGTGCAATCAATAAACTCATGTAAATATAAGCTTCTGTTAAAATTCAATTAAACTCCAAAGTAAGAGGAAAGTAGGGGGGAGTGGTAGCTTAGTAGGGTTCCATTTCCAATACTACCACATTTACGGAATCTGTCAGACGCCTTTTTCCAGAAAAACTTACATTTATTTGATTAATTCGTCCGAGCACATAAGGTTTAAAAGCCTTTATCAGCGGCCCACTGGTGGCAGTTTGGTGGTTGTAGGAATTTAACCTGTGATCTTTCAATTAGTATTCGAACACATTAACCACTGAGCTCTGCTATACCTATTACCGCTAAGCACCTAAACAAGGTTCTTACAACCAACTGCTCAATTGGATAAAATAATAGATAAATGTAAGACATTCTGGATAAGGGTTAATGTTAAATATTTCAGAAACTGTTGATGTCTGTAAAAGACAAAAAGCAACCAGTCAGCGGCATTTTTGCATAAAAGAGTTCAAAAAAGAAGGATACAGAACGGCAACTCAAATAACCATTTTTTACTACTATGATAAACAGAAAAGCATCTCAGAATATCACACAGCACTGCACACATGACTAACAGCAGTAAACTACTTAACAAATTTTGCTAGCTAGTTAAAACGAGCACACAGAAAAACATAAAAACCACACAAGCCACTGAAATTCACCAGATGCTACAGTCATCTAAACAGAATTGTTGTCCCCAGGTTACATATATAACCATGGTTCCCCGACGTCAGCAACCAGAAAGTAACACCATATAAACGTGCCATAATGTGCCACATTACTGCCACCGCGAAACCTTGGTTTTGAGCCACCACTGTAGCAGTCTAATGTGCAGCAGTCTGAAAGTTATTGCGATGGATACCGCAGCCATTAAGCCCAACAGTCTCTAAAACTGCTTGACAAGTAGTAACTGTTTCTCTCTTATTCCCCATACAGCCACAAGTATCGAACTGACATGGGCCTGATTTGTGACGTGACCTACTTCATGGTCAGCATTTTAAACTGGAGTGCCTGACAGCCCGGTTTAACCCGACGCAGGTCCAGAATCAGATGCTACCCCCCTAGTTTTTTGGGGAATTATAAAATATCACCTGTAAACCCCAGAACTTACTTGAGCGAGTTCTTCTATGCCTTTTCCCAGACGAGTGTTTACTTTCCGTTCCACTTTCCTTTCTCTGGGGTCAGTAGGACTAACCCACTAGCACTGAAGTGGACGTAAGCAACTTATTGTGTAATATTGGAGGCCCCAAAGACATAGGCATAGCTGCCACTCATGAATGCGCCTCCGCCAGTGAGGGAGGCATCTGTTGTATGTGTTACGTAATATTTCACACAAAAAGCACGTCAACACTGTGACACTTTCAGAAAGCTTTTCTTAAGCAACAGATTATTTTTAGAAAAATGCCATCATTCTGTTCTCAATTTTGCAGAGCTCTTGAAATGATTGTCTGGTACATCTTCACTCTAATCTCAGACACTGTACTCGGTAACCCCTTTGGCGTGACTGTCGACTACAGTGTTGTGGTTCAACCTTGGGCGTAGTTCATGGGTGCTGTGATGTAGCTTTATTGACGCCATAGACTTCATTTCTTAAAATTTAAGTAAATTCTAACCCTTTTTAATCTCCTTTTATACGCTAATGTAATAGAAAAACTGTGTTTCCAGTTTTATAGTTACTCGATGCTGTTCGGGAATTATATATAATAAAATTTTATACCATTGTAATTCATTTGCACTTGTTATGCATAGTCCACACTGCCAAAGCAAACACAGACCCTATCCAACAAATCCATAAAGGATTAACATCTGCTCTCTTTTCACACCACTGAGTGATAATGCAGCGGGCAAACGATCATTTTCTACTTAACATTCATGACACAAAACTGCAATTTTTGTGATAGTAGCAAGCCAGGAAGTAACAGCAACATTTCACAATTCATTTATGTAAATAAGTTATAACACTAAGATTGAAACAGTTGTTTTGAATGAATTCCTCAGCCAAAAAGTCTACAGCAATTTATGTGTGTGCACTTTTACAGCTTTAGTATCAATCCTGCAATTAGTTCTCATGCATTGTTTAAATAGGAATAAAATATTATGGTTTCATGGTGTATGGAGACATAAACATACCACTGATGAGTGTTTTCACATGCAAATCAAAACGAACAATTTTTACACTGATCGTATAACATGTTCGAATAAACAGATATATGGGTCTATGCAGTAAAGTGTATATAAATTATGATCTAAACAACCGTAAAATCATTTTAGGTTCTACATTTATCACTTTACTCAATAGATAGGCATCATGAGCCGCTTGTCGTTTGCTGGTATGAACACAGGATCAAGTACCATTAATTTTTTTGGAAAATTCTAATTTACTAACAATAGCATCACATTTTTGATATCTGTGTGTAGCTACAATATAACTGGTGGTTCTGGTTAAGGTTAGGGCTTTCTGAAGAAATGTTTAAAGCTAGCTTTTTGGCATTAACCCAATCAGTTCTCCTTTTAAGCCTTAGGTTGTAGACACACCTGTGACACATGATAACTGTAAAACAAGCTTTGTCTGAACTACCAGTAGGGGCTGAAATTTGACATGGTGACTTACCCTAGCATTACATTTACATTTCTTGACTTAAGCAGGTGACCTTATATAGAGCGACCCCCATTTATCTTATTTTTTATTTATTTACTCTATTTTTTTTTTTTTTTTATTTATTGCCTGAGATTGCCAGATTGGAAGGAGTGCTGCAGTTCACTTGCTCAAATGCTTAAGGCACTGAGTTCTTGATTGCCTCCAGCCTGCCACTACTGGGTCCTTCAGCAAGACCCTTAATCCTTTCCTGCTCCAGGGGCGTTGTGTCATAGCTCACCCTGCGCTCTGACCCCAACTGTCTAATCTGATACGAAGAAACTAATTACCCTGTGCTGTAGAGTCTATGTGACAAATTAACCCCCCTTTTTTGAAACAATTTCACCGTATGTAGCGTTCAGTAGCTTACAGTCACTGGAGTATAGTTCCATAAACTTATGCTTTGTTTTAGTCAATTTACGATAAATGATGGCACCTGGTGCACAGTACAGTACCATTTCTGTTGCTCTTTAAATACCAGAGGCAACAATACTCAACTAAATACTCTTTTTTTATCAGATTTTACCCTACACTTCATACACTCTCAGACATTAAATGACTTCATCTATAGCATCTAATATGTTCTTTTTTTTCTAGGTTCTTTGTTTTTTTATACTGTTTTCTATATGTTATATAATTTAGTTCTTAAGCTCTTGTTGCTACGCAGAAGTTAAAATTACATTCTAGTGATGTAACTATAGATAAATGCATGTACGTTATAACCAACACACATTACCAATGCACCAATAACTGTTTCAATAAAGATGTTATCTAAAATGACATTGTTTGTTGCATCATTAAGATTTTTTTGCTTCACTGGAACTAAAGCTACGTTCACAGCAGTGTAAATGGTTATGTTGGAATCCTCACAACTTTTACGTTATTATCGATTGACATGCCTCATCCTTCTGCACTGGCACATAACTGCACACAATTATTATATAATGGATTTCTTCGTCTGCCTCTACACACACCACCATACTGAAGTAGCAGTCACTGCACCATACCATGCTATTATTACATTTGCAGCATTTGGCAGACGCCCTTATCCAGAGCGACTTACAATATTCCTTGTTATACAACTGAGCAATTGGGGGTTAAGGGCCTTGCTCAGGGGCCCAGCGGTGGTGGCTTGGTGGGGGCTGGGAATCGAACCCGGGTCCTCAGGGTGGTAGTCCAACAATTTAACCACTGCACTACCACTACTTATTATTAACTTATTATTTAATTTGTCCCCTTTTCTCCTTATCACAGTATAAATGTTGGCACATAAATACCTTTAATATGTTCCGTGTTTATTCTTCCCTACGACAGAAAGCTGTGTGAGATGTACAATTTATTCTTTTGCTCATGCGGATTAGTTCACACTGGAAATCTGATATTGGCTATGTTTAAAATAGCACTATAAACAGCTGTAAATCAGAATTGAGAATCGAGCACTAAATATTACAGTGTGAACGCAGCCTAAGAGACTTAAAACACTGTTTTAGCATGACAATGCCCTGTTAACAAAGCCCCTGAGCTCCATGAAGACAGGTTGTGTTATTGTAGATGTGCAAAGAGCCCTGAACACCTTTGGGATAAACTAAAACATCGACTGCAACCCAGACCTTCTCACATTAGCACATTAGCACCTGAACTCAGCATCATTGCTGTGGCTGAATGAGCAAATTTCCAAAGCCACATTCCACAATCTAGTGAAAAGCATTTCTAAAAGTGTGGAGATAAAAAAAAACAAAAAAAAAAAACACAGATAGACGTGTAAAGTGTTCCAGTTACTTCGTCTATGCAGTGTATGGATGCTCATGCCTCACTTGATCTTTTTTATTTTGTATGTCTACATTTTTATTTCATATCCAGCACTAACTTGCTTTACCAAGGAAACATTCCTGAAATGATGAGCATGGTAACGTGAGATGACAAATCATATTACAGTGATGCAATGGACGCCAAATCTAAAGGCAGGGTAAACTTTGTAGGTTGATTTTTTCCCCCTATAAAAATGACTGCTAAGCAAGTTTGTGCAACACCGTGCATTACTTTACATTTACTCATCTGACAGGAGCTTTTTCCCCAAAGTGACTCAGAAGTGAGGCGAGCACGATCCGAGCAACACATCACAGCCCGACTTACAATGAAAGCATTTTCTTCCCATCTTGACTTTTTTTTTTCTTTAAACACGACTACGGCAGGACGCCTTGGAAGAGGGAGACACATTTAATATGTGGCTATCTTCCCCATTTGCTGTGTAAAGTTTAATGAGAAGCTCCAGGGCCGGCACCACATGAATAATGCATACATTATTCTATTTTAAAGCCCACACCAGGCATCTATCTTCAGTATGAACCAGAGCCAGTGTGATGGACTGGTTGGGAATGAACAGCCTGAGGCAAGCATGGCATTGGCGCTGCTTAGAAACGCATTACTGTCTGGGAATGGGTGTGTGTGTGTGATGGTGTGTGTATGATGGTGTGTGTGTGTGGCGAATCCCGTAAAAACTTCATAAAACTAAATGACTGGCAGAGAAGCTTTGTTTCTGAATGGCTAGTTCACCTGGGGAGGTTTCAGTATAGAGAGTGAAGGGACAATTGGGTAATCATATAAAAACACACTGTATACCTGCAAAAAAAGGTAATAAAACTGTCCGTTTGCAACATAAATGCATACACATACCTTTTGGCATCCTATGAATAAAGTAAAAAAATACCAATCAGTTGACATAAATTCCCACAGGTCATCATAGTCTACATAATGATCTCTTCGGTCTGCACTGCCCCCCCCGGTGGCTTATCAATTGAGAGGTCCGGTAGCTGGCAGGATTGTCATTTCAATCGATTAGCGCCATAGCTTTACTCATTTTATTGCTAATCAGGCAAATGGTGCAAAAAAAGTGACTGTGTGCTTTTCTGTTTCCACTGGTTTATGTTTTGTATTTGAAATCTGGCCTTGTGCAAAAAAAGATTTTTAGAAACAGTTGAATTACTGCAGTAATTTCTGTATGGTTATATAATTCTTATAATGAACACTACTACTGCTACAGCTGGACACACACTGTGCGATTTGTTATAGTCTTTTTTAACGATTCTGAGTTTTTTTTTCCTCTCCGCTGTAGCACAGATGGGTTATGCCCGACAATCGTGTAAGCAGGAAAAAGCACATAAATTTCTAGATTTTCAGATCGGTTTCAGGCCTCATTCTTACGTGGTAATAAATTAGATATGCATCAGATACGTGCATTAGCATCTGCTGTGTAAACAGACAGATCCGATTTTCACCTGTCAATGGAAGACGAACATGATTGAATAAGTGACGGTGGCGCATGCCGTCAATTGGTGTGTACACCAACATATGCATGTAGCGATCAATGTGCTCAGGCTGCAATAAGGTCTCTACCCTTTTTTTTTGTCTACCCAACAAGAGCATTGTTTTGCCGGCCTATAAATATGAAGCAAAATACTGAATAATTATTTGGTCTTTGTTTATTGTGTCAATTATTTATCACACAGTATTTCTTCCTTTTCTGGTCAATGCATCTACCTTGGGTTGTTTTGTCGTGTGTAGTGTAGATATCGGATATTGTTCAGCAGTGGTGGTGGGCCGCCAGGGCCAGCGAGGCCTTCTTTGCTGGCCTAAACATTATCAGAAGCACTGAACTACAGTTACAACCTCAATTCTAAATGAAATTATATTATTTTATTCCCAACAGTTTATTCTCTCTATTTTGTAATGTAACCAATCAGATTTCAAGTTCGCCTTCCGTGGCCCGCTAGCTGCCGTACAATGACATCAGCATTTTTTCCTTCCTCAGATTAGTTAATCAGAGTTAAACTATTTTACCCCAGTTCAAAATCACAAAGAATCAGAATCAGAAAAAAAAAAAACTTCATTGCCAAGTAGGTTTGCACGTACAAGTAATTTGTTTTTGTTGAAAGAAGCATCCAGTTGCGCATTTTTAAATAAGATAGAAATAAAAAAAAGTAGGAATAACCAAGAAAGTAAAAAGTTATTGCACATTTATATATAAAAAATAGAGTTAAAGTACGGTTAGCAAAACACATCTGTACAGTTTGAATTACATTTAAACACACCCCAGTTACTGACTGAGGATGAGAAATCCAGTTGGTCTCGGACATACTTTAAAATACATTTTCAAGGTTTTCCTGTTCACTTCGCCTCCGCCCAGGAAAAAGTTTCCAGACCAGCTCAGACGAAGGGTAAATCTGACTAACATCCTTGAAATGTAATATATCTTTTATTTATATCTTTAATGTTTTTGTGATGTTATTAGATAAATTCTGATTCTAAACTGCTTCAGATGATGTGTGTGGTACAGGTGCAGTTGTAGTATAGAGGTTGGAGTTGTGTTAACAGGGTTTATTGCTTTAGTAGAGAAACTTACTAATTGCTAATAAATACTATTGCTTTAGTAAAAATGGTTTTCACCCTCAATACATGAAAAGCCTCTGTCTCTGTAATACCACGCCATGTTATATTGCGTTTTTGTATAGTATTGATGGTTTCTATAATTGCGACATAATAGTGGTGATATTGAAAGGTGTATCAGCAATTACACCCCCTGCCACTGGGTTATGGGTCAGTTTTAATCAGAGGTGGGTAGTAACGAATTACATTTACTTTGTTACATTTAGTTGAGGACATTTTTTGTAAACTTTTACTTTTTGAGAATATTTAATGCTGTGTAATTTTACTGTTAGTCATGTTCATTCTTATTTACTTCTGGCGTGGTTGTTCCGTTATTGTCAAATGGTAATTAATATGAGATGTTTTAAATAATTCGTTTATATGAATTGAAAAATGAAAGTTCGCAATTCTTGCGAGACTTTGGAAAAGATGCTGCACGAGAGGCTGTTAATAATAGTTTGGTTTCTATAGACATTTTAACCTTATTGTAAAACCACATTTCACACACTGTCTGAATACTTTTTTTTAAGCGCTCTCATGCATACAATGACAAATATCCTGTAAACCTACAAACAAACACACATTCATGAACAAATGTTTATTCTAAACGCCTGATAAACGTTGGCTACTCCACCCACCTCTGGTTTTAATAGAAGGTGTAAGCAGGTCATGAAAATATCAGATATAGATATTGAACGGAACTGGGCAATAAGAACTGCAGTGTAAATGTGGCCAAGAAGACTCATATGGAGTTTTATGTCATCAATCGGTGACATGTTCAGTAACTCACAATTTCTTGCTAAATAAGCGCTAGCAACAAACAAAAAAAGCGACAAAAACACTCCCCTTCCCTCCATAACTTCATAAGTTTCTCTTCTTGTCCACTGAACTTTTAAACAGTTACAGAGTGGGTTTGTAGTTGCCACACTAATTACACCATTAGGTTTGATGCTACTATTGGTTCTTGGTTTGAAGGTCATTGTAGAAACTGCAGGAACGACTCCGTCAGAAGTTCATCGGAGACTTAAGTGTGAAGAAAATTGACATACAATATCTGCGCTAGTATCATGCTTGTGCAAAGGACCTGCTGATCTATATATTCTCTCTTCACTCTAATTCTTCACTCTAACTCTAATTCTCTAAAAAAATCCACTTTTAACCATATTACCTCAAAAACAGAGACACACATTCCATATAAACATCAACCACTATACTAATGATGACTAATATTAAGATTAAGACTACAAAACCACAACCACTGGTTATCTTACATACTTAACGTTTACTACAGACTCTACAATACAGAACGCTGTGCATTAACTCTACCGTAATGTCTTAATTTTAAGGAATGTAAAGACAGTATACCTGTGTGTGAAAAGAACACACACACACACACACACACACACACAGATGCATATAAATTCAAGAGTAAATGCTATGGTTTAATCAGTCCTCAACCACATGGTGGATGTATACAATATACACACATTGCATGCATCCACCATGTGGTAAAAGACAGATTAAATCATGGCACTTACTCTTGAACAAGCTGAAGTGAGCCAGAGGAAGAGGCCGAAATTAAATTAGCTCTATCTACCTTTATAAATCATTCAGCCGAATGCAGAATGTCAATACCACAACATAGCTCTTGGCTGCCATTCTGCTTTATAAAAGCCTATCAAACATTTAATGAAATGAACGGAAGGCCAGGTCTCAGTTTTTTTTGCCCTTTACCCTTTAACACGATGATTAATGAAACATGACCTTCTCTTTTTTTTTGCAGTTCACTGTTATTTTTTCTTGTTTTTTTTCATTACACACAGTTTGCTTACACACAGTGATAGCTTAGAAATCATTTAGCGGATTAAAATGACCTAAATAGTTCCTGTTCTGACTGACGATCTGCACATCATACTATTAAACTCCAGTCTTTTAGAAGGGATCTAACATAGTACAAATATTTCGTTAGTGGAGATTTTTCTGGTATCAGTACTTTACTATTTACATTTACATTTTTTACATTACATTTTTACACAAATATCTGTACTTTCTACTTATTACATTTTTAAACAAGGCTAATTACTTTAGTTTTATACTGTTTGGTCGCATGATCGATTTTCATTCTTTTTTTTTTTTTTTATTTTGCACCCCTTTTTTTCAACCTATCAATCTACTTTTGTTATTGCGCAGCTTTTTCAACATTTTCATTGCCGTTTTCCTGGCTATCACGCACCATAAAAACATAGGCTAGTTTATGACGCTAATAACCAGTAAAGCAGTCAGGTAGAAGCTAACAAGAATGGCTAACGTGGACTATGAGACAGAGAGAGTCAGTGATTTAAACATAACTGAGAACAGAGACATTCCTGATCACCCATAGACAGATAAGTAAGAGAGGTTCGAAATTGTCGGAATCACATACAGGTAAATTAACATTACATGTTTTAATGTTATCGCTTGCTTGTCATGAGCCAATTCAGTGCTGTCAGTATTAATAGTCTTTTATTTATACAGGTGCACATTTTGCTATTACATTAACTATAGTGCAGCACATGTGTTTGCTAACATTAATAAGTAAAATTAGATATATTTGTAAGGTTAGACAGCTCTTATTTTTATTGGAAAAGAATTTATCAGTTCACAGGCAGAAGACCATCATCTTCATCAATTTTTAGGTGTATAATCTTTATTTCTACGGAACTTTAATGTATTTCTGGTAACTGATTTACCTTTCTGGTAGCTTTTTTCTTTACTTTTTACATAGGTAAATATCAGAGCCCATAATTACTGACTAAAAAGTGTAGTCAGTACTGCAACTTTCACCAGAGTCATTTTGAACTGTACTTCTACTTGAGTAAAGGATGTGTGTACTTTTGTCATCTCTGTTAATCTTAAGGCTTTTTATTTTGATGCATTCAAGAAAGATATCGGTCTAAGGACCAGTCAGTCTACTCTGGTATTTATATATATAAAAACAGATGGATTTGCCACATTGTTGGTATTTTGCCTGACATACATTGTGTTTAGGACCCACTTGTCCCTTTGGAGGAAAGTCACAGCAAAGGTTTTTTGTCTATCTGATCACTTTAAAGATCTAATCCTCTGCACATCCACAGGCCATGAGCCCTCACTAAACTGATTGATTATAATCCCGTTAAACACCTACAGGATTTCGCAGCACTATGGGAAACACTGCTTTGCTGCCACCATTATTACAGATAATAACCATGAGGGAAATATCTATACACGGTATATATCACCAGTGCATAGAAAATTGTGTTCTGTCCTTCAATACAGAGACAATACAGAGCAGTTGTGATATAATTACTCAGAAATTAATTAATTGATAGCTTTAATATGTGCTATTTCCTCTGTTTCTGCTAAATCTCACAATCCATCCCTTAGTTAGATCAAAGCTTTTATAATGTAATATTGTCCAATGCAGTTTTTGTTGAGATTCACAACATTTGAGACTTTAATAGGCAATTTGAATGATATGGCAGTTGACCAATTAAAGTTTTTTCCTATAGCCCACTGACAAAAGTAATGATATTACATACTGTACTGTATGTACTACTAACTGTTACACACAATCCCTTTATCAAATATTTTTGAGTCCAGCAAATACATCCCAGTTCTTAATAAAAGGATTTTTTTTTTGGCCAGGAAAGCGTGCTGTCTCTTTAGGTCTAGTCTGAAGCAAAAAAAATTCCTAGGACAATGGCAGTCCCCGGCTCAGGTGTAAAAGTTGTGACAATATATATATATGTGTACACCAATGCTTATAGACACTTTTGGAGCAAAATGAAGATGCCAGCTAGACTGCAATATGCCTTTACATGCAATAGAACAAGACAGTTTGGAGTCAAAGACTTCACAGCTTGATAGCACTTATTCATAACAAAGAACATACAAGAAATATTTATCCAATCAAAATGTTTTGTTTGAACCTCATTGAAAGGGCTTTCTGACCTGATTGTCAACATATTTATTGCCATATCTCTACACATTCTGTTCCCGCAGACAGGCTACGTCAGCAGCCAGGGTTACCAGATTGGATGTTTTCCTGCCCTGCCTAGGTGGTTTTTGAATGTCTGCTACAAACAAATCTGTTAACCAAATATTTTGAGCCTGATGACTATATCCTGAATCTCAGTAAAAGGAAATATTTTAAATTTTTGGCCAGAAAAGTGTGCTGACTCTGTAGGTCTAGTCTGCAGCACAATAAAAATATTTCCTAGAACAAACTACAAAATTCATACGTAATTGTAACTAAACAACGAATGAGTTGTTAAGAGAAATTACGAATATGTTGCATTATACGCGCATTGGCTTGGTGTACAATATTCGGGCAGGTCTGGGATCAGTTTGGTGGCTTGGAACAGCAGAAATAAATAAATAAAGGCTCTTTCATAATGACACTTTAACCACATACAACTGATCTGTACCTCCAGTTTTCTAATTTTAGAGCTCTAATAAAGTGTGTGTGTGTGTGTGTGTGTGTGTGTGTGTGTGTGTGTGAGAAAGAGCTAGAAGGACTTTTTATTTTGTCTTAACTTTAATCTCACTAGCAGACACCATGCAGTACCTTTCAGTTAATTAAGCAGGCTTACATCTCTTGGGATATCTTATATTACAGTCCATCTTTCGCAGTGTCTTAAACCACTGTTATGGCATTTTTCTTCTGGTGATTAGGCCTTTTCCCCAGGCTCTTTTGAGACCCTTAAGCCTGTATGATTGAGAACCGTTTAAAGCTGAGCAATTTACAGATGCACTCCGTTTTCCTCACAGCATGCCTGTGATATCTTTTTCTAAATTAAAAGCATTTCTGATTAGAATTCAGCTTTCTTATTGTACAGCTTTTTATAAACTGTCTGTTTAGTGTGTCTTGGATGAGATGGATCGGACAAGCATAATAAAATCATTCACAGAATATCAATTTCAATATGCGTATATACCTCCTGAGCCAGCAGAGTCTCTTAAATACACAGTCTACTCAGTCATTAGTGGTTATATATTATGGCAGATGAAAGTTGGAGAAGTGAAGCTAAAATTTGACTGTCGTTTGATGAGCAGTGCTCCAGGTTTTCCAGCATTTTGTTAAAACAGGATTTTTGGAAGTGTCTGTGTGATTAAGTTAACAGTCAGTTATGGCTTACAAGGTTTACATTAGATTTCTGGCATTTGGCAGACACCCTTATCCAGAGCGACTTATATTTATCTATCTAAGCCTTGCTCAGGGGCCCAGCAGTGTCAGATTGGTGGTGCTGGGAATTAAACTTTAGATCTTTCGATAAAGCAGTCCAACACATTCACCAATAAGATTTCACCTCTTAGTTATAAGCTAAAATGCTGGTTTTACTTGAATTCCAGTACAGTTCTTAATAGTGGTGTTCTTCCAGTACTAAAAAAAATAGTATTTGTATCTTTGTTGGTTTATTAAATCTATTAATGTTAAAATAACTGAAAAATTTGAATAGAGCAATACATAAAATAGTTTTTTAGTTATTCATAATTTTATACACTATTAATTTTTTTTGTTTTTTATTATTTTACTCTAGAGTATTAATTTTAAAAAATACTAGTAAATATTTTTTTTTTTAGTATGTTTAGTAAAAAGACACTTTTTTTTGTTTTCAAAGGAAGTTTGGGAGCACAAACATATTTTTAATAAATGATAAAATTAATTTGTGTTATAATTTTAACTTTTTTGTCAACATGGTACATTTTATAGCTTTTTTCTATGGAGGGGGCGCCCTAGTGCACCGTATTGTCTTAGCCAATGCTAATGAAGAAGGCACAGAATAAATATACAAGCTGGACTTCAATATGACTTTCACATGCAAGAAAACAAGACAGTTTGAAGCCAAAGACTGCTTTTATGATAGAGTTTGAAACAGAGTATGAGAAGAAATGAACAATTGAAACAAGATTTTGTAATAATGCAGATAATCAGCTCTTTTATTAAACGTATGTTTGTTCCAGTCACTTTACATCTTGATAGCACCTATTAAGTTGTCTAAATGAAATTATATTGTCTGTGTAAGATCAAGAAATGTTCATCCAATCAAAATGTTTGGGCTGTACTTTATGATAGGTTTTCCTACCTGCCTGTCAGCATATTTATTATTAATATTATTGTTAGCCAGGGTTGCCAACTTGGGTGTTTTTATGCCCTGTTGGGTGGTCTTTGATTATGGGCGTAAAATTAGCTTGGTGTCCAAAATGTGAGTGGATCTGGGATCAGTTTGGTGGTTTTGAACATGTAATTATTTAATAAACTCAAGTGTGAAAGATGACACCTAAAATAAATGGGATTTTCACTTCTTTTAAGTTTAATAAACTGACAGTTTTTTGGGCTAAAAACCATCAACTCTATCAGGCAGCAGTGTCATTAGCGTGTTCACATACTGCGAACAAAAACTGTATCAATACAAAATCCTGAATTCATTTTGGTGTTGCGTTAACACGCTGGAGGCGACTACAGGAATGACAGGGTCTGAAAGAAGATGTCATTGTTGCGGTAATTCTTTTGGACAGGTAGGAATATGGTGTGATTGGATTTTGGTGTGTTTTGATAGTAACACAGAGCTTATGTAGTTTGTGTACCTTTACAAATTGGCTTAACTGCAGCAGCAGCATGTAATCAGGTAATACTTTAATGTTTGGTACTTTAGTACTGTTTTACTAACTATACTATAACGTTTTACACTTTTACATTTTCTGCATTTGGCAGATGCCCTTTTCAGAGCACCTTACATTTATTTCATTTATACAGCTGAGCAATTGGGGGTTAAGAGGGCCTTGCTCAGGGGCCCAGAATTGTTCAGGAGGTGTGGTTGGGACGTATGCTGTCAATACTATTAGGCTACAGTTAGCATTTTCCAGGATGTCTCACTGCACCTCCAATGATGGACTAAAGAAACACATCACCATGTATGTGTGGGGGAGCTGATGACCTTGATTTATCTGACGGAATACTACCAGTCCCAATGTTCAGCAAACAGCCCCTCTTACCTAAACATTGTGTTTTTTTATATTTTTAAATTAAAAATAATTTTTAAAAAGTAGAAGAACCATTTTTACTCTTAACAGCAATCCCAGTCCATCTAAATCATCTTCACCTGCAGCTACATTGAAGAGGTAAATTTATACAGTGTCCAAATCATGGCTCACTTTTATCGTATGAATTATGAAGCTTAACATTCTACTGTTCCCAGCGTGCAGTATAATTTATCCTAGCCCTCCAGATCAGGGTAAACAAGTTTTGAGTATTTTTAAGCAGTACCATGAATCTATTATAGTAATATCTTACCAAACATTTTGTGTTTGACAGGGCAATAGCTCGCCACACTTTAATAGGTCCTTAGCCTTGTCGTATATCACTGTAATACCGTTTCTTTGCATGCTATTTGGAAGATGACCTTCCTCCAAGGCATGATGGAAAAAATTTCACAATCCATGCAATAAGAACATCTGAGAATTAAAAAAAAAATACATTTACAATACTGGAAAGCCATCCTCCTCTGGTGCTTTTTAAAAAACATATTTAAAACGTTGAGTGCTCGATGGATTCAGTTTCACCTGATCCAATTTCCCTTCACGCACAAGTCAATAAATGTAGCAGGTTCACTGCTGAAAGGAATCTTTCTACCCTTTATGTCTGCAGTGCACTGGGATGAGCAGCTTACAAAAATAAATGGAATATTTAAATAATGTGACTATTATATACCATGAAGTCTGTTATGAGTGCCGTTTGTGTCTACTTATGTTAGAAAAATGCATTTTATTCCAACCGGTGTAACTAAACATTTTACAAATCAAATTATTTTTGCATTAATGTGTAAATTAATGTGTGATGCTTTTCTACGACACACTTACATAGAAAAAATATATATTTTAGCACTACTAAAATTGGGTTGAGAACTGACCAACAAATTATTAAAAACTGGAAGGATAGTGAGGAACCGCTATCTTCGAGAAATAAACGTAGTCGAAATCGTAATTAATTGTGATCGACGATCACTTCAACGTTTAGTTAAATTATGAAAAAACAACAGTAAAAACTTATGTCTATGTTTAATAATGGTGGCTTAAATTGTTAATTTGCTGATGTGTTAATTGGAAGACCTGGAAGGCTTGGGTTCAAGCCCCACCACTGCCAGGTCCTTAAGTAAGACCCTTAACATCTCCATCAAGAGATTAATCTTTATTATCTCTTTATTAATATCTTTCGATACAACTGAGCAATTCGGGTTGGAAGCAGTGGCTTGGCAGAGCTGGGAATCAAACCCGCAATCTTCAAGTTGGTAGTCCAACACCTTAATCATGAGCCACCACTTCCCTTCAGGCTGTAGGCTCTAGTTGTATCATAACTGACCCTGTGCTTTGACCCTAACTTCCTAAGATGCAGTATGTATGCAAAGAAACAAATTTCACTGTGTTGTAAAGTCTATGTGACAAATAAAGACATTTACATTTACTAGAGCGTTTCCACATACACAATGCGAAGGGAACTCAAGGGATTGGAACTAAACAGCTATAAAGCCTTAAGAAAACCCCTTCATCAGTGAGGCTAATCGGGAAAAAAAGATTTCAATTTGTTAGGGAGCATAAAAATGAGACTCTGGAGCAATACAAGAAGGTCATTTGGTCTGATGAGTTCGGACTTATCCTGTTCCATAATGATGTGCGCGAAGAGAGGTGGACGAAGTGATGCACCCATTATGACTAGTGCCTACCGTACTAGTCTGTGGGGGAAATGCTATGATCTGGGGTTGCTGCAGTTGGTCAGGTTCAGTGACGTTATGTGCCCAGAGAATGAGATCATCTGACTACCTGAAAATTGTGACGGAGTGGTTTTATATATATATATATATATATATATATTATATATATATATATATATATATATATATATAATATATATATATATATATGCCAACCCTGCAAGGATCTTTAAGCACCAGTGGTGAACAAGGTTCCTGCCCCTTTCCTCGATTTCAAGAAGCTTTGAGGATGGACTGGGACCCACTCTGCTCATTACAATATTTTGCAATTAACAATAACATGCAGTGTCACCCAGATGAGGATGGATTCAATATTGAGTCTGGTTCCTCCTAAGGTTTCTCCCTACTTCATCTCAGGGAGTTTTTCCTTGCCACAGTCGCCACCGTCTTGATCATTAGGGACAAACGTACACTTTTCACTGTTACTGCATTTTGTGTAAAGCTGCTTTGAGACAATGTCTGATGTTAAAGCGCTATACAAATAAAAATGAGATGAATTGGTTTAGGGAGCATGAGACATCATTCACACATAGATTGGCAACCACAAAGTCCAGACCTTAACCCATTGAGTATCTTGCTAGGGAAAACTTTGCGCAGAAGTCCAACTCTCTTATGATCAATACAAGGAAAAATTAATGTGTACGAATCGATGCCACAGTGAGCCAAATGAAATATTAGTGAATGGAGGTCCAATTAAATATTGGTGTGTGACTTTTTTTTGGATGGGCAGTGTATAAATACATGTAAATACATTTAGACCGCTTATAAGAGTCTTCTCTTCTCTATAATCGGGATGCTATAGGGATGTGAAGAGACTTTCAACCAGCAAAATAAAATAAAAAATGTTTCTCCTATTACACCTTTAATCCTGTTTGTAATATCACCACCTATATATTTAACTTATTATTATGAATTGTATCGCTGAATTTTAGTTTGATCAGTTAGAAGAGTATAAACTTTATAATTCTTAATATACATGCTGTATTCATTCTGTTTCACTTATATTATTTTTTTTGTTGGTTCTGATGTTTTGTATTGGGGAACTTTTTTAAATCTATTGATTAAATAAGATGTTATCTTAATCTTGTCTTGCTTTCCTTCCACAGCATGACCCAGTGCCGTGTTGAGCCTTTGCGAGGTCCTGGAAGGGTAAGCCAAGGTATTTTTCTCACATTTTTTACTGTTTTTAGCAACACAGTCATATTTTTGTACTTTTTCTATAGAAACTGACGATGTTGAAGTGACGATGTCCTATGTCCTGTGTCCTGTGTTGATTGATGAAACGATGCTCTACTTATTTCGCAAAATTACTTTGATTCAAACCCGTTTCACAAACACAAACGAATAATGTCTCAGGGGCCTCAAATGATAAGGGCCCTGGGCTGCAGCCTACGTTGCCTATAGGGATAATGCCACCCTGCTGTAACCCTATTATAATTTTTTTTAATACCCTACATCCAATAAAAGCTGGGAAAAATTACTTATTTTTGAAAAAAATATTTTTTCTGACACTAGAATAAACTCTATGTTCATGTTGACAATACAGCAAATATGTGTTTAGTAATTATTCATATTAGTTTGTAACTGTGCTTTGTCTCTGTTAAAGATTCTGGAAAAGGGTTACTTATTCACACACGCTCCTATTTTTTTTGTTATGAAAATGAATAATGTTCAGCTGAGCACAGATCTCAAGTAGATCTAATCATATTTTCCTGCTTTTAAGTATTGCGCTTTATGGGGACTGTTCGGTCTTCTGGCTGTCCTCTAAGTAGATGACTTCACCCGCGAGGATGTCAATAATCTCACTGTTATCTTCTTTTAAGCAATATTTCAAGGCAACGGTCAATAAAGTCAATACAGCAGTAAATACAGATCATGTTTAAAGGTGTAACTAAAAGCATACATATATATAAATATAACATATACGTTTCAATAGTTTTGCCACTGTTTGACAAACAAAAATCATATTCACTCCATTAAATCGTAGCATTTGGAACGAACCTGTACGCCAGAAACTTCCACCCTTCCCAAATGATTAAAACGCCAGCATGCACAGAGCTCGCTCTCTCTTTCTTTCTTTATGAGAATGGGTTAACCTTTCCCGGCCTATAAAGCCCTGACAGCTGTCAGCTCTCAAAAGACGCCCACCTTTTATTTCACACGAGAGCGGGTGAGCAAGGAAAAAGAGAAGGAAGAGTGTAAGAAGGAAAAGAGAGATGGATGGTTATTCAAACAGAGGACAGGCAGAGGACACTTGAGTGCTCCGTGTCTTTAACAGCCCTCGCATGATATAAGATCAGAGTGGTTTCATATTAGCCTATTGACTCACAACATACAGGACTGATGGAATATTAAGAGGTTTGGAACGATAGAGGAAGAAAAGAAGGTCTAAGGAATCCTTGGTAATTCCAAATGCAGTACATTTTTTGCATGTGTTTTGCAAATATGGAGTAAATTATGTTTTGTGCAACTTGTTTAATACAATTCACACATCAGCCTTCAAAACAAAGTAGGAATGTGACATTAATTAAAAAATAAAAATATTACTGTAAGTCGTTCTGGGTAAGGGAATCTCCCAAATGCCTTACATTTTAATTAATGTAATGTGCCTTAATATTGTAAATAATTAACAATTTTAATAAAATTTCTGTGTCTTTGTGTATTTTTTTCTTATTTGAACACATTGGTAACATCATTCTCGTATTACCCTGTGCTTTTAAGCAGATAGAGTGCGGGTTTGAGTCGCATTATTAACACGCTGCACAATATAATGTAGATCAGGAGTGTCCAAACCCTGTCCTGGCAGGCTGGTGTCCTGCAGAGTTTACCTCCAAACCTAATCAAACACACCTGAACCAACTAATCAGGTTCTTGCTTGGTACACTTGAAACTTAGAGGTAGGTATGTTGAGGCAAGTTAAAGGAGTTAAATGAGGAAAACATGAGAGTGAGGTAAAAACGAGTCTGCTGTATATTAGTATAAACAGTGTATATCTTGTTTTTCTGGGTGGCAGGACATCCCATTGTGCGAGTCTTGTCCTGTGTGTTAAATGTTTGGTAGCTGGTTTCTTCTCCTCCTCGTTCAAGGGCTTTCATTTCTATTCCAAGGCCACCGAGAGTCTTTACAGCAGAAGGATGATGTGCAACTTTGACATCGCAGTCAAGCCATAATGCACAGCCCCCCACAGCCCTATTTTACACAGATGCTTTATTAATAATGGTGTGTGTGGGTGGTGAGGTGAGGTGAGGTGAGAGGACTAGGTCCATGAGGAGAAAAAGAGGAAAGCAAGTCTAAATTGGTAACATTTAAGACAATTAAACCACAACCCTCATTACACCACCCCAACCCCTCCCCCTTACACAAATACCCCCCGAATACACTACAGCAGCATACAGACCTAATCTCTGCCTGGTCTCTGTCTATCATTTTGTCTGGCAATTTTTCTCTTTCTCTCTCTTTCTCTATCTCTCTCTCTCTCACACATACATGCGGGGAAATAAACAGAAAAGCGCCATTATGATTGATAAGCAGGATTTTTTCAAATATACAGCAATTATTAATAACAACTGGCCAACAGGAAATCACTGAGACACATGGCCAACTTGCTCGTTATTGAATCTTGAATAAATAAAGACAGACTGTAGATGTAAAATAAAGACAAATAAAGACAGACTGTAGGTGTGAATATTTAAGACACTAGGACACACACTCACATCACCAGCACTATCTCGTACTCCTGTCGGGGTAACTGTTATGTTGGTTACTCTGACCTCTATTGGCTATAAATAGCAACTCCACATTGCCTGCTCATAAGAGAGGAGGATTCAGTTTGGCAAGAAACCCAGACACTAATACATGTGTGTACTTATTCAGCTTCTCCAAACTATAAGGATCGTTATTACTCACTCACTCACTCACTTACCTACTCACTCTCTCAATCACTCACTCATTCAATCACTCACATGCCCTCTCAATAACTCACTCACTTTCTCGCTTATTCCCAAAAAAATCACTCACTCACTCACTCACTCACTCATGCCCTCTCAATAACTCACTTAATTGCTCATTCACTTATGCCCTCTCAATAACTTACTCACTCATTCCCTCTTGATAGCTCACTCGCGCTCCTGCTTATTCCCCAAAAATCTTATTCACTTACTCACACCCTCTCAATAATTCCCTCACTCACTGACTTACTCACTCACGCCCTTTCAAAACCTCACTCACACACTTACTCACTCATGCCCTTTCAATACCTCACTCACACACTTACTGACTTATTTATGGCCTTTTCAGTAACTCACTCACTCATTCAATCACTTACTTATTCAATCACTCACTCTCTCGCTCATTTTCAACAAAATTACTTGCTCACTCACTCACTCACTCACGCTCACTCACTCATACCCTCTCAATTACTCACTTAATTGCTCACTCACTTATGCCCTCTTAATAAGTCACTCACCCGCTCTTTTGCCTATTTTCCCAAAAATCACCTACTCACTCATTCACATCCTTTGAATAACTCACTTACTCACTCACTTCATCATGCCCTCTTAATAAATCACTCACTCACTAACTATCTTGCTAATTCCCAAAAAATCACTTACTCATTTACTTACTCATTCATTCACTCGCACCCTCTCAATAATTCACTCTCACTGACTTACTCACTCATACCCTTTCAAAACCTCACTCACGGACTTTCAATAACTCATTCACTCACACACTCATTTATGCCTTTTTCAGTAACTCACTCACTTATTATGTCATTTACTTTTTCATGCTCTCTCAATAATTCATTTACTTACTTACTCATTTAATCACTCACTCATTTATGCCCTCTCAATATCCATTCACTCACTTACATAGTCACTCACCTACGCATACCTACGCTGCGCACATCACCTACTCTGAATCACTCACTCACTCACTCACTCACTCACGTATGCACTTCACGTATGCAATTATTTACGTATTCACATTCATTCAATTACTTATTCACTTAAATCAATTTATTTACTTCCTCACTTATTCACTTAATTATTTATACATTCATTTGCTTACCTACTAATTTACTTAGTCACCAACGCAGTGTCCTTCGATCCCTTATTCACTCACTCACTCACTCACTCACTCACTCACTCACTCAAAGCTTTTATAACATTTATTTACTCACACACAAACTCATTCAAATTTACTCACACACAAACTCATTCCCCAGACACGAAATCATTTACTTATTACACACTTGTAAAATATAACTCATTCTTTCATTTACACCTCACTCACAGACTCACTCATTCCCTAATATATTCATTTTCTTTTCCACACCTTCAATCATCACCAAATTTACCAGGCAGTCTTCATATAAGCCCTATGAGCTTGTACGGCCAAAGGCAGGTGCAAAGAACTGCATATGCAAAACACACACACACACACACACACACACACACACACACACACACACAAGGTGCTTAGTGGAGGGTAACGGGACCTATACAGAGACAGGGGGAACATCTGTGGTATTAGGACACACACAAAAGCCCCCCCTCCCCAGTTCAAACAGAAGCACAGTCTCTCTATTGACTCGCGCTTGAAGGAGAACACCCCTAATTTAGGGCTTTCAGCAGCTCTCATCATTAACATTTCTGTGTGTGTTATGTGTGTGTGTGTGTGTCTGTGTGCGTGTCAGACGTCTGTGTGCATCCACCCCCATACAAAAAACCGAAAGAAGAATACATTATTATACTCTTAACACCAGCACACACATTTACACCACCCCTGTTTTCTGAACATGCTTTACACAACAGAGCGTGTGTGTGTATATGTGTGTGTGCGTGTGTTTATAGAGGAGCATCGAATCATTTATATTTATGTACGTTTCTTAATAGTTATTTTTTCACTGAGAAAAAAAAAAATTTAAGTCTGGTGGATGATCTATACTAAAGCAGGCATTCAGGATGTGCTCAGTTCTGTAGACATCACAGTTTATTAGAGGTTTTTTATTTTTATAATTGACCATCTAAAAGCCTGGAGCACTGAATAAATGAATGTTTTAACAGGCTTGTTAAAGTGATACTGAGACTAAACTTTTTTTAAAAAATACAGTTTTATATTGATAAATCATTCCATTTTGCTGTGTTCTGATGACAGCACTGATGTGGAAATTTCCCACAAAAGGCACTTAATCTATTTTAAGTGAAAAGATGTAAATAAATAAGCGTGTAATGGCAGAAATTTTATTTTAACATTGATTTGGTCATGCTAACCTAACATATCTGTAGCTAATGTCCTGTCAGATATGGTTTTATTCCATTTTAATATGAAACATGATAACATCAGATTTTGTCGTTCCATATTAAACTGCATAAAATTGAGAAATTCTTTTTTAAATGTTAGGAATTGTACAGTAATTAGCCGTAAGGCAGCATATCATTCTCGAAGGATGGTTAAAAAGGAAAAAGTTATTTTATTGGTCAACGCTGATTCATTCCCAAATTTATAATCATCCATTTTTTAAAATTCCTACTTAGGTAATGTTTAACTGCTTTTGTGAAAATGTATTATTCAAGCTGTTGTTAGCATTTGGATTCTGTAACCAAACCAAGTAACCAGGAATCAACCGAAATGATCAAATGTGCTGTAACTCCATCCTTGCATGCTATGTGATGGTTAAAATTCCGACCTTCGATTGCCCTTGAGTCTAATGTAAAAGCTTTATACATCTGTTTTGCGTAAGAGGAGCATACAGCCTACAGCAGATCAGTGTAGTGGCACATAGCTGCTAATTCTCCATGCAATACAGCATGCAAATGAGGACACAGAAATTAGCTCATGCTTGAGCAGGCGCAATCAATAATTAGCAGCTTGATGGTCCCAAGCAGCACTGCCTCTCCTGCCTCGCCATCCGTAATGGTCTCTCAAAGTATATACGGCTAGGGTTGTCCATCAAACCCAATGAGACACAAAATAAAACAGAGGCTGCTTGCAGGCATTCTGTTCAAAAACTGTCTAGAAGGAACCTTGAGTGCGAAGCATTTACTTCAAAAATAGGCATCCGTCACTCCTGTGAAATGCAGCTGTTTAAGGGAAGGTTGGGACAACGGGGGAAAGTCTCACAACTGTGTTGTGCGAGCTCTTAAGTCAGTCCATATGGAAATACGGCTATGCAAAGAGTGACACACGGCAGCTGAAAGAGAATTGTCTTGTACATTTGAGACAGCGGAGCTGACAGACTAATCCACAGAGACAGTAGAAGAAAGCATAAGAATGCATTAACTTAACAGGGGGATCAGTTTAGCTTCGTAGAAGCTTTAAAAGCATTAAGGTGAAGAATTTACTCCCGTATTCTCCCCACTGCCTTATTTAGATTTCCAAACATGCGGCGCACCGGCACAAACTCGGCTGCGTGTAATTGTCTACGGAGCGTCGACGATAACAACAACTGCCACTCAAATGACGGTAATAAGAGTGAGTCCTCATCGATATATACATGTTTAAGCTGTCATGTGCAGACAGTCAAGGGTTAACTATGTCATGCAGACAAAGTGCACGCTGGAGCAATTAAATGCTGCCTGTTCTAACCTCCTGACCTCTCGGGAGCCATGGCACAGCTGGGAGATATTGGGAAAGAGTCAAAGCCATGATTTCCCTAAGAAGAATGAGAGGTAAAGGGGTGGGGTGGGGTGGAGTATAATTAACACAACAGAAGCCCAAATGCCTGAGGGTGTTATCACAGCAACCATTTCACAACTACAACCGTTGCAAGAGTGCAGAGGATCAGACCTGTGTGTCCAACGCTACCTTTAGGGTCCTGGATTGGTCGTGTTCAGACACCAAAGTTACTCACTAATCTATTAGATTCATAAATGTTCAATTTATTTCCTTCCTCGTTGCTCTTATCAACATCCTTACTCAGGCTACCATGATAACAATCCTATTAGCTCTATATATCAATGTATTTTTATTTTTTCCAGCCTGCACCACCCCACCCCTCGCCACAGCCACCACCTCCAACAATGTGTGAACAGTATTAAGTATAGAAAAAAACTAAATTACTTTATCTCTTCTCCCAGGGGAGGCCTGTGCAAGAAAAGTTGATTTGCAGCTGCACAATAGCAATTCTTATCCTCTCATCTTCACCTCTCGCTCAGTCCAAAATGAAGAAGCCAATCTAAAAGGCAGTAGCAAAGGAAAAGGAAGAAGATGAATACAAAAAAAAAACAATGAGGGTGAGAAAGAGACTGAGAAATAACCAGAGCCAGAGAAAAAGAGACTACCATCCACACCCCCACCAATTATCATCAACTCTTTTTATGCTCAGCCTCCTATCCTATTACTCACATACACATCCATGTATAAACATGTACACACACACAGTTGGGCAGCCATTAGACATGCCCTAATTGCTTTACCAATAGCTGGTACTGAAGGTCAGGGACTCATTCATTTGGAATACTGTTAGCAGACCTAATTGAGGCTTACACCACACCTTGACATATGGGGATTTGTGTTTGTTCATGTTGACCAACAGATGTTTAGGGTTAAATGTTAAAACAAGCTGCAAATACTACTTGAAGTCTTTCTCAAACCTTTTAACATGCACTCTAGTCATTATTTTGTTATTGCACTAGCACACGATCAAGGTACACTTAAGGATGCAAGATATAGCAAGATAATAGGCATACCTGATGCCACTGTAGATCATCCTCAGCTAACATATTCATGTTTTTTTAAACTTTCTGTTTCGGAATTAGGACACATGATTTAAAATGTTCTCAAAAACTTTAAAAAAGACCAGTTTTCTTACCGTTGAAAAGATGGTTTATTATATTTATATTTATGGTTGTTTTATTGTGATGTCCAAGAAGATTTTCTGTTTTGAGAACATACATCAAATACGAATAACGTTATAAAGATGTTCCATAAACACTGTTTTTAGAACATTTTTCTCTCAACAGCACACGTATATTAACTATTAATAATTCTTAATATTTCTATTAGCTTGCTCAGTGGCTCTGTTGGTTATTATATGGACCTGAAAGAATTTCTATATATTTTACTGTCTAACTTTTTTTCCTCAGATTTATTAGTTTATTGTCATACATACCAAAAATCTTCAATGAGAACTCCAATTTTTTCCAAACATTTACTGATTCAAATCCTTCTGAATCAATTACTGAACGGATCTGGGTCTTTCTAATACTTGAGTCAGTAGGGATTCTGACTGATGTTGCCACTGAATATTCCACTAGAGGTCACTTACTGAATCTGTAGAACACACAGAATCCTTGGACTCAATCCTTAAGTACAGATAAATCAGATGACTCAGTACCTATAATATTCAGTCTCTTATGTTTTTGACTATACAGGACGTTTCCTTAACAACTTAGTCAGCTACTTACCACAGTTACTAGCTAAGAACTACTTGGACCATTTTGGTGGTGTGGCGGTCCAGCTCTTATCCAGAGATCCCTTATAGCTCCCATAGCTAGTTTTATTGGAGTCCCCAACTACACACTGTCTTCAACTTTCTCTCTCTCTCTCTCTCTCTCTCTCTCTCTCTCTCTCTCTCTCTCTCTCTTTCTTTCTCTCTCTCAGGTTAAACATGCCCCTGAGGTACAAGTGACCAGTTTCCTGTCCTTTTTCTCAAATTTGAGAAGCTTTGAGGATGGACTGGGACTCTGCTTCACTGTCCCAAGGCTACAGTTTACATTGCATTTGATCAGCATTACCATAAACTGTAATTAACAGACATTCGGTGTCACCCAGGACGGGTTGAGTCCTCTTGAGTCTGGTTTCTCTTAAGGTTTCTTCCCCATTTTTTTCAGGGAGTTTTTCCTTGCTTATTAGGGACAAACTTACACTTTTTCATCCTTACTGCATTCTGTGTAAAGCTGATTAGAGACAATGTTTATTTTAAAGGTGCGATACAAATAAAAATAAATTGAACAACCGATGATGTAATCTACAGTTTGTATTTATCTAAGTGCTAGAAACAAGATAAATTAGGACTCAAATAACTGAATCTGGATTTGCTTATCTCTACTGTTCACCCAGTCTGGGTCACCCGGGTTTCGACACCATACACAGCTGCATGTGGTTGAAATGACAGTAAAAGCTTCTGAACGTCCTAAAAGTCAATTCAATAATACATTTTCTAGCAATAGAACAATCACGCAGCACGGACCAATTTTATTGTCCGCAATGATTTTTTTTTTTTTACTTCCTGCTTTTCACATGAATATTATCGACCTCTTAGACAAATAGTGAAGATTGAGTATGAATGTAAATAGAATAACAACAAACAATGCAGTTATTTATGTGAAAAATCTGCAGGGTTTTTTTTCTCTCTAACACTTGCTATTAGCCTTCTCTTGACTAATCAATAAGAATAACTGATTCATCGATTGCTCCGGTGGGGTTGCCTGCTGAAATCTTTCTGTGCCTAGATCAGAAATCATTTGGCCTGGCCAGACAAAATGGAGGCATATAGATCCACCTGCTCAATTAGATTAACTTGCCTCTTTCTGCGGGTGACCCCGAACTGTCAAAGCGCCTGGCTATTACAAATGCTTACCCCACTGTGGACAAACACTGTTTGACTTTGCTTCATTTGGATTAATTGAGTTCATTTCACAATTAACCTCGAAGAGGATAAGAGTCGACCCCTGATATTGATCATGCTCAAAAGATCAGGATGTGGCTCATCTCTCGCTGTTCCCTATACAGTGTCCAGTCTTTTCAAAGTCATGTTCATCACCTTTGTTTTATACTGAAGATTAGTTTTAGTGTAGTGCTTATTTTTTATCTTGCTTGTATTTATGTGGCATTTTATAACTTTTACTGTACAGCCCACATTCGACGGAGTCACATTCAGAGTCGAGAGCAATGTACAGTAACCCACTCTTTAACAGAACCACTCAGAGGAAAGTGATAAGTCAACACAGTTTATTTACAGCACAGGAATCACAAGTAGGGCATAAAACTAAAGAGATGCTAGAGAACAAATAATAAATACCGTCCTGAAAAAATGGATGGCTAGAGTGATGAGGAGTTTGTTGCTGAAGTAGACAGAATGTCTTCAGGAATCCAGGAGCTTTGGAAAGAGTCAATTTTTCAGTCTGAGACCAGATAGTGTGTGTATGGAGTGTGTTTATATCAGGGGTGTCCAAACTTGGTCCTGAAGGGTCAGTGTCCTGCAGAGTTTATCTCCAACTTGCCTCAACACTCCTACCTGTAAGTTTCAATTATACCTAGAAACACTTTGATTTGTTCGTTTAGGTGGGTTTGATTAGGGTTGGAGCAAAACTTTGCAGGACACCGGCCCTCCAGGACCAGGTCTGGACACCCCTGAATTAAATAGAAGTGAGTGAGTGTAAGTGGTGATTGAAATCAGTTGTGTCCATTTAGTTCTCTGTGAAAGGTGTGTGCGGATGATGGGTGGTGAGAGAGTCCGGTTTATTTCTTTTACACAATACAAGCAAACTACACATTTTGGATTGTGTATTTCTTTTATTGCTGTCAGAAAGATATTACTCTGTTGTATATATATTACAGTATTACAGTACATATCACATTTACCACACATTCCATTGTCAGATATAAATTTAAAAAAATTAAATACCCTGAAATGTGCCATTCTGTTATTTAAGAATCATTCAGTAACTGCTGGGCAGCTTATAGGAAAGACATGTGCACATATGGAGATAAGTTTTTTAGAAAAAAATGATCAGATAGTTAAAGGTTTATTGCTTTTACACACTCGCACACACACGGGAAATCCTAATTCATTTAGGTTTGATGGGTTTGGTTTTATTTTTGTTTTACTAGAAGTACATTTAGAAAACTGAAAAGGATCCCACTGAAGAATGCTGGGAGTTTAGAGTAACAATAAAAAAACACTAAACTTAACGAACCAGAAGTCCAATTGTGGTCTTCAATAAGGCTCCAGCATTCTTACAGACAAAGACCTCAGTTAAGGGCCACATGAGGGTTGGTATGGTATGTGAAGTTTGAGGAACATCTCAGTAATGATGTTTGCTTCTGTTTAATGTTTAATCTTTATTTTTATCGTTCGTTATATAACTTGTGGAGATCTTATCAGCACACACACATAATTTTGTCTTTATCAAACAAAGTTAATCAATCCCTCTATGTGCAAAGCCCCTGAGCTGCATGAAGACATGAGGTCTTCTGATTGACTTATATAGATGTGTTCGTGTCCGTATACTTATGTTATTGTATTTTTACTTTAATACTATTAATTGCCTTACAATTTGATTTACAGCAGCCTGTTTATTAAGCCCAAAATAAGAAAGTGTAATTTTCCTTTCAAAACAGAACGACACTATGACATTCCCTCGCATCCGAGCCTTGTGACTGCACGACAAAAGCCATCATCATCTCCCTCCAGGTCAAGAGCAAAATTCACATCTTTCTCTATATAATTTCCTTTTTCTATGCAGACCCAGATATCATATAACGCTGAGTGACAGTTATGAATATCACTCAGTCAAATGAAGGAGTAATGGAATATTGAATTGAGAAATCAAATGAGCATTAATAAACACAGGATTCTGCTATTGATCTCTTCATGCAGGCCATCCTGTAGGATTGCGCTTCTGTTTCTCTCGAATGAAAACAGAATAAGTAGGTAAAATTAAGGCTGCATTTACACCGCATATATCAAGTGACCCAATTTCTTCCTCTAATGTGGCACAGATGGGATATGACCGACGTGTAAGCAGGTAAAAAAATCACATGGATTCTAATATTTTCAGATCAGTTTTAGGTCCTAATCGTATGTGTTAATAAATCGGATATGAATCGGATACGTGTGTTAAAGCAGACACATGGGATTTTCACCAATCAATAGGGTTTGTACATCTTGAATAAGCGACTGTAGCGCATGACGTCGACACCGAACGGAGATTTTCAGTATATATAACTGTGTATTTTGATATTTAGTATTTTTGTTTGTAAACTATTTTTTTTAAATTACAGATATTCAAAAAATGATATATAACTCAGCGATTAATGCTACATTCAGCCAGGCTGCCACCAGAGTGTTCCACTTTTTTCTCTGTGTAAGGAGAGCATTGTATTGCTGACCGATTTTCACCTGTCAATGCAGGTCAAATGTTATTAAATTAGCCAGCTATATTTAGTATATAGCAATCAATGCTATATTGGCTCTGCAACAAGGACTCTCCTTTTTTTTCTCCACCTAAAGAAAGCACTGTTTTGCCGACCTTTAAATGTGCCGTTAAAAACTAAATACTGAATAATTATTTTAGTCTTCGTCTATTGGGTCCATGGATTATCAAGTAGTTTTCATTTCTTTAAAGGATGGCAAAACAATGCTTGGTATAGGTGGAGAAAAAAGTTCTTGTTGCAGAGCGAATGTAGCATTGATCACTATATACTGATTATAGCCTGCTTATTTAATGACCCGCATTGACAGGTGAAAATCAGATCCGCCTGCTTACATGGCAGACGGTAATGCACGTATCCGATTCATATCCGATTTATTTATCTGTGCCAAATTGGGGAAAAAAAATCTGAATTGGATCACATTACATGCAGTGTAAATGCAGTCTCAGTCTAGAATAGCCACATGCTACAAGACTACCCATTATGGGTCAAGTGGGTATCTGACCCACATTTTCTTGGCATGTTTAGAAGCCAAAAAAAGACTATCAAAAAACAGACCAACATGCAACATTTGATGGACAAGACAAAACAAAATTTACTATGATGCTGTGGAAATCTGGTAAACTCCAACAAATTACAGTAGCTTTTAAAATCTCAGTCTTCAGTGCCATATACATCAGCCCATTCATAGGCATGACATCTGAGCCTGACACTAGAGATGCATAAACCTTTGTTATTGCTTTATATTCTGTATATTATGGCATTTTAACCCCATTTTTAATTGACTAGCCTACACTACAATACTTACAAGAGCAAGATCACAATAAATCAAACATCCATAACAATAATAACCCAGCAAGATTAACAGCTTATTAATATCCCAACACCGCTTTCATTTGTGGTTTAATTTACCACAAAAAAAAAAACAATAAAGCCTCTCAGGATGTTTATTAGCCTCGGAGAGCTAAAATGTCACCTCATCCTTAATATACAGCTCTATAAATTGGCCCCAAACAAAGCTTAGCTCATTCTTTACAATGAATCAATTCTTGGCTAAATCGTAGCTGCTTATTGGGTGTAGATTTAAATAGCTTGGATTTATATTTATTTTAATAAGGAACAATATTTAAAAATAACCTCGAATAAAATAGTAAAAGTGATAAAAGAGGTTTACAGTGTCAGTCTGCTTATGTGATACTTTGAACAATTCTCTTCGTAAGACAGAAATTGAAATGCACAGCATGTTACACTGTAAATTATAAGCCATAATTGTACGCAAATATCAGCCGTCTATTTGACTGGAGTACTCACAGATGGCTCTTCCATGCCAGATAGTAGACTTACAATTACTTTCCGCTCCCATGCCAATTTCACCCGCATTTATTGTACAAACACCTATTTGAATATGTCATATGTCATCTTTTATTTCATGTTCAAAGCTTGTAATCATCCCCCTTGCTATTCTGCCAGAAAAGAGGATGGCCCGCATACGGGATTGGCAGGGTAGACAGGCATCACCTTTTTCCTAGCAGGTAAATGCTTGCTGTCGAGGATTCTGTTGCTAATTAGCTATCTTTGCCTGTCACCCAAATGCCTTCAGGAAGACTCACATTAATGCACTCAAGACCCCCTTATCGCCCCCCTCTCTCACACATACATACATCAGGTGAGCCAGAATGAGACGGCTGAGTGAGCTTCCTCATTAAGTAAATGGGTCGTATTCATGCGCAGTGGTTTGTGGTCAGCATCAGGGCATACATGTGTATCTATTTAATTAATATTTTAATAAAAAGACCGAAAATGTCAGCTTATTAACACATTTGTTATTGGGGCATTTACAATTATGTCGGGCTTTATTATTTAAACATTTGTGTTTGGGTAGAAATTAAAGCACAGTTTGTGTTTGACCTTAAAAGAGGCTTTTAAATGTTTTAGCCGAAGAATGAATTAATTTTTCATTAAGCAGTCATGAGCTGTAATATAACAGCGCTTACTCGTTCGAAATACTTATTTAAAAAGCAGACCCTAATTATAATTTTTTTAGCTTCACCATTACACGTACTAAACATCAAATTTAAATAGAAAAGCAAAATAAATTTGAAGTGTTCATTCTGCAGGTTGAAGTTTTCCTTTTTTTTCAATAAGCCGAACTAACCTTCTTGTAAAAAACACAAATTATTTACCCAACTAGTTTATTTTTCGAAACAAAAAACACATCATCTCATGATCAACTCATCATTTTCCGAATTGTAACGAGATAATAACTCTTGTACTCTGATATGCTAATCACCACCAGCCATGGATTCTAGTTCAGCCTCTGTGAATTTGCAAACATTTCCAAGCCAAGGTTAGCAAGGGAAGCAACCTGAACAACATCTATTTCAATTCAGAGAAATGCTGGCTTTAATCCAACATTATGGAGTTCTTTACCATAGCAGCCTAAACTTTCACTTATTGTACTTAAAACTATACTGTCTTATCACCACTCAGGACATGTGACAGGGTATCTGAGTTCCTGCTTCAGCACCACAGAGCAGTAAATGAGTGTAACACCTCTGAGGCTGGCTTAATCCATTTGTCAATCTCACTCTATTATTTTATGAATGTACCGTGTATAATTACAGTCATTTTAATAACAACTCATTTGTCACACTCAGATTAAATCCCACGTGTTGGTTGAGTTAAAGTTCAATAACAAATTATATAACCTCTTACTCTGCATACAGATGAGCATCAGTCCTGGAGTCTGGCTACAGAAAAGAAACCAATTCACTTCATTTCAGTGTACATAGTGCCACTCTTCTACTTAAAAACATACTTATGTCTTATTATTGCAAGATCTGGCGGCTAGTCATAGCTGACAGTACACTGCGCAGAGCTGGCCCAAGGCATCTGCAAACTAAGAGGTGTTTTGTGGCTAACAAGGGGGACCGACAGAATTTGAAATGACATCATATATATGATGTCAACGTCAATGAACAATGGTATTTATCTTTAAAAATTCATTAAATGACAAAAACAACAAAGCAATATTATGTAAGGGGAATGCAGGGTGCATAAAAGAGTAAAAACATTGGTATGATGTATGTAACAAATAACATTGATAATGGGTGTGTTAGATTTAAAGTGTGTGAAAAATCAAAAATTAAAAAATAATTACTCATATTTGTGCCACCGAGGGCTCCCAAATAAAATTTTTCCTAGGGCCCCCTTAAAGCTTGGGCTGGACTGGCTCTACAAATTGGCCGCAATTGACAAATTAATGATACTTACAAATTAGGGCCAGCATGGTGGCCCGTGCTTGCGTGGGTTTACTCCGGATACTTCGGTTTCCTTCCACAGTCTAAAAACATGTATGTTAGGTTAATTGATGACTCTATATTGGCCATAGAAGTGACTCTGAGTGTGTGTGTGCCCAGTGATGGACTGGCGACCTGTCCATGGTGTACCTCTCTTGCCTTTTGCCCTTTCAGAGACGGCTGAGATATACTCCAGCAGATCCCTTATCCCCTGAATTAGGATACAAATAAATACAGATAAATGAATGAATGATACAAATTACAGACTGTACCTATCCTTATACAAAATAATGTTTACTAAAACTGAAAGTAATAGTAAGATAATAATAATAATAATAATAATAATAATCAACTTTATTGTCATTGTGCAAGGTACATGTAAAGAGCCAATGAGATGCAATTTTCGCATATCCCATCTTAGAAAGTTGGGGTCAGAGCGCAGGGTCAGCTATGATACAGCGCCCCTGGAGCAGGAAGGGTTAAGGGTCTTGCTCAAGGACCCAACAGTAGTTGGTGTTTCTGGTCTTCAGATCAGCAACTTAGCACCTTAACCATTTGAGCCATCACTGACCTCAAGATCAGTTTAACCCACTCTTAAAAGTTTTTTTTTTTTTTTTTTGCCAGAAATCTACTCAAGTGAATGTACCAAAGTAAATGTAATGTCTTGCTAATCACCTTTGCAAATTAGCCTAATCTAAAAAGTGGGAAAAAAGTTTACTTAAAGTTTTGCTCTCATTTTTTTTTCGTTATTTATTTATTAAATCCAATTATGAACATTATATTATTTGGCTTCTGTGTTAAGCTGTATAAATGCTGGTTCGTTTTATCGCAGAAAGGATATCAATTCTCTGCAGTGAATTTTTAATGATTACAAAAGTAGAGAGAAGATGATCAAATGTACTGCTTTGCTCTAGTCCCTGCATCTGAAAAGCAAATCTTTGAGTTACTTCATAAAAACCTGGAAATACAAGTTTTTAATCATTAATGTTCTTACGATCTGTCATCACAAAAATCAGACGCTGTGTTTTACTGCAGCAGGTTTAAGATCAACTCCACGAGTGCACAAACATTCCTAGATAACCATGGTGCAGCACACCCACTCATCCCTCAAGGTAAGTCATTATCCTGTGCATTATGCTTTATTGGTGTGATATAGCATTCAATAATGTGCGGAAATTCACCAGGCAATGAACATTTGAGAGATGAATCTCATTTAAAAGACTGATACTGATGATGTAATCAACATGCAATTTGCTAATAGAACGGGAGCCAATAACTCACCGCTACATTTTTATGGGCTAGGAAATGTGACATAGTCTAAATGCCTACCTTTAATAAAGAACCAGCCGGGCCCTAATAAATTACAAACCTCTGTGTGGGCATATATATCTGTGTGTGTGTGTGTGTGAGCTGTAAAATATGCACACACAGTTACAAAATTAGAATGTAATATAATGTAAATCTAAAATGTATACACTAATATATTTACCGCTTTTCATTGTTTATCACTTCCTGATATAAAGTACTCCCAGAAGGATACTCTGGAAAAACTGTAGATGCTGCCAAACTGGTGGATTTTTAGGAAGTTTTACAATTGAACGTGATTAAGGTCATACAGTCAGATCCTAGGCTGCCTCCTGAACCACTCTTTATGCAAGAGATTATACTCTAAAGGATTGCAATCGAAACCTGTATGATTTAAATTAGAATTTTTGAATTATATTTCTAAATAATTCCTCTAATTTTACTATAAAAAAGAAAGAAATAACAATCCTGATCCTACAAGATTTTTAATGGGATTTCTTTTTAGTTAATATGGAACTGTATTGTTATATTTGTATGAAATATTTATATTTTAAATTGGTGACTTTGAGGTTGTTATATAAATATGTAATGACCCAGAAAACAGCAGAATACAATTTCAAGATAAAGTCTTGTGGGTTACGGTGACAGTACATACGTTACACTCCGGACGACCCGGTTTTGGGTTCCCCACTCCCCTCTCTCCCTGTTACACCTCTATACTATACTACCTTATCCTTCCTTAACCTATTCTACTATACCCTATCCTATTCTACCCTACTCTACCGTATCCTACCTTACCTATCCTATCCTACCCTAGCTTATCTTATTCTACCTTACCATATCCTATCCTGACTTATTTATAAAGGCTTTAAAATCCCCCCAATATAAAAAACTCTATGTGCCATAATTTATTGATTTCCAATAGTACCCTATATCCGAACTATCAAAACGTTTAACTTAAACCAAAAATATTTGTGACCAGACGCATAAATTGATGTGACAATAATTGTGCCAATACTCCTACGCGCAAACGCTGTGAGCTTTTAGAAGTGTGGTGGGAGTGAAGGCACTTGAGTGTCCTGCACAGTGTCCTGCCTTTGACTTAACCACACTGAACATCTTTAGGATGAACTAGAACACACGATCTCCTCACCTTAACACAAGTGTCTGATCTCAATAAATATCTTGTGGCTAAATGAGATAAACCCCTTGGTCACACTTAGTGAAAAGCCTTTTCATAAGCAACAATGTTACTATAGGTATAAGAATAAGACCTGATATACAAAAATCTGTTTTAAAAACACATATGGATGTGTTGGTCAGGTTTCCAAATACGTTTGTCCTTATAGTGCATAGGTTTCTTATATTTATCCCCTTATTGTTTTTTATAAAAGATTTAAATACACCCAGACTTATGTTAGATTAAGTTCTGTATTTTGTATAATTGTAGAGTGCTGGTTAATATACGACAGTGATGTCTCTGCTAACATCTCACGGAGACAGTAGAGAGAAGATAATATCATTTATGCTAATGTTATCTCAACATGCTGCATTAGTTGTCCCTGTGCTTGTGAGCTATTGCCCAGAGCATGCATTGCACTTAACAATGTTAATTGCTACTCCATTTTTTCTGGTGCCTTATGAAATTGTTCCCTAAGTGTGGTCACTGACATCTTGACCTATAGTAAATTTTACAGAGATTTATTGGAATGGTCCTGAGGTCCTCTATCCCTATAACAGCGCAGTCCCGTGGTCTGAACTCATAAATATTTCACATGCTCAATAAAACGTCCGCTAAGCCTTGTGTTTGAAAGAACACGCCAAGCCGGATGGCACAGGAACCGGTGGCATCTACGTGTGATTATCGTCCTTACAGGAGTTGCTTGTTTATGCCGGGATGATCCTCGCAGCACTCGTATCAGCGGTGATATGATGGAAATGCTAAGCAGAGACTGCAAAACCTTTCCATTCGTTACAGAACATGACATTCACATTTCTCCTGCGCTTTTTCATTGTGCGAAGATGAAAGGAATGATTTCCATCTGGTAACGCAATATAAATTCAAATCTGCACCAAACCATACGCCAATATTTAACACTGTTCAGAAAGTTGTTGTGCCCTTGCTCGTCTTTGCACTTTCTTCTAGCTGGGAAATTTCTTTTTCTTGTTGTTGTTTTATGTTGATATGGCTTTGGTTTATTCTCCAGCTCTTTTCTTCCGTCTGTTAGATCAGAAGCGATGAATTAAACAGCAGGTTGTCTCTTTGCAGGACAATGTCTGAATAATTGAAGTGCCAGGTTGGGAGAATAAAGCAAAATCCATTTGAAATCTCTTGCTAGTATCATTCAGTATCGTTTTATTCAATGAAATGTACACACATAATTTTACACACTGCTGGATTTAATTTACTCTGCAGGTTTCCTATATCCTATGTGGAGAATTACAGGTGCAACATGAGATGATATGTAAAGACGAAAGAAAGCCTGCTGTGTTAAACATATAAAAAACAGATCGCTATAGGGTCACTCTCTTTCTCATTCAGCAGGGTCAAAACCATCAAGTGCAGTTGGAAGGCAAGCTTTGCTTGAACCACAGTAACTGCAGGGAGCTTTGAAAATCGAACACACACACAGGGTGGCTCTAAACTCACATTTCTCTCTCGATCTGCTTGATGTTATGTTGATGAGAGCCGGCTGCCCACAGGGGCCTCGGCTGGCCTGTTTGAGCAAATTTCTCCTGTGAGGGTCAGTGAAAATTTGATTCAGAGTTCCCAGGGGGAAGAAAAGAGGTGGAGATAGGCCTGCTGGCCCAGGTTACTGCCACGCTTACGATAAGAGAGGGAGTATTGTGTGCTTGTGATCTATTGGGCAAAGCAATATCCTTACCCCCCTGTTAGAATAAGCAATAACCTCACCAGTCGGGAGCATCAACACCACCTGCACTGAAGACCTAGCTTGTTTTTACCAATCACTACATATCTGACCGAGATGCAACATTTACATTTACGCCATTTGGTAGACGCCCTTATCCAGAGCAACTTACATTTATCTCTTTTATACAACTGAGCAAGTTAAGGGCCTTGCTAACTGGCCGAGCAGTGGTAACTTGGTGCAGAGAATCAAACCCTGATCCTCCAAACAGACACTTTAAATAGATAGATAGATAGATAGATAGATAGATAGATAGATAGATGAATAAACAGAAAAACAGTCAGATAGATGCATTAGACAGACAGACAGACAGATAGTAAATGCTAATGAACCTGCGCATGCATTGAATTAAATGTCAGTCTGTTAGCTGAATTTTTGAAATTTTCCTCATCAGTAATATCTTCAGAGACCAATGTCCCCTTCTTTCTTTCTGCATTTAATCTTCTCGGCTTCTTCTGCTAGTAGCTTGGAAAAAGATTGATGGTGGTGATAAAAGCAGTGACTTTGTGGGTGTGTTAATTATTATTCATGTAATCACACAGAACATGGGCAGGAATAGGATTTACAGCAGCAAGGCATGGCAATGGATTTGGAACTGGGGTAATTTGTGATTGCACCCCTCTCTCCCACAGTATTTCACTCCTCCTCAGTGCACATGATGAAAGGCCTGTGTCTGTTAAACCACCTGGGCTTAGGAATGCCAGCCTAGACCACTTTCTTGCTTTCTCTCTTTCTCTGTATCTCTCGTTTATTATCAGTGATGTGTTAAGAGCTCAGGGAGGTGAGATGAGCATAGTATGAACTTAGAATGTCACACTGGTCAGCCTTGACTCATGAATTCTGCTCACGAATTTTGTCAGGCAACAAAGGTTCACCAGGGACAGTGTGTGAGTCACAGACAGTCTGGATGTGGCTAATGGATTCTTTTGATCCAGATCCTCACTGTTGATGAAAGCTGTCCTCATCAGACTTGCGTATCCCTCTCATCCCATCCGCATACATCTGCTACCTCTCTATCTATTTTCAATGACCTTCTCACCAGAGGAGAGAGTAATTTCATCTTACATCCATGATGTTAATCTGTATAATGTACTTTTTTGGTCCTGATTTTAACCCTATAACCTACTACACAGCATAACTAGTGCCCTCTTGTGGATGCTGCAGAATAGCACTAATTATCTACCACCGTCCACAAAAAAAACCCTTTTTGACAGTGAAGTGAAAGTAAGCTGGATGACTTTATTTTAAAGAGCAACTTCTGTTTCAAGCCCTGGACTGTGTGTTCACTTAACCTCCAAGGAGTAAAGGAGGAAATGTTAGACTGGCTACTCAAAGAGCAAACTCACATGTGAGCAAAGTGTTCATTAATAATGTAGACCAGTCAACAGAAAGTGTCAGTATAGAAAAAGAAAACTGTTCATTGCAAAGTTTAGTCATCCCTGAAAAGCTCCGGCCTTGGACAGCCTCCACATTTGACAAAAAGCAAAAAAAGGAGGATTAAAGGAACTCAGATATCAGGACAAAAGGGAGAACAAAAAGGGAATCTAGGACAGGGCCCTGTCCCGATAGGCGCACTTTCACCCTTATGCAAGAGCGTAAGGTGTCCCAATTCTCTGGTGATCTTATCCTCCCTGCTTATTTGTGCTCCTAATGCACATTTTTTGTAAGCCAAGCGGACTTTGCTTAAGGATAGCACCCAGAATTTCATGGTGTGACATTTTAAACCAATGAAGAAAGAAAAAAACTGAGAAGTGAAGTGGTTTTTGGCAAACTTTTGGGAAGAGCCTGACAAAATGGACAAGGATAGGTAAGTTAGGTGTAAGTAAAAGTTTATTCATGTAATCATCATTTTTAAACAGCAACAGCGAATTACAACTGGATTTCCGGCACCGCATTTTTGTGTCACAACCATAACATAACAATAGTGTTTAATACAAATGCGTGACGTGCCTTAAACCATCACAGTTCTGCATGTCAGTGCATTTGTTTCCTTGTGCACATATCAACAAATTCCAAAATTTAAGTCAAGTCAAGAGAAAAAATATGCCAAAAAGAAAGTAAAAAATGGCGACAAAAAAAGAAGTAGGGCAGAAATGTAAGCGGTATGCTTATCCAGGTCCTAAATTTATCTCAGGCATTTATACACAGTTAATCGTTTAACTGTGAGCATTTTGAACGCTTGCCAATGCGTCTTCTTTGCTCCCACCTGGCTGTATTTGGTGATGATGGCCAGCCACAGAGTCCAAGAGGCTCAGGTCCCGCTATTGCTGAGGCACAGTGCAGGTTGATGTTTTGGGGCTCCCAGACGGAATTAGCAGGCCTCTCCTTATCTCCCTTCCCAATCACTAGATCTGTGGGCCTAGTTCTTCCCCCAGGGAGAGGTCCAACTTCAGCTTTTTCTTCTCTAAGAATGAAATCTATGAGTATTGAGGGAAGTGTGCAGTCACCACTATGCTCTCCAGTGTAGGAGGAGCTGGTGCAACTGGTCGCAGGGGCAGCAGCAAAGTTGAAACATTGAATGGACATCCGAAAAAAGGAATGTTTGTCCTAGAAAAAAATTGGATGAGCAGCTATAGTGCAGCCTGTGAACTTGTGAACTTTTTCACATTTTGTCATCCTAAATGTTTTTAGTGAGATTTAATGAAAAAGTTTAACTTTGGTCTCATCCGACCAAAACACCCTCTTCCACGTTTGCTGTGTCCCTTATGTCTTCCTTAAACAATGGCCTTCCACTTGCCACTCTTTATAAAGGCCAGATTTGTGGAGTACACGACTTACAGTTGTCCTGTAGACAGATTATTTCAACTGAGCAGCTCCTCCAGAGTGACCACAGGCCTCTTGGCTGCTTCTCTTCTCCTTGCTCGGTCTGTCAGTTTATGTGGACGGCCATGTCTTGGTAGGTTTGCAGTTGTGGCATATTTTTTTCCATTTTTGGAAGCTAGATTGAACAGTGCTCCTTGAGATGTTTAAAGCTTGAGATATTTTTATAACCTAACCCTGCTTTAAACCTTTTCCACAACTTTATCCCTGACCTTTCTGGTGAGTTCCTTGGTCTTCATGATGCTGTTTGTTCACTAGTGTTCTCCAACAAACCACTGAGGCCTTCTTAAAACAGGTGTATTTATACTGAGACTAAATTACACAAGGTGTTCACTATTTTTTTTTTGTTGTGGGGGTTTGGTGTTCTGAGGCCATTTGTGTATTGTTTACAAAGTTGTTCTTCCTGTTAAAACTGAGTTTTTTTTTTTTTTTTGTTTTTTTTTGTGCTTATTTACTTACTGTTTTTTAAACCTTTTCCAAAATTCTCCACTGCTGGTGAGTTCCTTGCTTCATATGTTTGTTTACTGTTCTCAACAAACACTGAGTGCCTTCATAAAACAGGTGTATTTATACTGAGACTAAATTACACACAGGTGGACTCTATTAACTGATTAGGTGACTTCTGAAGGCCATTTTTGTACTGGATTTTATTTAGGGGTAGCAGAGTACAGGGGGGACTAAATACAAATGCACACCACACTTTTCAGATTTTTATTTACTTAAAAATTTGAAAACCGTATATCATTTTCGTTTCATATTACAATTATGTGCTACTTTGTGTTGGTCTATTACATAAAATCTTAATAAAATACATTTAAGTTGTAAGGTGACAAAATGTGAAAAAGTTTACGGGGTATGAATACCTTTTCAAAGCACTGTAACTGTAAAATATGGACCGCACACCAAAGAGATGTCTGATGGTATGTCTTCTTATTTTAGTAGCTCATGCATAACTTATTATGCAGCTGTGTACAGTTGCAGCACAGGTCTAAAATACTGTACTTAGACCTGAATATTGAAGCACTTATGCTAAGCTGCATTGGCTGTGTTGTTTCTGTATCTGAAACCAGTTAGGATTGTGAACCAGTTAGTTTCACTGTTTTGTTACTCACTAATCGAGTGTGAAAGGGTGGGCAAGATGATATTGTAATATTACATTAGTGTGAATTATTACGATTTTATTTTATTTGTATGGTTCATTGCAAATTTATTGTAGACTATCATTTGGAAGAGTCAAAGCACAACCAAGGGTACGGAGCAATAGGCAAGTTTCCCAGTAGTAACCAAGAAGTTACAATTAGCAATAAATATTATTTTCCTTATGTTACAATATGATGAAATATGATGATAGTAATCCACAAAACTAATTGCACTTTAATAGATCTCATTTTTCCATCGGACCTCAGGACACCTCAGCAAACCTCAAGACCAGACTTAAGGTTGCCACTAGAATTTAGGACTAGCACTCACAGTGCCACCAAAACTAAGGACCACACCTAAGATTGCCAACAAACCCCAGGCCTAGACAACAGGTTGCTGCTAGAACACAGGACAAGACTTTAGATATCTAGCAAATCTCAGGACCAAACCTCAGGTTGCCACTAGAAACAAGGACCAGACCAATCGATAGGTAGCATACCTCAAGATCCGACCTCAGATTGCTACTAGAACCCAGGCACAGACCTTAGATCGCTAGCAAACCCCCAGGCCCAGGCCAAAGGCTGCCACTAGAACCCAGTACCAGACCTTAGATGTGTAGCAAACCTCAGGACCAGACCTCAGGTTGCTATCAGGTTACTGTCTTTATGTGGTTTTATGTTTTCTCACATCTAAGTGTATTTCCCCCTTTTTTGAATTTTGCCACTGGCTACTGGTTTGTCGTCAACAACCAAAATTGTATTTTTTTTCTATTTGACTATTTCTATTTACTTTCTAAATTTCATTTTATGTCTAAACACCCATGATTCATTTTATAAAAGATTAAGACTGCGGCTTTAGATGCATTGTCTTGGACCTGACAGCTCTGGAAAAACCTTGAGATGTCCTGCCTATCTTTTCCCCTATGTAAATGACACATGGTGACGAGGACGGTATAGACATGAAGCTGTTCTGCTAGAACACCGAAACTGTCTCACTGGGATATGGAATGGCTGTTAAATCTACATGCTTTACAGCACTTGTCAGCTGAGTTGATGGCTGTGCTTTTTCTTTTGTAGGTGTGAGAAGATGTAAAGCTTGAATTCCACATTTTTAATAACACAGGCCACAAATCTTCAGAAAACGTTTCAGACAGTCACAGAAATTTGGGCGGTGGGAAGTGTGTGGCAGTCACTGGAACAACTTAATTTGCAGTGCTATGCATTTTCAAAGGTGAAACCATAAAAACCGTGATATGGATTTTTTACATGTCAGGTGTTGAAGCATTTTCCACAAAAGTCTCAAAGCAATGATTTATATTCTGTAAAATCGGCAGTACGTTTGCACAGCGTATTTCTTTCTTTCACACAAGCATTGCATGACTTTTACCTTCTATCTCTTTTAAGACTCATTTTCAATTACAGTGCCTTATACAATTAAACAAAAAGATCAGCAAAGAGCCTTTTGATGGCATTTTTTACAAGTTCAAGTGAAACAAGTGAAAAAAAAAGAGTGAGTTTCGCAAACTTTTTGGGCAGAAGGACAGTACTCCCATGGTATGCCTGTCATCTCAAAGCTCTCCCTGCACTGATGAAGCACAACCATAAAGTTTTTATAAAGTCTTTATAAATATGTAGTACCTTAGCTATAACCTTTACTTCGAGAAAAACAACACTCATTGTGAATCCCTGCTAGCAGAAAAAGTTCTCCTTAAACAGAGAGCTGATTTCTGTAATGTTAATATGCTTTATAATTAATATTTATAATATTTATAATATTATATTATATTAATATTTAAAAACCATCTATTAATTTTCGGAAACAATCTTTAAATTTTAAGACTAGCGTGAATTCAGAATTCATTATAATTTTATAATTCCTGGCCCACTGTTACAGCTGACAGTCCTGACACTGAGCAGTTGTCTCAGACGCCATCATCAGGGGTCATGTCCAAGGCCAAAGTCTGGCTGACCCAGCTCTTCAGCATTGCATTTTTATTGTGATTTTTTGGTCTAAATCCATAAGGACACTTGAATGGTGACATGTTTTATGAAGGTCTTTACTAACCCCATAACCTTTTTATAAGGAAAAGCATTGTGACTGCATTACAAAAGTCACAGTCCAGGTAGAAAGCACAAATGTCAAATCTTCAGTTATTTAATGACAATTTAAGAGAATCAGATAGTGTTGCTTAATATGCACTGATACCTCCTTTAATTAAGCAGAATGCTTTCTGTTAAATGTCAAAAAATACCATAGAATAAGTCAAGGCTAGAGAGACATGTTTGTAAGATATCTTTTAAAGCTGAAGCAAAAGGTTATTTGCCGACGTCGTGATAGAGGGAATTTTAAAATACCACAAGCCTTATGGGAAATGCTTTATAACCACAGAAAAATCTAAGATTTCTGATTAAAAGACCTGGCAATAAATGCTCTTCGGTGTCAGGTAATACATTATGAATTGCATTTTGCTTACTGATAATGTTTTCATGTGTTTTGACATTTTTATTTGAATGTGTGCACCTGTAATTTATGTTATGTTGTAATCTGTTTGACACATTTTTCTGTTATACACATTTGTCTGTTAGAGACATTTTTATTTTGATGTGTCATTTTCCTTTTATATCATATAAAAAGCAATTTTAGGGCATAACTTGTGGAAGTCATTTATATAACAGGATTGAACCATTTTGTTCACTTTGGCTATTCAGTTGCTGTGCGAATTGTTTTCAACCTCTCAAAATTTTCACACGCTATTCCACAGCTGCACTCCCTCCGCTTATTTGTTAATGACAAATCGATATGGATCAATGGATTGATTAAAATTCTAATAATGCAAAGCATCAATGCCACAGGTAAAATATCGATATGTGGTACCCTCATTTTGAAAATCTTATTCTTCAGACTATATACTGCATTTGTGAGTTATTTAAAATGTAACAATCTATGTAAACTGGGCACATAGCATTAAAATATCGATAAATTAATCTGATCAAATCGTAATCGTACTGCAGAAATGTTGATGTATTGGCAAATATTGTTATTGCTGGCAGAAAAAAAAACAATATTGTATCATAATCAATTGTATATCTTACACCTCTAATTTCCAGTAGCTGCATTCCCAAGAAACACCGACATTTTAAAAGTGATTAAACACAACTAAAACAATCACATTTCATAGTAAAGTCAAAATAAAAGCTATGAATTACAAAAAAATGAGAAAAGAACATCTGAAGTTCACCTTTAGGAATTTAAGCTGCATCGAAACATCTTGGGGACCGCCATTTTATTTAAATTTTGGCCTGAAGCACATGAAAGCATTAAATCATGGGCAGGTAATGTCATCCAACAGTAGGGAATGCCATATAAACACGCGTCACCCTGTGCCTCATAAATCTCCTTTTTCTTTAGCATGTGTGTGCATATGTGTGTGTTCAAAAAAAGAATTAAGGAAATACGCCAAACAGAAAGTAAAAAACGGCGACAGAGAGAATGTCGAGACAGCAGATTCACTGACTGTCTTCAAGAGACGATTGAAGACCCACCTCTTTCTTAAATACCTAGCACTTGACATTTAAAATCAATAAGTTGCATTCAGTTAAGTGGAAGAATCAAAATGTAGGTCCAAACATTGATAGGATTTTCTACCTGCCTGTCAACATATTACTTTGTATAACTATGTGCACCCTGTTTGTGCAGACAGGATACAGATCAAAACAGAGAGAAAACCTGAATTAAGCTCAGTGTTGCATTTCCAGCATGTAGTTAAGTCGAAAAGGACTACAGGAGTCTGAAAGATGATGTCATGGTTATAGTAATTCTTTTGGACAGGTAGGAATTAGGGTATGATTGAATTTTAGTGTGTTTAATTAGCAACACACATCTTATGTATTTTGTGTACCTTTACAAATTAGCTTAACTACAGCAGCAGCATGTAATCGTGACTATTTTTATGTTTGGTGTTATAGTAGTGTTACTAACTGTTAAAAAGTTTTCTAAACGGTGAATGACGCATGATATATTGAAGTAATGTTGTCTTTGGTCGTCTGTCGTTGGTGATTGCAGGGAGGGAGTGGTGTACGCTTACTGTGATAGAGGCTGCACCTTTAAGCAAAGCCTATGAAAAAACAATAAAAACCCTACAATTAGTGGACCACTGCTATTAATCACAATACAGTATGATGCCTAATGGCTAAAGGTCAAAATCTGGTAGCTTTCAATTGTTAATGTTTATTATTTTATATTATTTTTTGCATTATAGTAAGTTGTTTTAATTGATGACACTATGTTAAGAAACTCTAGGACTTTTACAAATAGTACACTATAAAGACAATTTCTTCTGACAGCTGAGAAGCACAAGTTTCACTGTTAACTCTCACCTCACCTCACACAATAGCATTAGTAATTTTAGGCACTAAACCGATGATTGATTAGGTCTGGTGTGCAGACAGTGTTCCAGTTCATCCTGAACACGTTCACTGGGGTTTGAGGTCAGGGTTCTGTGCCGGACATACTTCTTCAACAGCAACTTTAGCAAACCATCATCATGGCTTTGTGTATTTGGCAGACGCCCTTATCCAAAGTGACTTACAATATTCCTTGTTATACAACTGAGCAATTGGGGGTTAAGCGCCTTGCTCAGGGGCCCAGCAGTGGTGGCTTGGTGGGGCTGGGAGTCGAACCCGGGTCCTCAAGTTTGTAGTCCGACAACTTAACCACTGCACTTACCACTTCCCCACGTGTTGTGTTAGTGTTTATTAGTGTTTGGGTCTCTACCTTTTAGTGATTAATGCGAATAATGTAATGCTACAACATACAAAGGCATTCTAAACAACTGTGTGCAAATTTTTGGCAACAGTTTGGGAAAGGCACACTTACATAAATGTGCTGGTGGTCTTGCAATGTTATACTTTACCCAGATGTAAGACTGACATTAAGAATATACCAAAAAAATGAGTAGATAAGCAGATTTATTTGTGTGCTATGTTGATGAATAATCACTATATCTACAAGTTCCACAAGGCTTAAACACTGAAGTGACTCTCATTTTCTCAGAAAAAATAACTGAACATGTCCTGGCTGATGTGTGACAGAAAAGTCCACAAATCACCCATGCTACTACATGAGACATCCTTTTTTAATATTAAACATTCTTCACTATTCAGCTTTGTCAGTGATTGGTTTGTTTATAACACTGATTCCATACACCAGTGAGTCCTATAGTATCGGGTTCTTCTCCCATGTTGTCAAACCCCCTTTTTTCTTGTTGTCATTGCTGTCTCTGGGCCAGTCAACTGTGATTAAACGTTTCTACGACTGATCTGCTGGGCGACAAACGCAATTCATTTTATGACTGAGTCCAGTTCATATTTACAAGTCAATAAAGTTTGAATGAAATAAATATCCTCAGACTGGAGACTGCCATTCGTCTTATTTAACATCGTCTATTCAATCATTCTCATATTACATGAGACCAAACTCGATATCAACCACACAAAAAAATGAACTCAACGATTGATCCACTTTAAAGCAGCTAAATTAAATCTGTATCTGATCTGTGAGTCAACTCTGCCTCTGTCTGATAAGGAAGAGTCTCCCGGGCTTTTATCAATCTCTAACTCAACCTATGTGCTCTGAGTCCTCAGTCATCTTATCATTCTGCATCAAAGGGCAACTTCAGGAGCTTGAGTTACTTCGGCATCACAGGAAAAGCCCCCCGATCTCTGCTGTGTCAGCAGTGTTTTCAACTTCACTGAGCCTACTGATCAATTAGTTTCTGTAACTGTGAGGTAGTGGAGCCTGGTTTAATTGCTACTTTAACTGTTTAACAGTAGATGCTTCTTGAGGGCATGAAGGTTGGTGTTAATTAATTGGATTGGATATCTATCCATTCATTGTCTATAACCACTTATTAATACCAATCAGAGTCACGGGGATTTGCTGAATCCTATCCCAGCTGTCATTTGGCAAAATGGCAGAATTACATCCTGGGCAACAGTGTTTACAGTTAAGTCACTGTGCTGCCCCTGGATTTTATATGTGAGGAACATTCCAGTTTTTTTACCCCTTTATAACACTTGATTTGTTGATGAAACATTTGCTGCATCATTAAACAAAAATATGTCCAAGACGACCACAAACTCTTCAGCAGCTGGAAACCTGCATCAGGTAAGAATAGGACCAAAGTAGGACTCCAGAAACAAAACTCCAGAAACGTATAATCTCGATGCCCAGGCGTCTTTAAACTGGTTAAATTAAAAAAAAAACAAATGGTACAACATGGTGAACATCCCAACTATTTCGAGACCCGTGGCAGGTATTGAATTTAAAATGAGCTCATTTTGCGTAAAAGTGTATAAACATAAAATTTTTGTGCGTGCATAAACGTGTAAAAGTTAAACATAAAACGTGTTTAAACGTTATTTATATGTGTTCTATTGTAAATCAAATATTGGCGCATGTGATTTAAAACTGTTTTAGTTTTCATTTTATTCAAATTTAAAAACCATCCCAACTTTTCCAGAAAATGCACGCACAATTCAATTTCATTTAGTTTATAATTTTTTTTTCTACTTTATATCAGTAGCTCCCAAACTTTTTCTGCCGGACCCCCCACACACACACACAAAGGACACTTTCAGGAAGATTTATTATTTTTCTATTCAGTGTGTGACAATAAACTTTAAAAAAGAAGCATTTAAAGTCTGCAGCTTCTTCCTTTTTTTTTCTACGTAACAGAATTCAGTTTTCAGTAAATTTTTCATCAGGGATTTTGCAAACAGAAACAAGGTTTTTTTTGTGGTCTTTACTTTTCCCTTGAACATAAATGGAACACCGGTAAAGTGTCATATGGGCCTTAAGCAGTTTAACGCAACTCACATTCATAGAGCGGAATACTGAGAGGAGCATCACATTGCGCAGTGATGACGTTTCAGCCGTTTTTTTTTAACAATTATGCTGACTTCACACTAGCCCTATTCTTATTATAACTCTTCTCCCCACTGGGATGTAAAAAAATGGAATGCAGGTAAATACTGAGACAACATAAGAAAGTCTCATTGAAAGTAACCAGATGATACATAACGCCATCTGGGTGACACCAAAGTGTATTAAATTCTATGAATTAATAATCAAATTTATTACTTATTATCTGTTACACTGAACTTAGTTGAACTTTGAACTTTTTTTTTATTTAAAATTTCAGAAAATGCTTTTCAAGCACAATGTATTTTAAACCGGATTAAACTTTGATGAGTCATTTAGATCTGATTCTCCCTGGGGGATCGTAGCATCTGGACATAATACAATGTCATCGCTATTAGTTCTTTTTTCAGTAATTGAGTTGCCTAATGGAAAGTAAAACTGTCTAATGGTTGCATGACACATGAGCTGTAAGCAAGATGTGCTTCATGAGCAGGAGGTGTCAATGTGTGCACTGGTTTCTAAGCAGTTATTTAAACAGCAGGTGCACTCTGCACAATACACATTCCGGGAAGAGTAACTCTACCTGTCGGCGGTTAATTAGCAAGTTAGGAAACGGCCTTAAAATTAAAGTGTCATGAAATAATGGGTAAATATTTAACACCTTAGATTACAGCTTGTGTTATCCAGTGTAAACCGTTTCAGAGACAGACACACAAGACAGTCAGCGATGGTAATTACCTGCAGAGGTGATAAAGTACCCGAAGGTACAAGTTAAAAGTACCATTTGGAAAATTAGTTGAGTAAAGTTTATGATATTTATTTTACTTAAGTATAGGAAAGTATAGGAAAGTGGTAGCACAGTGGTTTAGGTCTTGGACTGCTAATTAGAGGATTAGGGTTCAATTCCCAGCACCACCAAGGTGCCACCCCTGTTTGTTTGTTTTTAAATGTAAAAATTATATTTATTATTATTATTATTATTAAACAGTTTCATTTGAAGTGACTCCCACCTGTTCATCTAAATATATTAGTTACAATTAAACAATTTAAATGACTCGTTTCTCTCTCAAAAATTTGTTTAATGGAAAGCAAACGTAAACTTTGACCAAAATTTAGAGAAGAAGTTTAATCAATGATATAACTAACCAATCAAACACCAGATCACTGATTTATCGAACCCGCTTGCTTGCAGTCTGTGTTCTTTTGTAGTAAGTCAGTGTTGGAAAGGTTATTTGCAAATGTAATAGTAATTTTTACAGATTACCAATTTTTAATGTAAAAGATTAATGTAATTGGCAGAATTCAAATTCAATTGCAGCGAATTTAAACCAGAACCAATCAAAAGCTTTCGAACAGCAGAGCTTTGATAAACAGCTTTAGCAGAAGGCATCGTGCAAATCAAAAATTGGCAAAGCAACAACCAATAAATATTATTCTACATATACTAGGATATTAAAGAAAATATTCAGAAGTAACCCTATTTATAATCTTGAACATTTTTATAACTTGAACGTCTGCTCACACACATAGGTCGACCCAAACAACGCCAACATCTTCTGTGCCGTCCACCAGAGGTTTGGAAACATTGCTTTGTTAAGTATAAAAATCATTTGGTTTAAAAGAGTAAAATTTCTTCCATAAGAGTGAAGATCGATTAGTTCCAATTGCAGCTCCTGTGGTGCTGTTTCACTGGTAAAACAAAAGATATTTAATGATAACAAAATTTCGGCAGGCCGGATTAAAAAGCCTAACGTGGGCCGTAGTTTGCCCACCTATCAAATAATTACTTCCCAACCCTGTAAATAACGAATGTGCTTCTGAAGTAAAAGTAAAAGTTGACAGAAATATTAAAACACAAATAAAGATTCTTCCCCCAAAAAACCTTAAATACTGTCAAGAAGCATCATTGACTTGTTACATATCTAATTACCTGTTATAAACCTCAAGGTTTCCCCATTATTTTCCTGTTTCCTCTGTACACATAACATTAAAAAGAGGATTTCATTCCAAATCTGTGCAGATTATAATATATGCAGAAATAGACTTAACTCTGTATACATACAATTCTCGTTTAGAAAGTCAAGAATTTTTACAATATTGAGGAGCTTGTAGTGACCACCATTTTTTTTACAGATACACACTGAGACTCTTATGTAGGATCAATATAACACACATGCAGCAAAAGCCCTTTTTGATTTTTAATTATAAAAACAATTACATACACCCCAAACAATCATACCATGTGCTTATGGAGTTCAGGGGCTTTGTGCACAGGGACATTGTCATACTGGGTTGCGGTCAGTGACCCAGTTCATCCCAAAGATATTTTATTTATTTGTTTAATATTATTATTTATTATGTCAATTTTATTTGAAAGAAACAATGCATATCTATAATAAATAAATGTACAATGTGCCACAAATAGCCAGAGGGCTATTTTGCATCTGCAGTCCATGGACTGATGGTAAAATTGTCACCCTAAAAACAAAGATAATTAGGAAATGAGCAGGTATAGAAAATGAATGAATTAATGAATGAATTAATTAATTAATGAATGATAATCAATACATAATACATAAATACACCATAATACATTACTTTATATTATATAACAGCAGTCATAGTCATTCAATCGAAATCAAACCCCCTCAGGTACAGTACATAGCATTTACATACAGCATTTAGCAGACGCCTTTATCCAAAGACAACTACAGTTATTTCATTTATACAACTAGGAATAGAAGGACTAGCAATTAGGGTTAAGGGCCTTGCTCAGGGGCCCAGCAGTGGCAATGTGGTCGCTTTTAATTATTAAACTGATTTATTTCCCTTTAAAACCTGTGTTTATATTCCATCCAAAGATATTAGGACATCTTTTTGTACTACCTAATTGGAAATCATATGTATCCACTAAAATTCTGGAGACTATATGGCCGAAAGTATTAGGTGACTGTGGGAATTTGTGTTTATGTACCTACAAGAGCATTAGTGAGGTCAGAAACTGATGTCTGGTAAGGAGGTCTGGAGTGCAGCACTGATTCAGTTCATCCCAAAGATGTTCAGTTTGCTTAAGTCAGTCAGGACTTTGGGCAGGAAACATCTTTGTTTTTCTCCAACCATAAAACACAGTCTTCATGGAGTTTAGAGGTTTTGTGCTAATTCTACAACATACAGAGACGTTCTAGACTAAACTGTGTGTATCCAACATTTTGACACTTGTTGATTTTTTTTGGTCAAATAATTCTGCAATAAAAAACTTCAATTTAAATTTACATTATTTCTCATTCGACCCACTATAGATAACCCACAGTTGATTTACTATATGTAACACATGTGTAGTTATGTAAATGACTCCCCCTTTCCAGCTGCATTAGTCTGCTAAGGATTCAATTTCTGTATACGATGAAAAAGAAAAAAAGATTTTATAACAGTTGAAATGAATTAAGGAGGAGGAGAACACACGGCAGGGTTTTAACGTCAAACCGAGTTAGATAGGGAGCGGCCTGTTGCAGAAAGCGCCCAGAATGATGAATTATATATTAAGTTAATCTCAGCATGTCTCATAGGCCTTGATGGTTGCCTGGGGGAAAATAAGCACAGTGCGGCATCTGTGGACAAGCCTGATGTGTTTTCTACCTCTCCAAGCTCCGCTTTACAGCTCTGCAGCAATGTCTAATAAACACAGCCAAAAAGTGAAGGACATAGTTCTACACTCACTAAAAGAACGGTGATCAGCCAGGATAGTGCAAATAAAACACACACACACACATATATACTATATATATATATATATATATATATATATATATATATATATATATATACATATATATATATATATATATATATATACATATATATATCTATATATATATATATATATATATATATATTATATATATATATATAATATATATATACTGGGACTATGTTTAAAAATAATTTAAGAATAAGTCGGAATACTTTCAGAATAAAATAGCAGCTACACGTGAATAATGTCGAAATATTTTGGAAAAAAAAAATCACAGAATTGCAAGAAACATTTTGGTGTTTTGTATGAAATGAATGTGGAGGGTTTGATTAAATGCTACTTTCGATTAGGATTTAGCACATTAGCACAGAGTTCTAATTGATTTATTTATTTTGTAAACGGACAAAAGTATGTACAAAACTTAATTCCTAACCTAAAGTGAGACTTAACCAAAACGTCCTGTTAGTCCACATTTACACTGCATGTATCAACTGACCAAAATCGATAGCATGAAAAACACATGGATTCCGATATTTTCCGATTAGTGTCAGTTCCTATTCATATGTGAGAATGAATGATACCTGCATTAGCATCTGCCGTGTAAGCGGACATATTGGATTTTCACCTGTAAACGTGAGTTGAAAAAGATTATTGTTTTGCCGACCTTTAAATATGGGGCAGAAGCAAAATACTGAACAATATTCATTTCCGTCAATTCCATACATTGAATATGGAATTGTATTTCTAGATCTGCAGTGTTAATATGCGAAACGAATACAAAAACAAATATGCTGACAAAAAAGAAATGATTGACAACCTGCACGGTAGCCAACCAGCATTCGCTGATTTACATAGAGCCACTACTTTATTCTCGTAATTATTTTCGTGTTTTGACTTGAAGTATTATGACTGTAATCTCATAGTCTTATTTTTTTGTGTTTGTGGCACTTAAACTCTGTCATACTTGGATCTACAAATAGGCTTGTGGCACTTTGACTAGTAGTAACAGATTGTGTGTTATATGGATGATACACATGTATGGATGTGAAGACACTTTTATAGCCGCTGTAAACACATTGATATTTCATATTTTGTGAGTGCAACACATACCGACATCCAATACTGAAAATCCAGCACAAACCACACCTGAAGTATGTTTCATCATTTGTATTCAATATCACCGTTACCTTTCTTCCTCTCTCTCTACGACCACTTGTGATTTACACGATGATTAAATTTCCAATGAGAGGTAAGGGCATCATCATACGGTAGTCACACCGAAATGTGTGAGTGATATACTGTGCTCGAAACGAGACATGTGGAGCATCTTAACCATGACACATGGGACTCCATCTGATTGCCCATGTGTGTGTGTGTGTGTGTGAATTTATGACTCGATGACTGAACACACTATTTTTGCCCATCGTCAATCAGTGTGTTTTATGAAAGATATCAGCAGACCGCCACTGTCACAGTAAATTGCCGGGTCAGTGCTCACGGGCTTGATGGCTTTTGAAGGAGAGAGTGGTGGTGTTCAAGCCAGTCCTGCTCCCGAGAGTCACACACAAAAGGCCCTAATATTATAAAAACGAAGGCGAGAGTTTGCTCAGGTGGAACGTAGTAACTCAGTGTGTGCTGTCAGTGGCGAGCGGCAGGCAGGAGGCCAGCCATAAATTCAGTTTGTTATGAGCAAAGAAATGAACGCGCTTTAGGTGGATGACCACAGACGTTTTCATTGGAGAAAGGTTATAGGCCGGTCGACAGTAATGTCTCTTTTTGGCTGGGGCGTAATGTGAAATTTGACTTCCCTGAGAACATTCGCAGTTCAGTTATGGATTATTGGCTCGGAGTTCCAAGCACAAATACACATAACTGTAGACAAAATTCTAATATAGTTTTTAATATAGAAATATTTTAAAAGATCACTAAAAGTGGTAGTGCAGTGGTTAAGGTGTCCGATTGCTAAGCAGGAGACCTTTGGTTTACTTCCCAGCACCACCAGACTGCCACTGTTGGGACCCTGAGCAAAGTCTTTAATAGCTTAGTTGGATAATAAAGAATAAAATGTACGTCACTCTGGATAAGGTGTCCGCTAAATGCCATGAATAAAAATATCGAAGATACAGTTTTCTTCAATCATTTCTTCCTTATGTTATCTCATGGAGCTTTCCCTTTCCACCATGTTTTTTCCAATTAAAAATCAAAATTTTCATTGAAAACTTCGCAGTTTTCTTACCATAACCACCAAGATGCCGCTACTGGGCTTGTTTAAATAAAGAAAAAAAGTTGCTCCATTTAAGAATGTCTGCCAGCTCATCTAAATATGAAGGTAATTCATAACACTCCTTCGTTAGCAGGGGCATGGTTAGCAATTTGAATTTCATCCAAATGAAATAATTTGAAATAATTCCTATTAAATTACTTCCAATGCTGTTGCTACAAATTAAAACCGATCTCTGGGGCCCTAAGCATCTTCCAGATTAGTCAGTGTGGTCTAGAAAGATCAACTCAATTCTATCTCTATACCATGGGTTTTCAACCTTTATAGACACGTCCCCTCCCCCACATCCAAGTTTGTGTATTTTTACTGGCAACCACCCTCTTTTCCTGCCAGCCCAAAATAATGCACAAGAACATCATTTGCATAATATGTGCTGCTTAAAGCGTGCATAGAATTAATTATATCGAACCAATCATTTATAACTTTTTGTGAGAGGTTTCACATATTTTACCTACACTGGTAATAATATTAAATAGCCACCGTTTTATTTTTCACTTTTTTCAAACTTGTTTGCACTAACTCTGTTCTAACGGCTGCCTGATAATTAGCTACGGGACTAATTACATTGCCCCTAGAGGATGTCTAAAAAATTGCTAGCTTGTATTTGTAATTACTCAAGTGTACATCGCTGAATTACCAGATTCACAAATCCACCCGCCCCTTAACAGGTGCTGCCGCCCCCGTGCATGGGTGTGTTACATGTTGAAAACCTATGCTCTATACTCTCTTAACCGTCTGTACAGTCACAGTCGTTTAAATGCGCTCGAGCCTGAAGCACAGCTAGGGCCACTGGCAGTCGTACGGTTCAGGTGTTTTTCTTTGAAGATTGTTTCCTTCTGGACCTACCAATATATGTGGCAATAAAAAAGAGTCTCTAATTTAAGGCCATATCAGAAAGAATATTTTTTTTAGACCTGCGGGATGCTAAGAAAGTTTACGATTTCAAAAAGCGTGATCATTGAGCTGTATAAAAGGAAACCCGCCAGATACAAAACCCAACAGCTGCCATCAACAGTAAACCGTAGTAAAGCTAGGAGTTTACAACGCCTGTTGTTAGAAGTGTTACAATAAAAGTGAATTAACACAGTGGTGCTTTTCTTTTATAGTCATTTGTACTGACTTGATTAATTAAAATACACCCATTAGATATGTCAAGACAAGAAAAAAAAACAGGTTTAAGAAGAAAAAATAGCCGACAAGCATCAATTACATGGGTGACATGAATATCATTTGCTACATAAATTATGTTGGCATTCCTTCAACGTACACAAATTCATCTCCATTAACCTAGGTGGGTTGTGAGGGAAGCGATTGGAACTGTGCTGTTGAGACTGCGGTGGCTCTGCCGCTCCAAATGACTCCGGGAGGAGCGCAGTGAGTAATGAGTGACTGGTTCTTTGATGAACGGCAGGGTAATTCTGTAAGCCGTCACACCGTCACCCAAAGGAATAGCAGCGGCTGCAGCCCTGGACAGGGCCAGAGCATGATTAAAGTTGACCTTGAGTGTAAAGGAGAGAAAGTGAGACAAGTGCTTAGGTTTGAGCCAGATAACAATGCTAGACGGGTGATGGGGTGATTGTGATTGGGGGCGGGACACTAAAGTTAATCAATGGAGGTCAATAAATGGAGATTTAATTTTTTTTATTACTAATTTCTGTTGAAAAAGGATGGCATGATGCTGTCCAGTATTGACACACTGCCTGTTATTAATAAAGAATAAATGCTCATCTGGCTGACTGGTAGATGACTTAGTATCATTAAATGGCAATACGTAATTAGTATAAACAGAAAATGAGCTGAACTGCTAAGCCTGCACATAGATCTACCTCTGGGAAATATAAACTGAGGTCAGAGGTGGGTGGGTGGGGGACAGGATCTGTTCAATCCAATCTTATTCAAACAACAATTTAGAAGGGTATGAATGAGTGACTTTTAGTAACTTGTATACAAGCTGATTAACAGCTCCAGGGACCCTGTTACATGATCTCGCCATGTTCGTGTGTGTTCTCTTAGGGGTTTCTTCACCTTCCTTTTTCTTTACTTTTACTCTCTTAGAAAGTTTTGTGTACTTATTGATTAGTCTTAACTAGCCAACACAAACCATATACTGTATAAGCTCTTTTCTATAATCTGGTGGTGTGATGTTTCAAACCATTGAGGAAAAAAAGCACCACCACCATTTTTTGTCCGATGCGATGATGATGCGAGATGACGTTTAATGCCTTAAACTGTCCCAATTTTGCACGTCAGTGCACTTGTTCTATTGCTTGCTTATCAAATAAATTGTGCACTTCCAAAATTGCACACTTCGTTGAAAACCTTGGGGCGTAGTATGGGTATTGGAACAGGGCCAAAGACTCCCAGAGAACCCCAGTCGATTTACCTGTTTCCCCAGGAATTTGAGGGGTTAGTTTTTATGATTTCTAATCACTTGCAATAGTGTTTTTTAGTTGCAAAGCAACTTACAGGATTTTCAATTTTTTGGAGAAACTTACTTTAATTGTCAAAGTAAGTTTGGTTGTATGTTTCTCTGTGTTTTATGTAGCACCATGTACTGCACCATCTCAAGTTCAGGGTTTCATTTCTGTCACTGTCAAAATAGTTCATTAATTCAGTTTAAGCAGCACAGGGGCGCCCCTGCACCCCTTTGACCCCTTAAACGCGGTCAGAATAGCAAAACCATCTCTTAAACTCAACCTCTCTGGATTTTGTAGCCCTGTTTACACAGCTTGTTTATTTTAAGGATTGAGGTGCACATTCGTGACGCCCCTGATGGATGGGCAGGTCCACCTTGAACTGGTGAGGTTCTGCAAGCTCTACAGCACCTACAATCTCCTTTCTGCACTGCCTGCTTCTGAACATGCTGCCCTTAGAGGCAGGGCCATTAATCACCATTACTGCTGCCTGCTGCCACTCCGTTTACTGGGTCAGTCAGTGAGTGATCCTCTTATGGGCCACTCTGCTCTCTCACACACACTATTTCACCTTTCTTCACCAATGAAAGGAATCTATAAGCTTGTCGTTCCAGCTTTACATCCACTCGCTGTTTGTGACTGACATTCAAGTCCTGGTAGACTGACTTTTACTAATCTTTCTACTTCACATGACCTAAAATGCTGTTGCTTTGCTGTCTACTATTGCTGAATACAGAAACATTTTTTTCCATGCATCTCTGGCAACAGCAAAGGTTTGTGAGAGGATGTAAGACAACATGAAAGAAGGTGTTTGATTTTTTTATAGCGCCTGCGGCTGCAGTCGCAGAGAAGCGAGACTGACACTGATGTTGATAGGTGATTATGTATGTGAATGGCTGAATGGGTTTAATAGGAATCTTCAGATCAGTAACAGCAGCATGTCACTCAGACCTGCGATGTGAATGGGGCCGAGGGTTTATGGGAACATAAATTGAACCGCACTGACACCATCACGCACCTTCAGAGAATCAGGCTCACCGAGAAATTGCCTTGTTAACATTCAGGGTAACGTAAATGGCTGGACATCCATCAGCAGTACCACTGATTTTGCATAGTCGTTAGGAATTGAAGTATATTGGAACGACATAGAAGGTATTAAAAAAATCCATCATGTGACCTGAACAATCTCCAGGTCTAATGTGGTTATGATGAGATGAATGATTGATGTCAGTCACCGGAATTGGCATAATGTCAGTGGAAGACCGGCAAAACGGAAAGACATCCCGGATAGGGATTAGACCATTCTCAGCAAGTAATAAATTAATTTATGATTCTAGTAAAGGTTCTGCTTGGTAATAACATTCTCTTCACTGAAAAATTCCTGCTAGCTTTTTCCCTGGTTTTAATAATGTGCACACACAAACCTCTTAAAGAAAAACCACTAAAAGTTTTGGACATGTGAATCTGCAGCTTGGCAAATTTCCACTTTGTCCAAAGTTAACTTAGATTCTCAAGACCTCAAATAGATGAGCCTCTTAGGACAGGCAAACACATGTACACACCCTTAAACTTATGCTAGTGCTGCACAGCCAGAGAAAATAGTATTTTTTTTTGCAGACATTTGGCTAAAGGGAAAATACTGACACTGTGAAGCTAAACGCTACAATCCAAGAAAATGTCAAAATATTTAAAACCCCAAAGGTTACATATCGGAAAGTTTGAGCTTTAAAAAAAATTTCAATTCAGCCAAAAAACATATTTGTTGGATGTGATCTATGTTTAGCATTGGATTAATTTTCTTATACAAACTGTAGAAATTATGCTATTTAGTATTTTTCTTGGGCTGAAAAATATTATTATTTAGTCATTCTTCTTGGGCAAATAATAATAATGATAATAATAATAATAAATTAACATATAAAAAAAATAATAATAATAATAAGGGATATATAAAATATAAACAGCAGCATGTGGTGGCAAAACTGGCAATAATAATAATTTCCATATTACTGTTGGTCAAAAAGTAGTTTTTATTTTCATTATTGCCTTTCTTCCTGGATGCCTGAGCTAGCTAGGCTCACTGTAAAAACACACTTTACAGTTCTACAACCTGAGTTCCAGAAAAGTTAGGATGCTTTTTAAATCTGAGTAAAATTAAAAACGAAAACAGTTTCAAATCACATTCACATGTTCAGAGACATTTTATACTTTTATGCACAAAATAAGCTTATTTCAAATTTAATGCCTGCTACAGGTCTCAGAATAGTTGGGACGGGGCCAGTTTACTATGCTGCAGCATCTCCTCTTCTTAACAAAACAGTTTGGAGACGTCTAAAGTTTATGAATTTCTGAAGTTTTGGTGTTGGAATTTGGTCCCATTCTTTTCTGTAACAGGTTTCCAGCTGCTGATGAGTTTGTGGTCGTCTTTGACATATTTTCCTTTAACGATGCACCAAATGTTTTCTATAGGTTAAAGACTGCAGGCAGGTTAATGCTTCTACTACGAAGTCATGCTGTTCATACTGCAGTATGTGGTTTTGCATTGTCCTGCTGAAATACAGTGTCTTTCCTGAAATAGAAGTCATCCGGGGGGGGGGGGGGGGGGGGGGGGGGGGGGGGGGGGGGGGGGGGGGGGGGGGGGGGGGGCATGTTGCTCTAAAACCTAAACCATTTCGGGTTGTAATAATGTAAAGGCAAAGATTAATACAAATTTAAAACATTCAACAATTTGTTAAAGAACTTGTTAAGACCCAAAATATAAATATCATTCCATAATAAATAAAATAAATTGGGATGTACGATTTTAAATTACATGTGGCACATAGAAATTAGAATAGATATTACATAAGCCTGGCTGTGATGTTGCACCCGTAATTGCGCAGATGTCCATGTGACCTGTGTGACCCTAGAAAAAAACGATGTTCTAGACTTCCACCGCTAAGTGCCTTACCCATGTTCTCAACATTTCTGCTAATTCAGATATCAATACCAGCTCTGGTTTTGGGTCATGATCCTTCTTTGCCATATTCAATCTATACATCACATCTGATCTGTCTCTGCAGGAAACACCATCCCTAAACACCATCTACAGACACTACAGCACACAAGCTTCCTGGAAAGAGCCAAACTGTGGACATGTCCTTTACTCGTACTCGTGAGCAATCAAATAAAATGGATCAGACACTCGGAAGTAACCTAACCTGCATAAAAGAGCATTAGAGGATAACGGACGGTGAGAAATGGCCTCTAACTGGCGCAGGAAAGTTACAATACTACACGAGAAAGCACATATAGCAAGCCTGACGGTTTAATGTAAATTAATGACATTCATTGCCTGCTTGTGTTTTTCTTAGCACACATCGAGCCTGGATCCGATACGTCTCATGGCCAGCCAATCAATCATGAGCAAACACCACAAACTAATCATTTATTGATGGCACGGAGCAGCCATGAATTTCTAATGGCATTCGTCTTATTTAACAGCACAGATCACACAGAGGAAATCCAAACAAGCTCGACGGACGGATGAGAGGGGAAAAAAACAATGTCTAGGTTCTCGGGAAATATCGTTCTTTCTGACAGCAACCCTGACAAGTATTGATGAGAATGGCTGTCAGGTGAAAGACAATGGCAAGGTGAGGTGAGGAGTGGAGAGCATGGGCAGGTTAGTGGGGGCACTGTGAGTGTGAAGCTGATGAGACAGTTACAAATCTGGCTTGTGTATCAAGTGAAGCGAAGTGATTTAGTTGTGAAAGATTCAAAGGTCTGGATGAAGTGAAATGTAATAATTGGTATATGTAGTAATGTGTATATGTATATGTGTATATGTAGTAATATTTAGTATTAGAAACCAACGTTGAGATTTAGCTGTTGTGGGATAGTGTTGGAGAAAAAGTAATTAAAAAAAAAGGTCAAATCACGTTAAATTGCTTCACCAGTGACCAGTAAAAACACTGTAGAAGTAACATTTTGTACTACACTGATGATTAGACCATAGTATAGGACACGGTTTGGGCCCTGAAGTGCTGAATTGGCATGCAGGTGTGTAGTTTCGAAGATAATATGCTGCAAAATGGGGAAAAATGATGCCAAGACAGGAGCTTTGAATACAATTTCTGCTGCAATAGCAAGTCAGTGGTGTGACCTGAGTAGGCGGTTAACTCGGAAGGTCTCGAACCGCGCCGGCAGCAGAATTCAGATAATACCAATAGTAACTGAGCTGCAGTCTAGAAAATAGGGCTTGTACAGGGGATTTTAAGCAGATTCTCTGATCTTAGCTTCCAGGTGTTGATGTGGCCCTCCATGAACACGAACCACTTGAAGGTCTTTTATATCAATTGAGTTTTCAGTTCTCTTTTAATAAGGTGGATTAGTTTCCATGCAGAAATAAATGACAAAAGGCAATAGATTCTAGGCAACATGGGAGATAGAATGAGAAATGGGGCAACATGGGAGATAGGATGAGAAAAAGAATCTACTCTACCTGCTGATATTAGAACCATAGACTTTCTGACAGCCTTAAAATCTAGATTCAAAACACATCTTTTTAGAATTGCATATTCTATTTAAACCTGTTATCTTTTGGATTTGTAATGATCTTTCATTCAAAAGTTTGGCTAGTTTTGTAATTGTGTTATATGTATGGTGACCCTGAGAGTCTTGAAAGGTGCAGATGAATAAAATGTATTAATATTATTAATGTTATCATCATTATTATTATTATAAGGAATAGTCATAGGTGGAGCTATGACCAGACTTGATCCCTGAACCCTTTAGTGATTTATTATGAAGGGAGTGAAGGAAGTGATGCAATCTTCGGGGGACTCCATTAGTGAAGCTTTAAAAAGGTTAACATGAACATCTCCAAGCTATGTGATGAGGTTGATCCTGTAGGTTTAATGACCACCAAGTGCATATGTGTGAAGCAAGGATATAGACATGTCACAAACGATAACAGGAGGCAGAATTGTCGCTTGCCTGAAACAGTGACCGTAAGCGGGGGGGGGGGCGGGGGGTCGGGGGGGGTGGGGGGGGGGGGGGGGGGGGGGGGGGGGGGGGGGGGCGGGGGGGGGGGGGGGGGGGGGGGGGGTCTCCATAGAATACATGGACTTATTCACACATTTTTCTTATGCAAGAGATCATTAAAAAAATACAGACCCAGCTGCGTCAGAAGTGCAGGTAACCCTAGGCTTCTTAAAGGTACAATAGGTGATTGTCTTCAGAAACATTTTTTTCTGTTGGTTGAAAGTTTCTTTACATCCCATATTATATATTCTATGGAAGGCGTAATACGAGGACATTTTCGTCCAATCAAAATGTCTGATCTGAATATTATGATAGGCTTTTCTACCTGTCTGTCAACATATGTTTGTGCATACACATATGTGTCTGTGCATTCCTGTTCACACAAACAGGATACGTTATCAGCGTGTTCACGTACTGTGAAAAAATGCTTGATCAAAACTGAGCGATGTAAAGCACAGACACTCCTACCTTGATAATAAACATGGAAATGTTGGTCCAGTCCGAATTCGAACACAAAATCACATTGGCTGATAAGAGCTGTAATTCAAATTTTTGGAAATCCAGTCCAGATGTTTGGAAAACTAGGCCCAATAACGCACATGGGCAAACAGTGTTCGGTTCTTTAAGGTCTTGATGGCCAATTTTGATTTTGTGACTATATCCGTTTTTTTTTAAAGACCCGCTTAAATTGTCTTTTAAAACTGACCCGTATCTGATATCTACACTACACATGGCAAAACAACCCAAGGTGGACGTACTGAACAGAAAAGAAAGGAAAAACAGCACAATCAAAAGACGCAATGAACCAAGACTAAATGATTATTTCCACATCATATTTGAACATCGGCAAAACTTTGGGCAGAGAAAAAAAAACAGAGCTCTGCTGCAGCCTGCAGTTATTATTTTTTTATGTTTAAAAAAACAACCAGATTTTCACTGAACAGAAATAATAAATATCAAAATACACATTTGCAATACATTAACAGCATTTGGCAGACGCCCTTATCCAGAGCAACTTACATTTTTATTTTATTCATACAACTGAGCAATAGAGGGTTATGCCTAGGGGACCAGCAGTGGTGGCTTGGTCAAGCTGGGAATCAAACCCACAATCTTCAGGTTGGTGGTCCAACATCTTAAGAAAGAGCCACCAACTTATATATACTGCATATCTCCATTCAGTGTCCACCTGAGTTAAAGTAATGTGCCACTGTCGCTTATTTAATGACATTGGACTTGCATTAACAGGGGAAAATCCGATCTGTCTGCTTACATGGCAGACACTAATGCACTTATCTGATTTATATCTGATTTATTTCCACATATGAAAAAGGCCTGAAACCGAACTGAAAATAATGAAATCTGAAAAATTGAAGTGCTTTTTTCCTACTTTTACGATTGTCAGTCATATCCCATCTGTGCTACATTGGAGGGAAAAAAAATCCCAATTGGGTCACTTGATACCTGCCTTGTAAATGCAGCCTTAGTTTTAGTAACAGAATAATGTAATAGTACAAAGATATTTTAGACACCTGTGAGCATTCAATGTGGCAGCAGTTCGGAGAAGACTTATATCTCCTGGCTTTATTGTAAGGAGATGAGTTTAATACGATTTGGACAGTCAGATTCTTTTAAAAAAATTCTAAAGCCACTCAGCAGGGAAGAAGAGGCGTGAACTTCAGTGCCCTTAAGAAATGGTGCCCAGTTAACCTGTAACAGCATACGGTGATGAAAAGAGAGAGGATGAAAAAAAAAAGAGAACGAAAGAGAGGCGCTTACCTGAGAGATAAAGAAGAGGTCATGCTGAGGTAACACCAACAAACAATCCAGTCTCATATAACCTGAGGGTATTTAGCAGGGTTTGTTGATTCTCTGTTGCCCCCTGCTGGACATTGGCTAACAACAACACACACTCAGCACAGAAGGATAATGTAACTAATAGATTTCCACACCTCAGTAAGCTAATAAAGTTATATCGCATGGCTCTGAAAACTAATTGGAACTAGTCATTACATTCAGTGTAATAAATCAGGAATCATTTGAAGTGGAAGACATACGTAGCTGGAATAAAACAGCAACAAACATCAGTCTGAGCTTAATCCCCAAATAACTCATCATTAAGGAGTGTGATCCTGAATTACCTCGCCCAATTATCATCTGACACTACCTGTATAGGCTCTCCATCTGTATTTACATCCCAAATAACACAGCTAGGTAAGTTAACAAAGCGTGATACAGTCATTTAGATAACAGCCAACGATACCATGTAGGGAAAAAAAGTACATTTTCTAGTCTGGATAATGTTGTTGATACCTATGCAGTAATAATTCATGCTTATAATATATCAGATCGTTTCCATTGACCTTTTTAAGGCTAAACAAGCTGAGTCTGCAATTCACACCTCCTCCTCAGTCATTTTAGCAAAGTGCAAGGAACACTTATCATCCACTTTATGAAGCTCCACACACTGGAGAACGTTTGTGTGGGTGGTGTGGGGTTGTGTGTTGTGTGTGTGTGTGTGTGTGTGTGTGTGGTGCATGAGTGAGCATCATTCACTGTAATTAATCACAATACGGTTTTATTTCACTCCAGAGAAAATGAGGGATGGATGAAACTGTCTCAATCACCACACGGTTGATCTGTTCAAGGATGTCTGAAGACTTGCATATGATTAAAACAGCATAAACAGGATGTCATCATGCTGAAAATTCTCTCTTAATATTAAGCAAATAAACAACTTAGTGTTCTCTGGCCGTACAAAGACAGGAAAGACTTGTCCCTCGATCTTACGTCAAGAATAATTTCGGAGACGAATTTAGCATGTTGCACCTTGTTACTTCGATTGAACTTCACTCTGACAGTTTCATAAAATTTTTACACTGTGGGGCTTTGCGTCTTAATGAAGACGACTTGCGAAGAGCCTAAACCTTAATCAGATTCACAGCTTATCCTCCCACCAGGCACTGATAGAGTAGTATGAATAAACCATAAAGCACACAACGACTAGAGCGTTTGCAGCGACCTGCCAAGCTTGTCTGCCAGCTTGAGATCATTCCGATCCAGCGGCTGCTCATAAAAGAAATGATTATTACATCAGGAGGCATTCAATCCTAAGTGTATCACCCAGAAGCATTCTAATTAATAAACTAAATGAATTATAATATAATATTCTACCTACTGTATCATCCTTACTAATCTCTAACATCCTACAAATTACACAGCTATGTCTTTTTCATATTAAATTCAACATTATATACATTGCACCGTTTTCACCAATTTGTTTCCATATATTTTTTTACTTAAATGCTGATTTACTTGTTTATAGGTAGTTGTTATTGTACATACTGGAATCAATAAGGCTTAAATTTATAGTTAATTTAGATGCAAATACTGTCTTTATAATACAGTGCTGTGTGCAGTGGAATTTTGTGAAAATCTTTGATGGATAAAGCTAATGAAACCTACTTTACTATTGCAGAATTTTCAGTTAAGCTACTATATTAACTATTTAGACATTGAGACTGAAAGAGAGCTTGTCAGTTTATCATCATAAGGAGATATGAGCCAACATTCAGTATGATTTTGGAGGAAATTGGAAAATCCAGTTGAGGCTGGAACACAGGAAGTAAATCATTTGACTCAAATAAAGAGATGTCTGTTTGTGCATCATTATAGTTATCATTTTATACATAGGGAGTAAAGAAAAAAAAGTATTTTCTCCTCTGCTGATTGTGTACGTTTGTCCACTGACAAAGAAATAATTGGAAAAACAATTAAAAAAAAACACCCAGAAAAACATTAAAGCCGGTCCCCAAAAAAAAAAAAAAAAAGTTGTTGGACTATTAACTTGAGGACCCGGGTTCGATTCCCAGCTCCTCTATGCCACCACTGCTGGGCACCTGAGCAAGGCCCTTAACCCCCAATTGCTCAGTTGTATAACAAGGAATATTGTATGTCGCTCTGGATAAGAGCGTCTGCCAAAATGCTGCAAATGTAAAAATCTATAAATTCGGACTGCACAATATATTGTTTCAGCATCGACATGGCAATGTGTGCATCTGCAATAGCCACTTTATAGGATGTGAAACGTCGAATCCGGGTTATATTTGACTGCACCACAATTCAGAACATGAGATTTGTGGATTAATTGTAACGTTTAATAATAGATTAAAAGTTAATCATTTGTACATTGTTTTAAGTTTTGTTAATGTGTAAACATTTTAGAGCATTCAGGTCCAAAAACAATCACTTTTGTATCTTTAACAAAGATTAACTGTATTTAATTTATACAGTGAAGTCTATACAGGGTTATTTTACTTTTAATTATTTAATTTCTGTAGCTGAACCTTCATAAAAACATAAAACACTGATTTTATCATTTGTTTATTTGTGTCTTTGTTCTTTTGTATTTCTTTATGATTATAGTTTGTGTATATTTTACACAGTTTCACTCCCTTATAAAATCACCACAATCATTCAAAAATAATAAATGGAATAACAAATGGAGCTACTCAAGTCATTAGGCTACATTTTTTTAAATGATTTTTTTTATATTATGTCGCAGAAAAACAAAATACTCAATATCAGTTTTTTTTCTCAATGTCGTGTAGCCCTACTATAGATGTCATTATTAATTGATTATGAACGAACTCCGGTCATGTTTTAATGCATTCATACAGTTTATCTTATATTTTAATGTAAATTAGATGATACTGTGCATTATAAATCAGTAATCCGGTGCATTATAAACAATATTAATAACACTTCATATCACAAAGCCACACTTGCACCAACATACAATGCCTTATGGATAGCAGGACTCTAAAATTCTTTACGTATAAAGCTTAAAAGTTTCTGTAAGTTGGAGAAATAGTATCACATGATCCTAACGTAAGATCAGCTCAATAAACCAGCTATACCTCCCCCCTCTCTTTCCCACTCTCTCTCTCTCTTTCGCTTTATCTCTCTCAGCCAATATGAAAAGAATTAAATCTGAATGTAAACTGCAACAAAAGCAAAAAAAGCTGTCTTTGCGTGATAGTGCATGACTTTGAGTTAAAGCCAACTCCATCTCGCTGACACTGTTATCCTGTTATGGACCACTGGCTTAATCTGACCAAAGACAAGACAGATATGATAACACAGCAAGTCCAGGAAAAACTCTTCAAGTAAATGGTCAGTATATGAAGAGTCTGGAATAAAAGCATACTTTACATTCTCTTCACATTGCAGTGCAGGATAAAGGAGTAAGGGCTCAGCTTAGTAAGAGTTTCAAACAGAGGACGCTGCATAAATATGGTTTATAATAATTACATGTATATATTTTTTTTATTTATTAATTTAACAAGATTCTAATCCTTTTTTAAAAGGTTGTAAAGTGTAAACAGAGCTAAACCAGATTTTATAGCATAAAGCAATTCTTGGTATTAGGCAGCATTTAATATCTTCCATGGCATATTGTATTTTCCGTACAGCCTATAAATACAAATTATTTTCTCTGTTATCAATCAGGTGCCTTTTTAAATGGCTACTATAATTAGCAGAAATCAAGAGAACTAGACCGGAGTTATAATATTAAACATACTGTAATATAAGTGGGAAAATGATCTGCCAGTATTGACAAGTTAATATTTTAAAGCCATAAACTTCCATATGTAACGCATGGGTTAATATGCATCAGGAAACCAACAGTTAATTTTTGACAGGAACAAGTGTTATAATATGTCATATCTGTACTATAGGTTTCTTAAGTCACAGTGCTCTAACTTAATGTCCTTAATAAACTTAACGTGTGGATTTACTACATTGATTAATAAAATCCCCTGAATTAAAACATTACTACCAAGTCTTTTATGGCTTAGAGTTTTGAACATGGAATAGTTGAGTTGCTGGAGATGACATGACCCCAGAGTCTGAGCCGACTGACCCCTCCATCGGGAGCAATTACCAGCCTTACATGACTTACACTCCCACACTGCAGCACACACTCTCCAGAATAGAAGTGCTTGTAGTGAGGCTTCAGCTGAAGGAAAACATAGAAGGATATTTATTTCCCCCCCTAATATAAAAAATCTGTTTATAAAGCAATAGGAAGCATGCTCATACTTTCTGAGGCAGAAGAAGCATTTTCCATGTGGGGCCTGTGTCACTGCTCCACTTCTGTCCTATATAGGTTTTTTCCTCCTCTGGGGTTAAATTACATGCCTCAATTTTACACCAGTCTGGGAAATTACCTTAATTACAAAAGAGAATGTAAATTTAAATATTAAAAAAAATATGATATTATCAAAGCGATGCTGAACTGTCATCATAGTGCACCTTTAAATTGATTGGTGTCTATCTCAACTCTGCTGATCACACCAGGATGCCCAAGTCTGAAGATGGCCCACTCAAATCCAGGTACCTGCAGGATGCCCTTCTCATCTGTCTGGGTAAGTATGTAGCATAATATCAGTGTAATCATACTAGATCAGGCTCAGCTTTAGATGATGTATATTAAAGAAAATATTATCATGTAGTAAGATGATGATTCAAAACACAATCACCAGATCTTAAGTGAACATTTCACCTCCTGAAGAGGAGACTGAACAAAGAACTTCCCAAAACAAGCAACTACTAAAAGCAGTGTTCAGTGCAAGCTTGGAAAAGCATCACAAAACAAAACTTTAATGATGGCAATGATTCAGATAATGTAAGTCAAGCAATCTGCAATAAAAATGGTTTGTTCCAATATTTTTGTCCACCAAAAATGCCAGGTTTTAGCTAACCCAAATGTTATTCCAATACTTTTGGAGTTGACTGACCCACTCAGTCAGTGTTTTATTGGATACTAAACCACATTCATTCATATCTAGAGGCTAATAATAACAATATAATAATAATTAGTAGTAGTAGTAGTAGTAGTAGTAGTAGTAATAGTATGAGTATTTATAGATGTGAAACGATTAAAGGAGTTTATTTTACTGTTAACACTTTGGGACGATCCAGGCGTCGTGCGGTCTCCCACCCATCAGCCATGCTGTCAGCGCTTCCCAAACCTGCAAAAGTACAAAACCGTAAAGATTTGTAAAGACTGCCAGACGATATCCTCTTAACAAAATTTAAACACATTTGCAGGAGTAAGAAAAATATGTCCGTGTTCCAAAGTTTATTCTTGAATTAATTTAACAGAAGGATCAAAAAAAAAGGAATAGAAAAGAAAAAGAAGCAAGGATGTCAAGATGTTCTCTTGCGCATTCAGTACCGATCATGTTACGAGGGTGACCAAAATGTGCATCGCTGTAGCCCACACACACTCCACCACTGACCAGTGAGACAAGATCTAGCTCCTCATGACTGGATACACTGGACCAATCTTTTTTCCCAACGCCATACACACGCAATCTCGCAATACCGCCATCTGTCAACAGTTGGTTAAACGCACATAGTAAAATGCGACTTTTTCGTTTATTTTTATTTTTTAAATTGCTATGTGTATTTACTGTAATATTATTCTTCATTCTGAAATGATCTAAGATTGTGTGTTTATGTTACCAGGATACATGTTCAGCCGGATGTGGGTCACTCGATGCGGGAAGGTGACACTGAAAAAGTTGTGGCAGGTATCGGAGTATCCAGGCCTCAGCATCGTTGATACAATCTCTTTCCAGCTTTCTGAGTGAAGCTGTCAGGCACGGGTTGGATTTGACTTCTTTCTCAATTACTAGGACTATTTAAATGTTAGTAAAAAGGATTTATTATACCTGCGCTACAGCATTAAACTGGCTCTCTGAAGCAGCCATACCCGTACGGTCTCCCTCAAGAACTAAAGACGGCACTGACAGTCCATCTGTAACACAAACGGGAGCTTGTTAAATCTGTTCTAAAAGCTGTGAAATACTAAAAGTATCAGTTAAACTTCACAGATTTTAACACTGATGCTCTTCTAATCCATCAACTAGTGAACTGGTACGAATGTATATATTTATATATAGTCTTAGGCTGCATTTACACTGCTGATCTTGATGTCCAATTCCGATTTGGTGAGTATACCCTATTTTTTTAATGACTTGCTTACATCTTTTAAAACCGACCTGTATCCAATATTTGCATTTACACTATACACGACAAAACAACCCAAGGAAGACGTACTGACTGGAAAAGGAAGTAAAATCAGTGCGATAATCAATGAACGCAATGGACAAAGATGGAACAATTATTCAGTATGTTTCTTCCGCATTATATTTAAAAGTTGGCAAAAACAATTCTTTCTTTTCTGAGAGAGAAAAAAAGCCTGGTGTGTGTGTGTGTGTGTGTGTGTCAGCCGCAGCAAGTGGTACAGAAAAAAAAACTTTAACCGTGAATTAGTCAAACTGCCTCTGTCTCCAATATGGGTCTCGAACATTTGTTACACTGAGCAAAATAAATAAATATCGATGTTGATGTCCACTTGATTTGACGTCATACACTACCGCCGCTTATTCAGTAACATTCGACTCGCATCAACAAGTGAAAATCCGATCTGTCTGTTTACACTGCAGACGCTAATGCATTGATTGATGCATGATTTATATCCGATTTATTTTCACATACGAGACCTAAATGAGACCTGAGACAGATCCATGTGGGGTTTTTTTCTGCTTACACTGTCATTAATCATATCCCGCGATGCCACACTGGGGGAAAAAATCAGAATAGGGTCACTTGATAAGTGCAGTCTAAATGTGGCCTTACAGATCATTTAGTAGCAATCTTTTCCAGAGCAACATACAAAAGGGCTGGGAATCTCATTATAGAACAGATCAATACTGGTAGGCTAGAGCTCAAAACAAAGTGTAACAACCCCCTAAAAAACGGTTTAAAAAGCAGCATAGATAAAGAGCAACATAGAAAAAAAGCAATCTTTTTAATTTACATTAACATTATCATGTTAATGGGCAGCACGGAATCTTTGGACTTTGGACGAGTCTACTTGTGTGTCTGTTTTTGAAACATTTTAACTGTCGTACAGTTCCACAGTCCTGAAGTGCGCCGTGGGGCTCATGTTCGTACAGTCTGACAAACAACAATCGCAAAAATACAGACTATGGAAAATCACACAGTGTAAACCGGCTTTAGTCATTCAAATTAAAGGTCTGTCAAAACGTATCCAAAAAAAGAGTCGGTGTGGGTAAAGATTTTTTATTCAGCCAATCAGAAGCCATCTCTGTTTACTGAAAGCCAGGAGCGACTGATTGAAAAGGTGGAATCAGTGTTTCTTCTGGTTAATTGGAATAAAAAACTGGCACCCCCACCAACATTTTCTGGATACCCCTAAGATGTGGGTAATTGTTCACATGGTTACTATACAGTGCATTTTTAATCGTAACTCCTCTATACACCATTTCTGGTTGCCGTTACATACCAAGACAGGCAGCCTGAATAGAAATGGATGGTGCGTAGTTTCCTGTGAAGAACGACGTGTCCACATCAAAGCCATGAATGACACCAGGAACTCCCAGCTGCACAATGCACCAATCGTGACCTTTAACACAAGACAAAAGAAACTATAGCATGCATCATTTATTAGATCAATACGTGACTTTTGGGCAGGCGGGAGTTTGAAGGCGGCAGGATTATAAGACAGTCCCACATAGCTAGGTCAGATAGACTTGTCCAGTTGCCATACTTCAAAGAGCTCTTTTCCTTCCAGTTATTTTATTGATCCAAGTAGAGCAGATAGATGAGGTTTTTTTTAGAGAAGGTGGCTCACAATACACACACTCAACAAATGAATGAAGTAGATCAATGTCAAGGTTACAGATAAGAAAATACCGTCTGAGAGAATAAAGTCAGAGAACAAAGTGAAATTTTCCTATAGGAATAAAATAATACCTGGTATCCGTTTCCGTCTTGTTTCCCAACCGTCCATCCATTTACCAAACTCAGTAAAAGCTGAGGCATGGAATTCTGCAGGCTCCCTCTTTAAAGCCCAATTTTTCAATAATAAAGTAGTTGTTAAGAAAAATACATTATGTTTAGAACACAGGTGGATTTTACTGCTGAAATATGTGAGCGTTTCTATGTGGCTGGTCCTTTTACCTTCAAGAGATTTCGAGCAGGAGCAAACCACTCATCCGTCGCAAAAATCACCTGGAGAAACAAATCGGGTAGCAATTTAAACTCAGAGGAGTTTCTGGTCCATTCAGGGGGCCGACTGACATTATTCACAGTTATTCAGAAGGCGGCTTTGGTGTGCTGTATTTGTGGTCAGTTTTTACCTTTCCTCCCACTGTCTCACATGCCAGATTATTAAACTGCACAAAATCTGGTTGACCGGAGTTCAATTTCACAGCTGATCGCTTTGCCATCCTCGATGTGAAATACTAGAAAAAAATAGCTATAAGCTCTTGAGAATCGCCTGCAAATAAACGCTTCTTTCACGTCCTAGTGAGTTTTTCAGGTGGAAAAATTGTGTGTTTACTAAAAAGGTCGAACAGAGCAAAGTACACATTCAGAGCAAGCTGACTGGAGGGGTTTTTTAAAGAAAAAAATATACTGTGATATGTAGAGAAGTTTACCTCAACTTTATGCATTTAAAATAATACTTTGGCTCAGCAAATCACAATAATTGTATTTCCAATAATAATAATACTATAATAATTACTTTTAAAGGGATATATGAAGTATTATTTATCGACAAAGCAGCAAATATTTTAATTTTTTCTCTTTACTTATATTGTATAACCTAAATTCTGGAAAAAGTTGGGACGTTTATTAAATTTAAATAAAATAAATACTTTCGAATCACATGGCTGCATTTACACAGCAGGTCTTGATGTCAAATTCAGATTTTGTGACATATATACATATCATATACTATATATATATATATATATATATATATATATATATATATATATGATGATATATATGATATGATGAGATGCTTATGTCATCTTTTAAAACTGACCTGTATCCGTATATATATATATATATATATATATATATATATATATATATATATATATACACACACACATATATATGCATATATATATATATATATATATATATATATATATATATATATATATATATATATACACACACACACACACATATATACATACACATATATATATATATATATTATATATATATATACACACACACACATATATACATACATACAGTTATATATACAGATATACACTGCTCAAAAAAAATAAAGGGATTGGGGAAATTCAGGTCTGGGGAACGAGCGGGCCAGTCCATAGCATCAATGCCTTCGTCTTGCAGAAACTGCTGACACACTCCAGCCACATGAGGTCTAGCATTGTCTTGCATTAGGAGGAACCCAGGGGCAACCGCACCGGCATATGGTCTCACAAGGGGTCTGAGGATCTCATCTCGGTACCTAATGGCAGTCAGGCTACCTCTGGCGAGCACATGGAGGGCTGTGCGGCCCTCCAAAGAAATGCCACCCCACACCATTACTGACCCACTGCCAAACCGGTCCTGCTGGAGGATGTTGCAGGCAGCAGAACGTTCTCCACAGCGTCTCCAGACTCTGTCACGTCTGTCACGTGCTCAGTGTGAACCTGCTTTCATCTGTGAAGAGCACAGGGCGCCAGTGGCGAATTTGCCAATCTTGGTGTTCTCTGGCAAATGCCAAACGTCCTGCACGGTGTTGGGCTGTAAGCACAACCCCGCCCTGTGGACGTCGGGCCCTCATACCACCCTCATGGAGTCTGTTTCTGACCGTTTGAGCAGACACATGCACATTTGTGGCCTGCTGGAGGTCATTTTGCAGGGCTCTGGCAGTGCTCCTCCTGTTCCTCCTTGCACAAAGGCGGAGGTAGCGGTCCTGCTGCTGGGTTGTTGCCGTCCTATGGCCTCCTCCACGTCTCCTGGTAGCGCCTCCATGCTCTGGACACTACGCTGACAGACACAGCAAACCTTCTTGCCACAGCTCGCATTGATGTGCCATCCTGGATGGGCTGCACTATCTGAGCCACTTGTGTGGGTTTGTAGACTCCGTCTCATGCTACCACTAGACTGAAAGCACCGCCAGCATTCAAAAGTGACCAAAACATCAGCCAGAAAGCATAGGAACTGAGAAGTGGTCTGTGGTCACCACCTGCAGAACCACTCCTTTTTTGGGGGTGTCTTGCTTATTGCCTATAATTTCCACAACAGCATGTGAAATTGATTGTCAATCAGTGTTGCTTCCTAAGTGGGCAGTTTGATTTCACAGAAGTGAGATTGCCTTGGAGTTACATTGTGTTGTTTAAGTGTTCCCTTTATTTTTTTGAGCAGTGTATATACGGATACAGGTCAGTCATCATATATATATATATATATATATGTGTGTGTGTGTGGTGTGTGTGTGTGTGTGTGTGTGTGTGTGTGTGTGTAAACTGACCTGTATCCGATATCTGCATTTACACTATATACGGCAAATCTACCCAAGTAGGAGGACGTACTGACCGGAAAAGGAATAATCAATGATGCAATAGACAAAAAATGCTTTCCCGTCGGCAAAACAACGCTCTTTTTTGGCGAATACTGAGAGATACTGAGTGTGAGTGTGTGTGTGTTTCCGATCAGCGCGCGAGGTATCAAAAAAACTTCAACCGTGGATTGTTACAACTGCCTCTACTTTTAATCTAGGATTTTCATCTAAACATTTGTTACAGTGGGGAAAAAAAATATATATCAAAATACACCGTTGCTCTGAGTATATCGAGGTATATATATATTTATATTGTATATCGTTGTTGGTGTCCACCTGAGTTGACGTCACGCACCACTGTTGCTTATTCAGTGACTCGCAAATCGCAAAATCCGATGTCTGTTTACACTGCACATGTTACTGCGCGAATTTCATTAATATCCGATTTATTACCACCTACGAATGAAGCCTGAATCCTATCTGAAAAAAAAATATCGGAATCCATGTGCCTTTTTTCAGCTTACACCGGCATGAGTCATCTGTGCCCCATTTGGGTTAGGGGTTAGCTTTAGGCGATGTCAGTGGCACCTTGGTGGTGATGGTTGTGGGGTTTAAACCCTAATTTTCTATTCAGCAACTGGAAAACAAGTACTGCAAAATTTAGTTGCATAACCTAAGATGGAGGGGGGGCGGGTGCAAACAAACTAAATGGACTGTAATGTAATGTTTATGTTAAAGTCGACTGGTATATAATGTAATAAACGTACCATTAGTGTATTTAAGATCAATGTGCGTTAATTTATTTTATTCAAATGATCAAGCTATTTATATAAATCGTATTTAGAGGTGAAAATTGTAACACTAATGTTATCCACTAGAGGTCACTAAAGTAAACACACTTAAAGACATGACTTGCGTCACAATGATCCAAAAATATAAAAAGCGATATTGAACTTTTCACTTCAAACTTTAAGTGTACAGAACTGCACTGTCTGCCACACACGTATGAGATGCAGTTAATTGTTTGATAAAATGATATAAATCAGCCGTAGAATATGTTTTACCATAGCAAATATTCTGCAATATATTTTTAACTTACCATGCCACCACTGCACACATCTGTTGGATGGACCCCATTCACTGCAGCATGGCCTGATAGACTACACACCAAGTTTACTAAATCTACTCGAATGCCAGAAGAACATAAATCAAACAGACTCAGTCTGTATTCTTAGCAGGACTGAACACTACAACTAAAAATTAACATGACTTTTTCCCCCCAATTTCTTGCAGTTGTGGGGAGGAATCAGTGTGTAAAGTCATCTAGTTTGAGTTTTGGTTTCAGTTAGAATACAAAGTGTTACCGTTTTGTGAAAAAAAAAAAAGACTAGAGGACATGGACCTTTACAGGTGTTTAAAGATCACCAGGCTTAGAGCTATAATAATTCTGACAGCTGGCGTTTTTTTTTTTTTAATTTATGTTACGTCTCCCATCTATAAATGGCTTCACTTATGGCTGCAGAAACCTTTCATTAAAAGATTACAGACAAGGCAGATGTCATCCAGACCGACATACAAGAGTGCATCAAGTCTTCATCACCATAGATTAATAGTGGTTAATTAAATCAAAATAAATGTAATAAATTAGATGCAGAGAGTCAGAAGTCACCACACATTAAGAACCGACACACGGGTGCACATGGTATACAAATTTATTTTGCCATCTGCACTCTACAGTTGGAACTCTGGGAATTCAAATACAACATCTTTGCCTGTGAGCTTCTTGTAGACACCAGCGAAGGTCTCAACCTAAAAAAAAAGAAACAGGAGATTTAATGCACACTGATGCTTCGAATAGGGAATTTAAAGATTAAACCTAGTAAAAAAAAAAGGGCAAGTCAAACTAGCAGTTCCCTTTTTTTTTTTAAATAAATACACTGCAGTCAACAAAATCCAAAAATGCTGATGTCAAATTATGACCAAACCAAAAAGTCAACCTATTAAAGAAACGTACAAGCGCCGTAGAGAGAATGTGCACTGCATGGTTTACCTCCCCAGTAACTGCCGTGAGGCTCTGGGAAGACCTAGGAATATACAGGACGCCGTCCTCACCAGCTAAAAGCCGGGGACATGCATGCTATCCAACGTCGTGGAACGGGACTGTACGTCATGACACCGAAGTGCTACGCTCCCATACGCCACACGGACAGAGCCACATGAGGACCGACTCACGGGATGTCCACGTTGGTTGTGTTGAAAAAAACCCCCAAAAAACCAACACTTACTTTGTGTTCAACGTTGTTCTGCTGTGCCTTGTCGAGGTGGACCTTGATGAGCCGACTACTGTCCAGTTTCACGCGAATCCTTTTGCCAACAATCTCACTGGGGTAAACCAGGTCTTCAAGGATAGCATCGTGCACGGCAGTAAGAGTTCGGCTGCAGAACAGAAACACACGCTTATATTTAAGTTAAACAGAGAACACACGAATTTACCACCACCTGCAAACTCAATTCTTACATCCGAGAGTACTTGGGTTTGAAAGCTTAATGCTTAACTATTCCCACATCTCTATTAAGAGTTTAGAATAAGGTATTTAAATGTTTCTGCATAAAGTCTGTCATGATGTAGTATGCAAATTAGAGGACGACATACGAAAAGATTTAAAATAGCAATTGGGAAGCGGGGCTATTTCACAGGAGAAAAACAAAAGCTTAGACTGCTGTAGTTTAGCCGTATTGGTCATTTGAATTTTTAAACTGTGGGTGGTATAACAATACACCACATTTAAGGCATTTTATAAGCACTTGCACATGAATAAAGTGATCATGTACACTTGGCGGGGGAGGGAGGGGGATCCAACCATAGACCAATTCTACTTAAACAAGCTTTTTAATGACCGAAGTGCAAAATGTTTCATCTCTTGGACGTTATTAAAAAAAATCTATAATAATCAACTGATTGCCTAAATCGCTAACACTTCCTAAATCATGATTTGAAGATTGTACACTGCATGGTTTACCTCCCCAGTAACTGCCGTGAGGCTCTGGAAAGACCTAGGAATATACAGGACGCCGTCCTCACCAGCTAAATGCCGGGGACATGCATGCTATCCAACGTCATGGAACGGGACTGTACGTCATGGCACTTTAGTGCTACGCTCCCATACGCCACACGGACAGAGCCACGTGAGGACCGACTCACATGGGATGTCCACGTTGGGTTTATACATAAATCTTCACTGTCCAGTACAAGCACATTAAGCATTCAGTCATGTGTCAGTCAGTAAAATGGCAAGTCTTACCTTCTTGGGCGCTTTTGCTTGTTCTTTGTACGGCTTTTCCTTGTGGGCTTGGGCAGGATTCTCCTCTGTAAATAAACACCCTTGTATTAAAAATGGGCAACATTTAAACGTTCAAGTCTGGCAAACATTTTGAACTTGTGCACTGCATGGTTTACCTCCCCAGTAACTGCCGTGAGGCTCTGGGAAGACCTAGGAATATACAGGACGCCGTCCTCACCAGCTAAAAGCCGGGGACATGCATGCTATCCAACGTCGTGGAACGGGACTGTACATCATGGCACTGTAGTGCTACGCTCCCATACGCCACACGGACAGAGCCACATGAGGACCGACTCATGGGATGTCCACGTTGGTTTTTAAAAAACAAAACAAAACTAAGCTTCTTTAAGAACTGATCAATTATGATCAGACAAAATGGTTTTAGTCTAGCATTTGGCTACTCAGCCTAAAAAGAATTTTTTTTGGAGGAAGACATGCTAAAACTTGGACGCAAAGAAGTTTATATTTCTACAAGAGTACTGATCAATCATTTCCTGTTTCAAAAGCAGAGAAAGATTCCTGCATGCTACTGATTTTGACTGATGTTATAACTGTACTTTTGGGCAAAAAGCACTTGAGCTCATGATCCTTATTGTTGAATCATCATAACCAACACAACAAGCTACTAGTCACATTGTCAATTAAATCTGTACAACTGCGGACAAAGCTACACGTGTCAAACTACTTGGAGCCATCATTCCTACCCTAGAGTTTTCTTTAGCGAATAAGGTGACTGCAAGCACGATAAACCACATACCTGCTTGACTAGTAAATGAAAGGTGCCTACTCTATATGCACCACCAACACTATTTCTAAAGTAGCAGTAATGGCATTAATCAAGACAAAAGTCAGCTTAAATTTCCTCACCTGTGCAATAAAGACCACATGCTTGCCGCTGAATTTCTTCTCCAGCTCACGCACAAGCCGCACCTGAATCTTCTGGAAGGCCTTCAGCTGGGGTACGGGCACGAAGATGATGATTGCTTTTCTGCTACCACCAACCTCGATTTCCTGATTTAAGAAAAAAATAAAATAAAATTAGGCTCAACCCTCTTAATCTTGCCAATACCACACTACCCGTACAGCAGAAGAAACATCCTTAGATGTTGAAGATTGTGCACCGCATGGTTTACCTCCCCAGTAACTGCCGTGAGGCTCTGGGAAGACCTAGGAATATACAGGACGCCGTCCTCACCAGCTAAAAGCCGGGGACATGCATGCTATCCAACGTCGTGGAACGGGACTGTACGTCATGGCACTGTAGTGCTACGCTCCCATACGCCACACGGACAGAGCCACATGAGGACCGACTCACGGGATGTCCACGTTGGGAAATTAAAAAAAAAAAAAAAATTTGAACTATACAAAGAGGGAAAATACCAGTTGCCTTAACAGAGTGATTAGAAACTTGGGTACTTAAATCGGAATAGGTTGGTCGATCTATTAGACCAAAATTAGTGTCCCCAACTTCCCCAAAAAAGTTAAGCAGGCATAGAAGCATAAAATTGTAGGTCATAAATCTTAAGCACCTGCAATTTCTTAACCTGCATTATTGCACAGCTGGAATTAGCTCAGCAGTTAAGATGTTTGCTGATCAGAAGATTGGGGGTTTCATTCTCAGCACCACCATGTTGCTATTGCTGTGCCCTGAAAAAGGACCTTTATTGCTCAAATAGATAAACAAGACAAGGATAAAGGCATCATCAGTTTTGCAAACGGTTGTGAATGCGATATAAAAAGTCCCAGAGCAAATGCATAACTGTCCCAAGTGACTTATGCCAGACAATTGAGTGCGCACAGCCCAAAAAAAGGGTATGTGTATTATGTGATTAATTCGGCTTTTAATAAATTCTCCTTAAGGTTTTTTTTTAAACTAAAATGCATTTAGACAGCAATGACTGCATAATAGCAGCCAGAAGCTGACAATCTATTTGGTAGAAAGGCACACTTCATCTGCTCAACTTTAAAGTAAGGAATCTATAAAGTGCTGCACACTATTACTGCATTTCAATGTAGTTTATAAATCTCTCAGTATGACAGTCTTTATGAAGTGGATGTTATCGCAATTTGGTGAATAAAATTCTTTATAAATAAATGCTGTGAAATAGAAATATTTAGGTCAATTGTGGGCCATGACCACTTGGTATGACACACCTGAGACCATCAGCAGACACTGAACATCCAACATCCTGAACGCAATGATGTAAATACTTAGTCATTTAAGTTAATGTTAACTTCCAAAAATGTTTTAACAGTAAAGTGTTGTGTTTTGTACTAAAGCCTAATTGATTGTATTTCATGGCCAGATTTTCGTAAAATGTTTATTTACACACCCTGTAAGGTCCAATGTAGGAGGTACTTTTCCCTCCCCACGTTTCTCTATGGGTTCAAAAGCCATCAAAGTGTGGCCTATGCCATGTGTATTCTACCAGGGAAACGATCACACAAACATGCTTGTCGTGTTAATGATAAATTGTATTCAGAACATTGGTTAGTCTGTGTTAATTAGAATGAAGATGATTTCCTAACCTTAGCAGCAGTAATGTTAAGCTCCCTCAGCTGAGCCTTCAAGTCAGAATTCATCTCCAGCTCGAGAAGAGCCTGTCAACAGAAAGACAAATCAAGATGTAATACCAGCCCTGCAGAACATCAGGAAGAAGTGAGGAGTGTGTGTTTGTGTCTTTACCTGGGAAATGCCGGACTCGAATTCATCGGGCTTTTCGCCATTCGGCTTCACGATTTTCGCGCTGCTACTGAACATGGCCTATGACTGAAACACAGAAGCAGTCAACCAGTCAGACAAACGGTTAATAAATAAAATAAGTAAAAACACTTTAGCAGTGTGTAAAGTAGATTTAGTGCCTACTCGCAGAAATGAAGCTACAAAAGGAGTCGTTTGCGCGAGAAGTGATGTCGGCGTGGTGTCATTAGCAACAAGAGCTAACATCATTCCCTCAATAGAAAGACGACTTCAATAGTCAGCTAACAAACCCACTTTCATAAAGTTTTATATACAAACAAACGGCAAAAGCTTTTAAATTAAATTAACTAAAATAAATTGTTACTACCTCAGAGCCCCAGGCTCAAAAAACCCTTTTCTTCCGCGCGTCTTCATGTACAGCGAGTCACCTCGGCTAGTCACGTCACGACTCCAAAAAAATACTTTCTCCAAAGAGCCATCCGACTTAACAAACATCTTTATCTAACGTATCTCGGTGTAATTAACCGATATAAGCGAATAAAATCTAAATAATCTGTCTATTTTCAACATTTTAGCACGTTATCTGTTCAAGAGATTATACTGAACTAACCTACCTCAGTCAACGACGGCCTGGAAAGAGACCGTAATCTCGCGAGAGGCCGGTAAAAGCCCATCGCCCCAAAGGATCATGGGAAACCTGCGCGGGAAATGCATTCGTGCTTCTAGTCTGTAGAGGGCGTAAGGTGTCAATAAAAAGTGCGCATGCGTGAAAACTAAAGCCTGAACTTTCTGTATCAAGAGAGATTTATTACATTTACATATCTGGCAGACGCTCTTATCCAGAGCAACTTTCATTTAATTTATATAGCTGGGCAATTGGGATTAAAGGCCATGATCAGGGGTCAAGCAGTGGTAGCTTGCTGGTGCTGTGAATCAAACCTATAATCTTTAGGTTAGCAGTTCAACACCTCGCATCAAAACATGCGTTTTAATTAAAATACACTAGTGTTTTTATTTGTCAGAACTAAAATACTCACTTTCAGTAGAAAGTGCGATTCAGGAAAGGCTTTTAACAAGAAGGTTTAATGGAACAAGTTTTGTTTGTAGTTTAAACCAAAAATCATCAGTTAATTTGGCCTTTATGATTCTAGGTCTAATCCTGAGTTTGTGGTCATCTCTGAGTGAAGTTTCTATGCTAGGTTTCACTATAGTTTTCCAAACACAAGCCAGATTAATTTCTCTGGATGTGCCTCCATGGAGTCCTGCCATAGACTGGGCATCACAGCCTGCGGACTCGGCGGTTGACGGGGAGAAAGTGGTAGCGCAGTATTTAAGGTGTTGGACTGCTAATTGGAAGATCGGGTTTGATTTCCTGCACCACCACTGCTGGGCCCCTAAGCAAGGCCCCTAACCCTTTATTGCACAGTTGTATGTAAAGTTGTATCGCTTTGGATAAGGGCGTCTGCCAATTGCTGTAATGTTGAAGGAACATACCCTCAAGATGTAGCAGCTTATTAACTGAGGGTTCTAAAAAGAAAGTAAACTACAAAATTATAAAAAACATCGAAAATCTTTTTAAACTTCCAAAAAATACATAAACAGTCATTTTTACCGCTCGCAGTTCGTTAATTTCAGTCTCTAACAAACTGTGACCACTAATTTGAAGACTTTCGGTTAAAGTTCCAACACCACTCATCTGCCACTGCTGGGCTCCTAGGCAAGGCCTTCAACCCCAGCATTAGACAGATGCTCTTATCCCAAGCAATATACACTGATCTCTTCTATACAACTGAGTAAATTGGGGTTAAGGGCCCTTTTTAGGGGCTCGGCAGTGGTGGTAAGAGTTGAACCGGCAACCTTCCAATTAGTAGACCAACACATTAACCACTGAGCTACCATTTCTTCTCCTCCTTTAGACGTCCAAACAACCAACACACTGAAAAGTTTTCAGGTAAAATACACGATAGAAATGTTTATATAATCTCCAGAGGCAAGTGAGAGCTGGGAAGATTTAAACAGCAGGAAAGAAGATGCTAATACTGTTTCAGCCCTTTTAATGGCATTGACGATGTGGCATAAATTAGGCATTATTTTGTTAATTGGTAAACATTCACTAATCAGTAAGCAGTCAGAGATATGGAGATGTTCCAAACTGTCTTGGGAGGATTTGCAGAACTCTATGGCATACATTGCTATTTATTAAGATCTAAATATCTATATTCCATAATTAACTATAAAAAACTAAAATAAATATATAAGTTAAAAACATAAAATAAATATATAAGTTAAATTCTGCACAATCCTGATAAAATAACAGGATTCTATGATTTTAGCCAATACACAAATGTGGTGTTTGGGGAGGGACACATTTTACAAAAGCAAATATCCTCATTAGATTCCCAGGCTACTCAGATCTAGTCTGATTTTTAAAAACCAATATGTACTTGAATTTTGTATCGCATCAAAAGAAAATAAAAACAACATAAAATACATCTTACCTCGATTCGCCGATATTTTTTTAAAAAGATAAATTAGTTACCCTACAAAAATACCAGTTTAATAAGGATTAGAAAACTTAAATGTACTATTAATTGCCAAATCACCAAGCATTACTCTGTAGGCCAGTGGGTGGCAGTATTACACCGAAGCTTCCCAGCATTGTTGCATTAAGCACAGAAGAAGCAGTACAGCTGCTCACGTGCAAAAAGTGAAGTTTAAAAGTTTTAAAATTGCTCGCCACGGGAAGACAATAAAGCATGTAATGATTGCGGATCATTAAATTATTATTTAAAGAATAATTGACTCCAAGGGATTTTTTTTAAATACATAATTTACAGTATGTACTCTTTAGCCTCCACCACAATAGGTCGCCGTATGCACCCATTTTATAGAAACCCGCTATAAAACCAGGGCATTGGACACAGTAACTTGATTAATTAACATACTTATTTAATTTAATTGATCTACTTTTATATAATATGTAAAATTGCTATCGGAGACGTAGGCCCACACTTCATTACCATAGGTGGCGATAATGCACCTTAACGTTGGACGCCGACCGCTATAAAACAACGAAAAGAAGAAAAGGGACGTTGGTTGTATTCGAAAATATAACTAGGTAAAATACAGTTAATAAATTTCCTTAGTCGAAAATATATATTTTTAAATTAATTAGTAAGAGTATTCTTTCCTTATTTCTGATTCAAACTCCAGTTCAGTAGGTGGCGGTAACGCACCGGAAAAAAAACCCTACTTTAAAAAAAAAGAAGAAGATGGACGCTGAACACTCCTGTCCAGTTGGTGGCGGTAGATAAGCTAGTTGATAAACTAGTAGAAGAAAAAATAAAGCCAAAATAGGGCAGAAGTTTGATAGTGCGTTCTGTTAGAAGGTTTATGTAGTTTTACTGTTATTTGCTGAGTATTATTATTATTAATAATAATAATTAATTGGATTTATTTAAATTTAACGGTAGTTGTAGATTTAGAGCGCTGTCTTTCCCGCAGTGGCGGTGGTTATTGTGTCTGTTAGCATGGACTGAATAAAGGTTATGTTGAGATTATTCCGTGTTTGCAGTTTTGTACGCAGGTCTTTGTGTATCAGCGCTGAAATAATGGGTAAAAGGAGCGGATTCTTTTACGCCGTCAGGACAGGACACAGACCTGGAGTCTACCAAACCTGGTAAGACTGCTTTATATTCTCACAATGAGCACGTTAATTTATTCGAGTGAATTCTGACGCGGTGCTTTAGTTTTTTATTCTTTATTTTTCAGGGATGAATGCAAATTTCAAGTGGACAAATTCCCGAATGCACGCTATAAAAAGTTTGCTTCTGAGGACGAAGCCTGGGCTTTTGTAAGAAACCAACCGACATTTTCAGAGAGTAATCATGACCATCTTCTCCTACATTTATTTAGCTTTCTGGCTTTTGGTGAAATTACTCGGGGAAGTAGGGATTGATGAGGGTTCTGCAGCATCCTGGCTTTGAGTCCAAGAAAAAATGGTCGTCTGGGGTGTTGTAACATAAAAGTAAATCAAATGTGTTAGGAAAGTGGTAGCACAGTGATCAGAAATTGAACTGCTAATTGGAAGGTCTGGGTTTGATTTCCAGCACCACCAAGTTGCCACTGCTGGGCCTCTGAGCGGAAGTCGCCAAAACACACAAAAATAAAAAGCAGGTTTATCCTTGAACTAGTAAATCGATCAGAGAAGTAAGCAGATATGGAGACTAGCAGCTGCAACAGCTTCCCTACACATTACGGCAGGAAGCTTGAAGTCCAGTGCCGTCTTTTCTTCTTCTGCCCCCAGCGCAAAATACGTTCCTGTGGCTATGTTTGGTAGACACCCTTATACATGGTGACATACATTTATCTTTGTTGGGTTTTTTTTGTTTTTTTTATCCAACTAGGCAGTTGATTGTTATGGACCTTCATCAGGGGCCCTTTTATTTTATAAGTTTTAAATGTTTTTTGAAAAATGTTTCTGAGACACAGAAAAAAGAAACAAGGGTAAGAAACAACTTAGCAGTGGTAGCTCAGTGAGTAATCTGTTAGACTGCAGATTGGAAGATCCTTGATTCAAATCCCTGCACTTTATGGCCCCTGAGCAAGAACTATAACCCTCAACCACCCAAATGCCAGGAATGTCAATGGATCTTGTGGTAGTTCTGATGGGGTTTTGGTTTTATAGGGTTGAATTCAAGTCAGTTTACTTGAGTGACCAGTCGGATAGTAATCTCTGAGAACGCTTTGAGAAATGTCGTCGCTTCAGTAATGGTGTGTGTGATCATTTTCACTGCTGTAACAACATTAAAAGCAAAGCCTTGATTTAAGGGCAAAGATATATAAAATATTGTATGAAAGCAAGAGTTGATGGCCGCACTACATATCTGGTAGTGAGTTGGCTTTGTAACATTCTCAGCCTACTGTTTTTGCTACATTTCCTATGTCCTAAGACTAAGACACTTTGCCAATGTTTAATACTCTCATTTGTGTCTCCAGAGTCTGAAACCACTCTGCCTACCACAAGTGTTCCCGCTGCCTCTAAAAGGTCTATTGATGAGGGCGAGTCTGATAAAGGAAGTGTAAAACGAGCGAAACTGGAGCCGTCTGATGCCGACAGTACTACGGGACTCACTTACATGGGTAACAAGCTTGAAACATTTCTGTCAGTAGATGTAAAGCATAATAGAATTCACCTTAACCAGCTGTCAAAACACCAGTGTAATGAGGGAAGGTCTAAGTTGCAGCTGTGTGTGTGTGTGTGTGTGTGTGTGTGTGTGTGTGTGTGTGTGTGTGTGTGTGTGTGTTGGTTCTGGCTGTAGGAGATGCTGTGGTGGTGTACACAGATGGCTGTTGTTCAAAAAATGGAAGACATGGAGCTCGTGCTGGGATTGGAGTGTACTGGGGTCCCAATCACCCTTTGTGAGTAATACACAGTACAGACATTAGCAATCGAGTACTGATAAACGAATACTAACTACAACAGTGCCTGTCAGTCTTCAGTTGAGTTAAATGAACTGGAGTTAAATGGAAACTGCTTTTTTTCAGCCCTGATTTTTCCTCTTTTCAGTAATGTTGCAGAAAGACTATCAGGGCGACAAACCAATCAACGAGCTGAACTACAGGTGAGGAGCAAGCGGTCGCTCTCCGAATAGGGGCGTGTGTGTGCACAATTAAATATTCAAAAATTAAAACGCTATTCGAATTCAGTTTATTTGATTTGCTGGCTGTAAATGAGGAAAATCCACAATAAAATCTGAGCATGTAAAGAAACTCCTATGCATTGGGTGGTGCTGTGGAGCAACTAGTATTTGTAGTGATTAGATTTGATTATTAAATTGCGTTCTCTGCATCTAAACCTAGCAAAATTTAGAATTTTATCAAAAGCATATTTTAATAATTTCTTATTTGAAAATAACCAGATCCGCTTGACAGATTTTATGTCAAAGGTTTGTAGTTATGTTTAAAAAAAAGAAAGAAAGAATAAAATATATACACTTACTGGCCACTTTTTTATTAGCGGCACCTTGCTAGTTGGACCCCCTTCTGCCTTCAGAACTGCCTTAATTCTTCAAGGCATAGATTCAACAAGATGTTAGAAACATTCCTCAAAGATTTTGGTCCATATTGACATGATGACATCACACAGTTGCTGCAGATTTGTCAGCTGGACATCCATGATGCGACTCTTCCATTCCACCCCATCCCAAAGGTGCTCTGTTGGATTGAGATCTGGTGACTGTGGAGGCCATTGTACTAAAGTGAACTCATCGTCATGTTCAAGAAACCATTCTAAGATGATTTGAGCTCTGTGAGGTGGTGCATTATCCTGCTGAAAGTAGCCATCAGAAGATGGGTACACTATAGACTATAGACATTAAGGGATGGACATGGTCAGCAACTACTTAGGTAGGCAGTAGTAGGTTCAAACACTGCTCAGTAGTGTTCAAAACACTCAATTGGCTCAATTGGTACAAAGTGTGGCCAAAGTCTATCCCCACACCATTACCCCCACCACCACCAGTGTGCCAAGAAACTATCCCCCACACCATAAGGCAGGATACACCACCACCACCATGCCTGTTGCCTGAACCATTTTTTTTAAGGCCATGTTTTTTTTTTTTTTTTTTTTTTTCTGACCCTACAATCCGAATGTCGCAGCAGTAACCAATCCAAATCATGTTTTTTTTTTTTTTTTTTTTTTCGCAAGCATTCTGACCTACAATCCGAATTCGCAGCAGCAGAACAGGCAATGTTTTTCCACTTTTCTCTTGTCCAATTTTGGTAAGCCTGTGCAAATCGTAGCCTCTGTTTTCCGTTCTTAGCCTACGAGAGCGGCACCCGGTGTGGTCTAGAGCTGCTGTAGCCCTTCTTCATGGTTCGACGTGTTGTGTGTTCAGAGATGGTGTTCTGCATAACTTGGTTGTAACGAGTGGTTGAGTTACTGTTACCTTACTATCCTCTTTAACCAGTCTGGCCGTTTTCCTCTGATATCAACAAGGCATTTTCATCCACACAACTGCCGCTCCTTGGATATTTTCTCTTTTTCTGACCATTCTCTGAAATCCTAGAGATGGTTGTGTGTGAAAATCCCAGTAGATTAGCAGACATCCATATTAAGCACACTGTCTGTTACAATAGTAATGCGGGTTGTGTTAGCAGAGGTGTACAGTGTTAATTTCTTACAACGTTTGCATATTGTCTTGTCTATCATTCCTTCGTCGTTCCTTATTTCCACCGGGTCACCAAAATGGCTGCATTTACACTGCACGTATCAAGTGACCTAATTCTGATTTTTTTTTTTCCTCCAATGTGGCACAGATCGAATTTGAGTCATGACAGTGTGAGCAGGAAAAAAAAAGAACATGGATTCTCGGATAAGAATAACAAATATTCGAAACACAGATTCGAAACACAGATTTAGTTTTAGTCCACATTTAAAGCAGTTTTTTAAACAGTCCACATTTTAACAGTTAAAGTTTTTTTCTACACACACACACACTAGGCTCTCTTTCTATCTCGGTGGTTCTCCATCTAAAGCAACATATTAAGCATTTTATCTTTGTCTATTGCGTTAATTGATTATCGCAACGCTTTTACTTCCATTTCCGGTCAGTCTGTCCTCCTTGGGTTGTTTTGCCGTGTAAATGCAGGTACCGGATACGGGTCAGTTTTAGAGCCAATGTTGTCACACAAACGATTTAAATGTGGCGGGGCATCTTCTGTTGATAGGTTAGGATTTTAAAAAGTAACGATTAAGTAGTAATTAATGTTGGTATAATGAAACTTCCTCAAATGGATATCTCTTATTAGCACTGAACCTTTTAAAATCAGACATTAACAGAAAATCCTTCGAGTAAGGTTACTTGAGCCACGCAACTTACAAAGAAGCATTTATGTTTTGCCCGTTTATTCCTTTTGGTTTAGGCAGCTTGCAAGGCGCTGGAACAAGCCATAGATATGGACATTAGGAAGCTGGTTCTCTACACGGACAGCAAATTCACTATTAACGGTTTGTTACTTATTCGCCATCCAAGCATTTTGTATATCCTCATTCAGTCTTCTGATTGTAAATATAAATATTCATAATTGTGTAGCTCTTGTAGCGTCTGTAATTCTGCATGTTTTTGTTTTATGAAGGTATCACTAGTTGGGTGAAGAATTGGAAAAACAACGGCTGGAGACTGAAAACGGGTGGTGCGGTGGTCAACCAAGAGGACTTTCAAAAGCTTGATGAACTGAATAATGAGCTGGATGTGAAATGGGTATGTACCCTGTTAAAGTAAGCGTGGTCTGCGTGAGGACGTTGTATAATTGATTTGTTTAAAGTCAGGATGGCTTTTTTTTCTTTTGGCGAAGTTGCTTTGAACAGTTAAATGTTTAAATGCATCAATTGTTATTTGTGGCTATTGGAAAGTCGGTAATTTGCAGACTACGCTTTGACGTCTATCTGTTGAGCCTCAGGAGGTTGTTTTTTGTTGTTGTTTTTTCCCCAATTATTTATGTATACTTATTAAATTTAATTTAAGCATCTCAGTTGGCCGGCGCCGTTGTGTAGTTGGTTAAGGCGGTGGCTCCCACATGCGCAGCTGCGCTCAGGCAACCCGGGTTCGATTCTGGTTTGGGTCCTTTCCGATCCTACCCCTTTCTTTCTCTCTCTCTCGATCTTCCAATTTCATCTCTGTCTGTCCTATAAATAAAGACAAAATGTACAAATAAAAAAAAGTCTCCCTGTGGGCTACATTTTAAACAGTTCCAAACATACAAATGATTTTCTTTTTCAAAAACGATGTATTTCAACTATGTCTAATGCCACACTCGCAGGAGGCCAGAAGTCCAAGTGAGCAAAATGAACCATGCTTTTTGTCTGGGAGGTAGTGGAATTTATCACAGTCAGGTTGATGCGGTACACTCGTTGGTATTTTTAAGCACACATGGGTAAAAGAAACGCATACTGTTGGCTTTTATGCCCTTCAGTCTCCAGCTGTGTGCAGTGATGGAGAGCTTTGGATTTTATTCCTATTTGCCAGTTAAAGTTTACGCTATGAAATGGAAACGTGTAGAATTGTACAGAAAGTGTTAGTTAAAACTACTGATATTTAAAATATAGCAGTATGTTCCTGAAGCGGAACATTCCCTTATTGTCTACTCTCAGATTCTAGTCTGTCCAAAGTTTTAAAACTCTGTTGGTTTAATAATGAGACAGCATTAATCAGCGTGAACACAAGTCTACTTTCACTGATGCTGCAGAACTACACGTCATTCTGTCGAATTGCTCTGTTATGTTTAAGCCTATGTTGGCTTTTACAATTCTAATGTTATAGTTGTGTAGAAAGAGTTGAAAAGACGACTAATTGTATTAATGACGAGCTCTGTTCCTTTCCTGGTAAGGATCTTGAAAAACATCTTGCATGTTCTGAACATCCTAAGAAATTAATGACCAACATTCCAGTACTAGAAAACCTGAGGTAAAAGCCTAATGTCTTGGAAAAATCTTATTGTCCTGAAGGATTTTTTTTTGTATTATTATTTTAACGTAAATTGAAAAATAATGTTCTTAACAAAGTGCTCGGTTCAGGGACTGAGTTTTGACAGGCACAGTCTCGCTCTGACGTAGCAGCGCTGTCTTGTGTTGGCAGTTGCAGGTGCTGGGAATTAAGTGCTTGAATGTTTCAGCAACTTATTGTTTACTGATGAAATGGTTGTCGGGGCAAAAGGAAAGCATGACTTCTTGCTGTCAATGTCGAATGCATATTGAAAATGTGTTGCCGAGAAATGCAAGGCGCTCACAGCGCTAGAACAAAATCTGGAAAACCTGCAAGCAGTCTGAAACAACTGCACTAGAAGTTAACTTAGGGCTTGTCCATTTAATCTTATTACATAAAGTTTTTATGTTTAATCCATTTGGGATTGTTTCTTTTTCAGGTTCAAACGTGGAAATCCTGGATTATTAATAATGAATTCTGAAAAATGCATAGAATAAAACCCATAAATTTTCCTAGACAAAGCTTTTTTTTTTTTTAAATGTATTTGGTTTACAATAGGGCTGTGTATTGACAAGGGCCTTACCATGCAATGCACATTACAATACAAGATCATGACATATGGCAATACAATGCATATCGTAATATTTCAATAAAAACTACAACAAAAATACAAAGCCGGAGGCGCCCCTTTTCCTGCAAGGCTTTCTTTATTCTTTCTGGATGTATGTGTCACAACTGCAGGAGTGGATGCGAGAGTCGTTCGACACACGCTAATGGTTTAATTTAAACATTAATATAAATGTAAATCAATTTCAATCGTATGAATGTATCATTTTTTTAGTAGTGTGTTTTATTTCCTGGATGTTATTCTGTCTCTTACTATTAGAATAAACTTACCTTTAAAAATTATAGACTGGTTATTTCTTTGTCAGAAGGCAAATGTGCAAAACCAGCAGGGTATCATTTTTAGCCGACTCCTTTTTTTTAAGCTGTAATTTATAAATTTTTAAACATTTTTCTCTTAAATTAAATGAGAATATCCAAGCGTTTTTCATTCTCTATCTTTCAGATGCACATCCCAGGTCATGCTGGCTATTTAGGAAATGAGGAAGCAGACAGACTGTCCAGAGAAGGAGCAGCAAAACCTCAGTGATGGCGCCGGATCTCGTCTAACAAACACCGCTCTCTGTTCACGCGGGAGCTCAGGTTGTTCGAGGTGTTTGTGAAATGTTACGGTTGTGCAAAGCAAACTCCTGCACTTTTATTTTTAAGTTGTCTTTTTACTTTTTTCCTGTAAATAAATGTTTGAATTGGATGCTTTGCTAACTTGAGGAAGGGATTGTTTTAAAGGTTTAATGAAACATGACCAGTAATTAAACCAGTAAGTAGACTAAAAATTAAACACACAATCAAATAAAATTCACTGTTCATTTGTGTCAACTCACCAACTGCAATACACAATTTCAACACCAGATGGCACTGCAGTTTTTACTTTTCTCTGGATTGGAGCTAGCAAAGTCTGAAGGCATAGTTTTAAATAATGTTTTTAAAATATGTGAATAATTAGAAATATCTTTGCTTAAAATCTTGTACTGTGAATTACTATCTTTCATCCTGTGGCATTCTTTTTGTGGGGAAGGGATAGTAAGCATAAATATCTTTGTTACAGCAAATATTTGTGAAAACTAACATTTGTGGTTGTCTGGTTACTAAATCAAACTTTGGCACAAAAAAATGCAAAGTGATGGTTAATTATTGCTTAAAAAAACAAAAATCCTGAACATGCCCAGTCCAACCCGCTTATTTGATTTATGTAGAGAGGTTCAGCCTCTGAGTTCTGTGCTCAGCAGTAAGATGGTGTCCTCAGAGCATCGAGTGTTTTCAGTCAGGGTGGATGAGTGCTCTCTGCAGTAAGCCCGTGTCTAGACAGCGATGCTGCACGTTAAAATTCTGATAAGCCCTGCAGCAAAGAGGGAAAGTGAAAACATATTCTCCTTCATGAGAAGAAGGCAGGTGTGAATCCCAGCATGCTCCTCTCTGATCTCCACTGCAGCTCCTCAGCTCCTCTGGAGGCCTGTAGAGATGTGCATCGTTGAGACTGGGATATGAAGGCAATACCTTTGGGCAAGACTGAGAATTCATATAGCTGGCAAGGTGTTGAGTGTGCATCACCTCACACAGCTTCTGGTTGTCTGAGGAGCTTTTTCGCTGTACACAGAACTCTACTGTGTGTAACACACACAGATGACATTAGTATACAGTGCTGTAGTCTTTAGGTGCAGCCCAAAGCCACATATATTAGTTAGGACAACAGCAAAGTACTTAAGATTTAATTCCCTCTGACGGGTAGGTGCATGGCTTTTACTGGCATGATACATACATGCAAGAAATGGGTTCCATAGACTGAGCTTTCTGAATCGGATATCCCTCCACCTTTCTCTGTTTGAGACAGACACCGTGCTAATTCGGCGAAGATAAAGGGAGCGGAGGAGGAGCAGCAAACCCAACGTCATTAGCGTGCATCTGGTCTCACAGCTGACTCGGCTCCTTCAACCTGGGAGCGGAAAGTATAGGAGAATTTTTGATAATGAAGACAGTGCCAGGCCTTCTTTTTGTCGAAACATCAATAGCGGCGCCACGCTGCGCAAGCACAGAGAGCCACAATCAAACACATTGGCTAATCATAACTGAGCCGACATCTGTTTCCATGACAGCTGTCTGGAGCAACATCAGCATAAGTAACTCCCGCCTCAGAACTTAGCCTGACTGTTTGATATCTCGAGTGAAGAAGGGAGGTGTAGACTGTTAGAAAGGCTGGCTGGTTTGTTGTTTGGTTGCGCTTTATGTAGAAAAGGAAGGAAGTTTGAAGAGTGGGATCAGAAAGCCAAGTGGTGAGTGAACCAAGTCCGATGAGCTGTGTGAGAAGCGCCTTGAGTGAAGAGAAAAGCAATACAGACACTAAGGAAGGTTCTGAAGGGCAGGTAAAAGGATTGGTGGGAACAAATCTCACTGGTCCTTAAGCATCTCTGAGTGAATTAAAACTTGGGCTTGTCTTTTGTTCTTAGTTTTCCCATCATCCATCTCTGTCCCACTCAACCTATGGAGTTGTTTTACTTTGGACCTGTTCTGTCAGGGGTCTGGATGGATCTTGCCAGACTTGCAAAGTTAACACTGACACTGCAGCATTCTGCTGCTCCTCTATTGCCCTTAGTATTTTTTCCACTCTATAGCCAAAAGATTATGGAAACCTGGCAATCATGTTCCTGTTGGTGTATATTAAACATTTACATTTATAACACCAATTTCTAAAAAGGAGCAGTTCATCCCAAAGGCGTTCAGAGGGGTTAAGGACATGACTCTGTACAGACACCTACATTTTCTTCATTTCAGTCTTGGCATATTTTTTTTCTAAAATCTTTAATTTCTGCACAGATGCCATTGTCATCGTAAAATGTAGGCCCTGTATTTTCAGGTGAAGGTAAATTGTAATTCTACAACATGCAATAATGCAGATGGTCAGGTGAGCCACTCACTAAAGAGGCTGAACTTGGAAGACTATGAAGTCCTGTGTGGCCTCCAGACCGACAGTCCCACAGTGTGAGATTAGCTCATCAAACCACCACTTGATAAAATCACTTTATCCATTTATAATAAAGGAATTTAAGTTTATTATTAGTCTTTAAAGCACATTATGAAAAGGAGATTTTTTTCAGGTAAGTGTTGTGTCAAATATTAGAGCCTGTTTTTTGTGAAAATCCTGAATCAGCAGCTTCTCTGACTCAAACCAGCCCATTCGGTACCAACAATCATGTTCTGGGTAAAGTCCCTGAGAGTCCTTGCCCTCGAGTTTGATTTGAACACATTAAACTTACATATGGAAGTATATCACAGACAGTTTTTTTGGAAGGAATTGCAATGTGTATTCTGTATGTGGACGCATAACTGAAATAATCGAAACGCAACTGCAAAACGTTTAATAAAATTAGTTTAAATTATTTTTCCGCATAAAGTAAATTCAATTTCAAATACACTTTGCAATTCCATTTGATTTTTTTGCATCATGTTACTGCCGCTTGATCACGCAAATGGATAGCTGCGTGAATGGGCAGGCGTTTCTTTTGAAGCAAACTTTAAAAGACTGTAACAGATTTATAAAAATGTATTATATTATTTGGTATAATAAAAAAGACACACAAGAAACTAGATAAGATTAGATTAGATTCAACTTTATTGTCCTTGTGCACGGTACGTGTACAGAGCCAATGAAATGCAGTTAGCATCTAACCAGAAGTGCATAAGTGGCTTATTTACAATAAATAGCAGTGTAATAAATAAGGAATGAGGTTGATAATTACAGAGGTGTGTAAATAATGTACAGAAGGTGCAGTAATGTGTAATATATGGTATTTATAAATAAAGGTGTATATATATACTGCTCAAAAAAATAAAGGGAACACTTAAACAACACAATGTAACTCCAAGTCAATCACACTTCTGTGAACTTCTGTCAGCGTAGTGTCCAGAGCATGGAGGCACTACCAGGAGACAGGCCAGTACATCAGGAGACGTGGAGGAGGCCGTAGGAGGAGGCCGTAGGAGGGCAACAACCCAGCAGCAGGACCGCTACCTCCGCCTTTGTGCAAGGAGGAACAGGAGGAGCACTGCCAGAGCCCTGCAAAATGACCTCCAGCAGGCCACAAATGTGCATTTGTCTGCTCAAACGGTCAGAAACAGACTCCATGAGGGTGGTATGAGGACCCGACGTCCACAGGTGGGGGTTGTGCTTACAGCCCAACACCGTGCAGGACGTTTGGCATTTGCCAGAGAACACCAAGATTGGCAAATTCGCCACTGGCACCCTGTGCTCTTCACAGATGAAAGCAGGTTTACACTGAGCACATGTGACAGACGTGACAGAGTCTGAAGACGCCGCGGAGAACGTTCTGCTGCCTGCAACATCCTCCAGCATGACCGGTTTGGCAGTGGGTCAGTAATGGTGTGGGGGGTGGCATTTCTCTGGAGGGCCGCACAGCCCTCCATGTGCTCGCCAGAGGTAGCCTGACTGCCATTAGGTACCGAGATGAGATCCTCAGACCCCTTGTGAGACCATATGCTGGTGCGGTTTTTTGGTTGCCCCTGGGTTCCTCCTAATGCAAGACAATGCTAGACCTTATGTGGCTGGAGTGTGTCAGCAGTTCCTGCAAGACGAAGGCATTGATGCTATGGACTGGCCCCGCTCGTTCCCCAGACCTGAATCCAATTGAGCACATCTGGGAACATCATGTCTCGCTTCATCCACCAACGCCACGTTGCACCACAGACTGTCCAGGAGTTGGCGGATGCTTTAGTCCAGGTCTGGGAGGAGATCCCTCAGGAGACCATCTCCGCCACCTCATCAGGAGCATGCCCAGGCGTTGTAGGGAGGTCATTCAAAAAGGCACGTGGAGGCCACACACACTACTGAGCCTCATTTTGACTTGTTTTAAGGACATTACATCAAAGTTGGATCAGCCTGTAGTGTGTGTTTTTCCACTTCAATTTTGAGTGTGACTCCAAATCCAGACCTCCATGGGTTAATACATTTGATTTTCATTGATAATTTTTGTGTGATTTTGTTGTCAGCACATTCAACTATGTAAAGAACAAAGTATTTAATAAGAATATTTCATTCATTCAGATCTAGGATGTGTTATTGTAGTGTTCCCTTTATTTTTTTGAGCAGTGTACATAGTATGATTACCATTATAGCTGTGCAAGGAATGACATAATGGATATATACATAAGTGTTTGATTATGATACATGAATACAAAGTTAAATATTACATGTTATATGTATACTTGTAGTTTTTGTTGTGGGGCATGATTTGTGGTTTGTGATGATTTATATGGTTCATTGAATGTGTCCCTTTTTTTTGTACAAGGTAAATGATGATTACATTATAGCTGTTGGAATTATGATATATGGATAAATGTTTTGTGTGTTGTATTTTGAATAATGAATACAAAGTAAATATACATAATGAATATACAGAAGTGTAAGGATAGATAGTTATGGATGTATGATACAGTAAATACAGAGTAAATATGGATGGAATATACAGAAATGGAACGATAGATGGTTTATGTCTCTATCAGTAAACTGCAATTTTTATTTTGCTTGCCATATCGTTTTAATTCATACTTCCTGCATAAATCCTATATGAAGTGTATATAAGTGTTAAGTTTTGATAAATAAAAGAAGGAATATTTAAATAGGTAAACGTTTTCATACATTTTCCATACATTATTTTGATGTTCCATAATTAATCATTTCCTACTGTGTTTTTATTTCTCAGAATTACTGAAATACAGTAAAAAAAATTAAGCAGTGAGGTCAGTAAAACCCACTTTCAGACTCCAGCACAGCCAAGACACATCGTTTTCTTTTGCAGAAATCACCGGTCATCCTGGCGCACACTCAGTTGCCCTTGACCGTGAGTCTAGGGAGAGAAATAGAGAGCAAGTCAGGACAAGGTGAAGAACAAATGGTGCCATTAAAGGAAGCAGCTGCTTACTAGAGCTGTGGTTGCTCTGGCCGACCCTTCTATCAGTAATGATGACAAGGTCAGCTGGGCAGCTCTGCTTTCCACCATTCTGTGCAACTCAACCATCCATCAGCTCCCACACTTCTAATTATGTGGCGGTGCTCTAACCAGGCGTGAGATATCATTACCCTGATGGGAGAGGCCTCTTTCTCTGGATCAATGCCGCACACATGCACGCATGCTGGTTTGCCTGGCAGGGCACATGGTCTAAACTACTGAGCTGGATCTTCTTACTCCTGGGTGTGTGTGGGTGTGAGAGAACCGCTCAATTATTGTCTTATAACTAAGATGTGAAATGAAGCTGATCGTAATATTAAAGAGAGAAGGGGAGGCGGTCTGTTAAAACCTTTGGACCAAATAATAGCTGCAATTGTTCATGCTGGCAGAGACCAACACTCGACTGACTCGGCTGTGATTGAGGCAGAAATGGCAGCGTGAGATTTTGTCTCTCTGTGGTGTTCGGGTTTGAAGCAATTTGATTGTTAGGGGAAATACTGCCGTGTTGCATTAAAGCGTTAAATTGCGTTAATGGTTATCCGCTGGCACTCGAAAGGATTTGAAAATTAACTCTTAGTTTCCAATTCAATCGGTTTGTTAATATTGGAGGTGAATGGTCCACTATAAATCAATGGCTATAACCTGGTAAACAAGAGAAAGAGAAGACTAGAATTAATATTTAAAGCCATTTTTTTACACAGATAACTGATAAAGTTCCACTTGTGTCTGTTACAGATACCAATAAACATTGGGTTCATATTTTTTATATTATAATGTTCATATCTTTAGATGCACCTAGTGGAATAGAAAATCTAATTTGCATTTATATAAAACTGATATTTCAATTTTGGTTAAGACATCAGTAATTATTTTTTGTTTATTTTGATAAAATTGTTTGATACAAAAGTTCATAAAATTACATTTTTATTTGAAATAAAACACTCAGAAGTAGCCCAAATATTATTAACCAGCCCAATACTTTCGTTCTAACTTGATCAAAAAAATCCCAATTAAGCAGAAACTCGTCCAATCTGGAAACACTGGGCGAAAACCCATCGAATCTGGAAACGCTGGGCATAAACCCACCCAATCTGTAAACGCTGTGCAGGAACCCACCCAATCTGGAAACGCTGGGCAGGAACCCACCCAATCTGGAAACTCTGGGCAGGGAACCCACCCAATCTGTAAACGCTGTGCAGGAACCCACCCAATCTGGAAACGCTGGGCAGGAACCCACCCAATCTGGAAACGCTGGGCGGGAATCCACTCAATCTGGAAACGTAGGGCAGAAACCCACCCAATCTGAAATGCTGGGCGGGAACCCCACGGAAAACCAACCAATCTAGCAACACTAGACGGGATCTCACCCAGTTTGGAAACACGGGGTGGGTACCCACACAATATGGCAACACTGGCTGTAGTCACTTGTTCTCGAAAAGCAGATAAATCTCAGATAAATCAGACTTAATTGATTTACCAGCAAGCCATAATTTATCAGACTTTTTATCTGATTTTACTCATTGAGAAATGTTGAGAGAATAGACCAAAGTAAGAAAAGAAGAGAAATCACATTCTTTACCTTGTGAAGTGAGATTAGTCTCGATAACGACAACATGAGTATCCCAATTCACATGCATGAAGCATAATTTTCAAGCACAAAAATATATACATATATATATAGACACACAAAAAAATAATTTACATGCAAAAAATAAAAATATCACCAATTCAAAACAATTCACAGATGTACAAAAAGTTTAAAACATTGGAAATTTACAAGTTTATCATGACTGTGCAAGTCGTCATTAGTGTATGAATCGCCTTGGATTAGTATGTTTGTATTTTTAAGATTTTCCTGACACTTTACCTTCTCCCACGACGGTCACTCATACTTTTATTCAATTAGAAACAAGCTCGCCGCTCGCCCAATTATAAACCGCTGACGGCTAATCTCCAGGTAGTTTGAGTTGTCAAATCTCAGCGGCTAATGTGAAAAGCTCTCTAGTGCCCCCTGTCTACTGTCTGGGGAATTTCCTGTTATTTGATCTGACTCATCTACGTCGACATCATCTTGTCTGCTCATCCGCACAAAACAACAAAGCTTTACAGTGACATTACCTCTTACAAAGGCTCTGCTTCCATAACACAAACTAGCTTTAAGCGTTTTGATATAGCGAGTAGCCAGAGAACACTGCATCTCATCAGCAAACAGCAGGAAGTGCCTTCAATTTAATTAGCCTCCCCTGAGATCCTTGCCTGACAGCATCAGCCCCGAATGGATGCGTGTATACGTTACGCACATTATTGCATATCTCGAGTGAAGATCAAACGGCTGGCTGTAGCTGATTTAAGGTTATGAGGAGTGAAGGTTTGTTGACTGGGTGTCTCAAAAGAATGTAGAAGGTGAGACAGGGGAGTAAAGTGAGAGAGACAGACTGAGACTGCTCCTAGCCCATAGCTACTGCATCATGGAGCTGACGTCTCTCACACACGCTCAAATGTGAAATGTGTCAAACCAAGCGACGGTTTGTTGTGTCGCATTTTCTGTCTCATTGGAGCATGGCCTTCTGGAACTGCAGATGCCCTCTGAATGTTCACACACACGGCACATCACTCGACTTGTACAGTTGAGGAGCACAGCAGAGACAAATTCACCAGCGGCCCCTCAAGGAGACCAAGCAGGGCGATTCGAAAAAGATGTGCCTTGGTGCATTATTTCCATTTACACAAGCATGAATCATGCTACCATACAAATACTATGTGTGTGTGTGTGTGTGTGTGTGTGTAGATTCTGACCCTAGTGAGGACTAAACCTTCAGACCAAACCCTGCTTTATTCAAATCGCCCCTCCCCCAACCCTACCTGATAGGATGGCTTAGTGGTGCCTGCATAGCCCTCTGGAGTCACAGTGCTCACCAACACTTAATCATGAGAGAGACACAAAGCAAGTAGGGTGGATTCATGAAACTCATTTCTCCACAGGGAGCCTATGACATCTGCTGAGCCTGGCAGCTTGTAGTGCCCATGGGTGAAGCACAGCACTGTCCAATTCGTTCTCTACCACCACAATGTCTAGGCAAACAATTACAGAATCTCTATATGTTTAGTTGTAATGTAATATACTTACGGTGCCTTTTACCCCCTCACACGTACGCACAATATCAAAAATAGTTTTCAAAGCTGTTTACGAAAGTATGATGTAATTAGTTTTTCTCTATTGAGATTGTATTTACATTTATAGCATTTGGCAGACGCCCTTATACAAAGCAACTTACATTTATCTCTTTTATACAACTGAGCAATTGGGGGTTAAGTGTCCTGCTCAGGGGCCCAACAGTGCTAAGTTGGTGGTACTGGGAAACGAACCCAGATCTTCCAGATAGCAGTTCAACACATTAACCACTGCGATACCAGTTCCTCTATTTTGCCTGTTCCTCTCTTTAATTGCACAAGGTTACAAGTTGGGCTGTGCACAGACATTTTGGCGGGCAGTGGCTCACTCTAAAAAAGGGACACAATGGGGACATTTCTATTACCTTTTTAACCGATTATAGGCCTACTATGAATATGGTTTTAATAAAATATTGATGTTTTAGACTACCAAGTAAGACAACGGGACAAACAACGCCTAGGGCACTTGCCCCCTTCCTATACAGCCCTGGTTAATATAATTTTTCCTCCAAAATTGGTATTCTGATGAACTCTAAATAAGGATCATTTGGTTTAATAGCATTTTTCATAATTTTATTTGACTGCCAAAGCCATAATCGGCAGCTGGCAAAGCATGCATGTTATTTAAAAGCGATATAAAAGAATTGTCAAAACATTACATGATCATAGAACACTGTATAGTGTTGATTTTTAAAAAATAGAAAAAAATGCATCACTGCAGTGATACTGTGCTGACCTGCTGGATTTTTTACATACTAGCAGTTTACGGACCATGCGATCAGCAGCGTTTAAAAAAACACAACTTGGCCTGTCTGGTTATCCCTGGTCAAAGAGATCACACACTCTATTTTGATGTACACATTAAATATATATATATATAGCGGTTTTGACATTCAACTACATGATTTCGGGTTTTGGTGCTGCTGCCAAATGATTAGTGGATTGAATAACTGTATAAATGAGCAGGTGTACAGATGTGTCTATTAAATGATGATGCACAACAGCTGTTTTGCAATGTCAGTGGCAGTAGAATTGTATTGATATTGACCAAACACGTCAAAAGTGTTTTATTTATTTTTAAACAATTAGAAGTCCAGAAACTCTCTCTCTCTTGGTTAAAGCTTTGTCTACTAGTTTGATACCATGTTTTCTTCAAATTTGGTCATACTTTAATTAATACCTGTTGGTAAACTTTTTCTAATACAATACATCTAGGAACCTGGCAAGAGTGAAAGCTTAAACTGTCTGCCATCTTTCACAAATTGTATTTTTTTCAGTGCTTATAAATACATATATTAAAAATAATATTTAGAAGTATAAAGTTGGAAGAAATTTAAAGCAGTACTACACCACACTCCCTAATATTCACAAGCACCGCTCGACTGCTCCCACAATCCCTCAGGAAAGTTCGTCTTTTGGTGGTAGAATAAACGCTGACTTAATGTCAGAACACCCGAGTCACTAATTGTCTTTTTTTAATACCATGCACTTGTAATTTTAAAAAATTATATTTTTTAACAGTTTGGGCTTGGGTTTTGATTGGGTTTATGACTGTATCCATGATTTTTTCAAAAAAACTGATCCGATATGATATCAAAAAAGCATTTACACTAGACACGGTAAAAAAACAAAGGTGGACGTGACTGACTGGAAAAGGAAGCGAAAAACAGCATGATATTTTAATGGACGCAATGGACAAAGACACAAAATGATTGTTTATAATTATGTTTTTAGCATCATATTTTAAGGTTGGCTAAACAATGGTCTCTTTTAGGTAAGAAAAAAAGAGGAGAGCCCTTGTTGCAGCCTAGGTGAATGTTGCATTAATCGACACACACATGATTTTATATATATATAATCAAGACCTCTGGAGTTGACCTTGATCTGTCTGCTTGGCAGAAAATATTGGAACCCGTCAGTTCCTTGGTCTGAATATTTTATCTGTAAAGTAATATTTGCGTATTAGCGAATTAGTTAAATAAAAATAAAAAAATCTTGAAATACCTGTTCCTTTAGCTTAGACTTTGTTGTTATACAGTGTATGTTAATAAGAGGGTTACAAAGGTTTTTTTTTGTATATTTGGGAAATAAGCAGAGTGTGGTGTATGTGTGGGGCAGTGTTGGTACCATAAGGTCATTCACCTGCCGCCCATTTATCAGCCAGCACCACCAAACCCCACAGCTCCTCTGTCACCTTGACAACACAGTCCACAGCAGCCTGCCCTGCATGGAACCTAGCTATTGATTTTTATCCCCCCCCCATCTCTCTCTCTTTCCCACAAGCTTTTTTGCATTCATCAGTTTCCTTCTCTCCTTTTTATGTCTCCAGATTCTCCCCATTTCTCTAGCTCTGAATGTTACCAGTAATGTAAGTTTAGATTTGTGTATGAAGGCACATTTTCTTGTGTAAATCCTGCTTCAACCATATGTTATGCTCAAAAGTGATCTCCTCTCTTTTTCCCTCTCTTCATTTTGCTCGTGCAACAGAGGCTTGGCACCGTTCCCAGTCTGAAGTCAGCCTAGCACGGAAGCCAAGAGGGAGTTGAGTGGCACTGCCAGTTAAGGGCACTGCGGCATTTTAGCTGGAGTGTCACCGAGGTGTGTGGATCGGCTAGGGTGCCGCCATTAAAGCGGTTTCCCCGCTAATGAAAGAAAAATATAATGTTATTTTATACAATAGCTCACACTGATATAGGGTATGCGGGTACACCTGTAGACGTGCTTACAATCTTATTAGCTTGAGCACACGTACACACCCACTTGCCTCGACACCACTAGAGAACAAAATAAAAACAAAGTACTTTTGTTAAGTGCTTAAAAGCTGCACATTTGCATTAATTGTCAGGTTTTTTTCTCTCTGTGTCACTTTCATATTAATATTATACATTATTAAATCACACATAAGCATTAACACTATTTTGCAGTCAGATGGGACTGAAATGTTGATAATCAACAAATTCTTTTTATCCGTATTGATTTTCAGGATGGGAAAATTCACTGCTGACAGGGAGTCATAATACTAGATGTTGAGAACCTCCAGCCAGCAAAGTGAGGTGCTGTGGGATGCCGTGTGCCTTCCAGCTTCAACCTTTTTCTTTTTAATTAGCATTCAGCTCCTGTCTGCTCAATTCATACCATTCAGCTGGTCTCCTTCCTACTCAAATTCATTCCAGTTCAAAAATTGTCAATAAACAGTCCGCAGGCTCTCTTTTTTTTCAGACTCTGGAAAAATATTATGAAAATAATATTTAGCAGTGTTGGAGGCTATGAGACCCTGGGTATTAGGAGAACCTTTTGAGACTATTAAGGAAAGTGGTAGTGTTGTGGTTAAGGTGTTGGACTGCTAATATGGAAGGACTGGGGAACCCATGTTTCTTAAGTGACACTGCTAATTACCTAGTTCAGGTGTTTTCTGTCAATCAGAGGGTAGAAGATACCAAATCAGCAGGGCTTTCCACACTGCACACTCATCTAATATGGTATCTTCCAGCTTCTGACTAAAAACACCTGAACCAAATAATCAGTTGGATTAAGAAACAAGTTTTACCCAGAACTGGTCATACGGGACAGAGCAACACCAGTTTTGGGTTGTTATGGGCTGAGATAAGCTGCTGTCCTGTTTTTGTGATGTGTTTGATTTGCCACAACACATACTGGATACTTGTAAATAAAGAACACACTAATTTTATTGGTCATCGCAGAGCTATGTGTTAAGTAGCTTTAAGTTAAAATTAAAAAAATGTATACAAAACTTTGATTTATATATCAATATAGAAATAGCCTTTTCCCTTAAACATTACAATAAAAAAACAATAAAATAAATAATTAATAAAGAAAACATGGTAAAAAATAATAATTGGCACTGTACAAGCTTTCAATAATAACTTTTAGTTAATCTAGCTCATTTAACACCTTATTAGTAAATCACAAAAATTGTAAAGTGATTGTAAATTCTGTTATACGTTTGGCATTTTTGGCAGATTAATGTGTGTATATATATATATGTATTTTTTTTTTTTTTTTTTTTTTTTTTTTTTTGTATTTTTTTTTTTTTTTTTTTTTTTTTGTATTTTTTTTTTTTTTTTTTTTTTTTTTTTGTATAACTTTTTGCTGGAAATTGAACCAACGATATTCTGATCAGCAGTCCAACACCATACATGCTTACCTACCATTTTCCCTTAGTTCCGGTATTACTAGCTATGTTTGTTTTCTTGCAGACATTTAAACATGACTTGGTTAACTGTTATCCACTGATTTCTGTTCCCTAGTTTTTGGACAGGTTGGATTTTTTTTTTTTATTTTGCCTTTATTACTTTATTAATAGGACAAAGAGAGATGAAACAGGGGAGAGAGGGATTGTGGGACCGGAAAGCCAGAAAGCCAGAATCAAACCCTGGTCATCAGGGTGCACCTGGGTGCCGGCGCCTTAACTCACTACACTTTGGCACCGGCAGGACAGGTTGGAATTTAATTTAAAACCTTTTTTTCTTTGGTGCCTATTAGGTATTATTTTTTGGTATCCAGCACAGTGGTGACACCTTCTTTAATAAAGTTTTGCATATCTTATAAAGTTTTTATAGCAGCAGCTAATGATGGTCTTTGATGTAAATTCAAGTTTAAGTTATCCCTGTTATGTGGCTTAAAAATAAATATGCATGGCCAACACTTACATCCTCACTATCGAAAGTTTAAGAAGAGCGTAACGACAGAGTCCTGACAGTGACGGTGTGCATGACGTTTGAAATAGCACTGCACTGACAGGTACCGTCTGAACACTTGGTTTGCATGCTCACTTTGATTAAGTTACCTACAGACTTGCAGCTGTTATTCCGGGAACATTGATCATGATTCAAGCCTTGTGTTCATTATCTTTTCCTTCTATTATATCTCCATCTTATGTGGTTACATTGAACTCATAAATTGATGATTAAAAAATAATAAAGCAAAAATACAGGCAGAAATCTGAAGTGTATTTAAAGTGACGTTTTTTGGTATGCCGCAAAACCTGTGTAGAGGTTTTTGTATCATATTCATCCGTAACCTGTGTTAGCTTTTCTTACGGACTTTACCGATCACTGTCATTCAGGTCACTGGTGCTTTGTTTCAGAGCCATGTGCCTTTAAATGTAACTCAGAGTGTGTGTGCAGGAGTGAGAGAGAGATGGTGTCGCTGCAGGGCTCCAGGGATTGATTGATGGCAGCCGTATTTACGCCATCAGGTTCTCCGTATGCAGCCAAAATGGCTGCCTGTTCCCACAGAGAGTACAGAAACCCCCCACTAGCACAGCAGACTAAAAAGCACACCGAGTTTGAATCATAATGAAAAGAGAAATAAGAGCAAAACTAAGTCATACTAAGAGACTCTGGCAGACAGAGTGAGAGATGGCGGAACGTATGGAGATTTTAGGTCATCGGATGACCTTTAATAACGTGACAACAATATGAAAGCCGCAGATCTGATAAAATAAAGAAATTCCACAAGGAAAAGAAGCGAAAGGAGGGTGTAGGTGGCTTTCCCATTCCCTACACTTTCTTTCTATCTATCTATCTATCTATCTATCTATCTATCTATCTATCTATCTATCTATCTATCTATCTATCTATCTATCTATCTATCGTGACTGAGGTGTAGGACTGCTGTTTAGAAGATCGTAAATTCAAGCCTTAGCACTACCAAGTTACCACTGTTGGGCCCCTGAGCAAGGCCCTTGACTCTCATCTGCTCAGTTGGATGAAAACAGAGATAAATGTAAGTCGCTCTGGATGGGAATGTCTGCCGAATGTCAGAAATTTAAATAACAGGAATTCTTTGAGAGCTTTCCTGTAGTAGTAATATTTGTGTAATTTATAATAGAATTCTCAGGGGAAAAAGGTTAAATCAAAAATTCTTCGGTTGTTTCTAAAGCCCTACAACTGGAACATCCCATTCTACATTTGCATTTATGGCATTTGGCAGACGTCCTTATTCAGAATGACTTACCCAAGTGCTTTGTAGTCTGCAGCAAAACATACTCATGCTGGTTCAGAAGGTCAAAAACTAAGAGTACTATTAGTTTAAAAGCCCTTTTGGGGAAGTTGGAATATTTTCTCAAATTCTAGACAGACTCATTTCAGTAAGAGAATATTCAGTAAGAGAATAATATTACTATATTGCATATTTATCACTAAGCCACGCCAATTATGCTTTTGCGATTTGTTTCCTGAAATGACTTTAGTCCATTTATACTACAGAATAAATATAGGAAGTGTATTATTTTTATTTAGTTACTAAACTTCAAGCATCATTTTGTAATTGTCATTAACTTTTGGTCAATTGTTAATTGGCCAAATTTCTGGCGTTTTTGCGGATGGCCTTATCCAAAGCAACTTACATTTATCAAAAAATTTTAATCAACTGAGCTGTTGAGGGTTGAGGACCTTGCTTAGGGGTCCAGAAGTGGCAGCTTGGTGATATCCACAATCCAAAAATGTAACCACTGAGCTACCATTTAGTAGGTTTTGTAAGAAGTAGCTTCTAGGTTGTAAGAAGGTTTATTCACAACGTTAATATTAAAAAATAGAACCGAGAATGTCAGGAAGCTCTGACAATGATTTTGCAGATCTTTTAAAGTTATTAATGCATAACTTCTGTTGTACGAGTCTTTCATTTGTTACTTTAAAAAAACGTTAACGTAAAACACTATTGTTCAAAGCAACAAAACATCCAGAGAGGCTTCAGTTCAACATTTGGCAACATCCGGCTACATAAGAGACAGCATAGGCATTATAAAAATATCTAGATGTGGGTGTGTCCATCGTTTATGCAAATATGGATTGACCTGCATATGTGCATTGACTATAAATAGGCATAAGGGAGGAAGCACTCATGTGAACTGATTCTGTGTCGTCTCTCATGAGAGATGTTTTTACTATAGCAACCAGTTGCATAAATAGTGTTGATACTATTTAAATTGCTGTACGTGTGAACATGGCATTAAAATGGATGCGTTAATATAAATCTTACAGCAGTCACAGATATCAGTATTGCTTTTCCTTAGAGTTAATCAACACCTTTGGACTAATCAGAATCCAGCAGGAAATAGCTTTTTTTCATATATAAAGCAGTGCAACATTTAACCCACCAAATCTAAGATGGTAGTTGGAGGTAATGAGAAATTGTTCCTTCAGCTGCAATTAGGGGACATAAGGATTCCCAGTGTTTGCAGTAGTATAGTAGAGTTGCAGTCTTTGGATTTTTAGTAAAATAAACTGAAATTGGTTCTGCTGCAGTTTGCTCTCTCAGTTCGCTCTCTCTCTCTCTTTCTGTGACTGCTGGTTTCAGGAATGGGGGATGAATATGGGGGTGGGTGGGTAGGGACGGGGCGTGTTAGAGAAGGAAGTGACCTACATAGCACGACTCTCCTGCCTCAGCTGTCGTTTGCATTTCAAGGGATGATGAATAATTTACTGCTCCTCTTCCCCTATGCAAACGTGACAGCCTTCAATAAAATTAACAAATTTAACGAGCTCGGGTGACAATCAGCACTGCGACACTTAAAAGCTCCCGGGCTGAGATGCTGATAACAGAGCCTGGGGCGAATAAGCAGGAAAAAAAATTAAAGTAGTTTCACAGGTGATTTTTTTTTTTTATCAGGAGCAGATCAAAACACAAGAAGTACAGAAGTGTAAAGAATCAGCAGGATTCTGCAGTATGGACGCTTTTGGTTATTTTCTCATATGGAAGAAAAAGAAACCCACAGCATAAATCCTCTGTAGGAGAGCAGGTTTTCTATTTCAACACCAAGAAGAGCATGACAGCTTGTGTGGGTACGAGTCCAAGTCTTAGATCTTTTTTTGTAACATCCTTTCTACCATGTCTCTGTATTCTAACCATGATGCAATGGTTAGGTTACAGTTTTAGACCCGTGCATGCACATCGACAAACTCGCGCACACGCCAAGTGCACACACGGAGTCACCGGGGAGTGGGTAATAGTTTTATCAGGGTAAGGACAGGCTTGTACGTGCACTGCTGCCTGCAGCTATGGCTAGGCTCTATGGGAGAAAGTCAATTACGTCGGCATGAGGCAGCCTAGAGTAAACATATGGAAGGGAGATAATGCAGGCAAGATGGCGGCCCTGTTCTCCCAGCAGCCCTTGGTGCAAAGCCGTGCCGTGCCACTCTGCCTCCCTTCATATTTACCTCATTTCGTACTGTGAAATAATAAGGCCGCCCGGAATCTGTCGTGTACACACAGAGACACATGACAGACAGCATCTCTAAGCATGAAATGCAAACTTCCCGGCTGGGTGAAGTGTAAGCAAAACACATTTTCTGCTTTGGCTCCCGTTGTAGATAATCCTTTATCCCTAGTCTATGGAATTCTATGGAATCTGCTATTAAAATTTAGTAAAGAGACTAAACCACTGTGATGATGCATTTCTGTTTATCACAGCTTTTTCTTTGACCTCTTATTAAGTTGGCTTGAAAAAAAACATACTGTTTTTAGTTTAATTATTATTTTTTTATTATTATTATTATGAGCAGTACTTCTCTACACCAAACTTGATAAATATCTATCTATCTGTCTGTCTGTCTATCTGTCTGTCTCTCTCTCTCGCTCTCTCTCTCTCTCTCTCTCTCTCTCTCTCTCTCTCTCTCTCTATCTATCTATATTTGTAAATGGATTCATTGTTTCTTTTAGTCTGAACTATTCATGTAGAAACAGTATTTATTTATTATTATTATTATTATTATTATTATAGTGGGGTATGTAATATTTTATGCAAGATTAAGATTAGCATCGAGATTAGATTTAGCAACTATTTAGGCAAACACAAAGTTTTTAAGTCTGTATAACAAATCTGGTCTTGTAAACCACTCAAATAAATGGTTTTTTTTTGACATTATCTTGAAATATGTGGTTTAATGATTGTCTTTAAGATATTAATTAGAAAGTCAGAAGTCCAAGCTCTGGCAAGTGTTGGGTCTTCAAACGAATGTAATATTTTATTACTTATATATCAATGCAAACCTTTACATTCCCATGTGTATTTTATTACTGATAAATTTAATATAAAGATTTGGTCAAGAAATTTTCTGTATGTTCATTACAATTTTCTTTGTCAGTCAATTTGACAGAAAAAGCAGGAAACGCGAGCATGTCTTCCCTTTCACAGCGCCTCTTTTACTACTGCAACACCGAAGGCCGTCGTCAGGCAAAGCCGGCGTTTGCTTGTTAACTGCAACACGACATGCTCAGTTGTGCGTTTGCGAAAAGCTGGAGAGAAACAACCCTGTATCTTCCATGTTGAATTTTACTCTTTCTGTTTCAAACTGTGCCTGATGTATATTGTTCCTCAAACAGAAGAGGGTGGTAGAGAGAGAGACGAAGAAAGGAAGAGAAAAGGCACAGCAGCATGTCAGAGCGTAAGTCTCTGTCAGAAAAGCAATCAGTAGCTCGAGCATCTAGCCTCCTGCAGCCCGCTGATTACAGCATTAGGCTCAGCCCAATTCTTCCCCTTGTGTGCAAATCACTTCGCCTGCAATAAAGAACTTTGAGACAAAGGAGAAGTTAATTAAGATTAATTACATTTTTAATGACGCCAGTTCATTGCTATTTGTGTGTGTGGCCGAAGGCGTTTTTAGAGCACATTCCCTATTTACTTTCATATAGCTCACTCTCTCTCTCTCTCTCACACACACACACACTCTCTCTCTGTGTTTAGTTTTATTAGAAGGTAAAAAAGATACAAAGACATTACCAGCTGCCTACCTTTGTGTTAATCCTTTATTTTTCTCCTCTTTTTGTCACCTTTTCAGTGGTATGATAGTTTTTTTTTCAGATCTTAATTCGAGGTACTGCCAATAATGCTATAATTTCCTAATAGTGTAATATAATTATACCGATGTTAATAAAACAAAATTGAGCGGTGTTTATTTATTTATTTTCTTCACGTATACTTTCCCTTTAACAGAAAGCATTTCTGAAAGAGAAACCATTTATTGTACAGTTCTGTTTAAACCCCACACGCCACCATAAGCAGCAGCTGCAGTAGGAACCCTTTACACTGTTGCTGTAGAAATCAGCAAGATCAGAAGATTTGTTTTACTTTAACCCGTCTGTCTGTCCCTATCTATCTATCTATCTATCTATCTATCTATCTATCTATCTATCTATCTATCTATCTATCTATCTATCTATCTATCTCTGTCTGTCTGTCTGTCTGTCTGTCTGTCCCCACCTACCTGTCTGTCTGTCTATCTATCTGTCTGGCTGTCCCCACCTGTCTGTCTGTCTGTCTGTCTGTCTGTCTGTCTGGCTGTCTGTCTGTCTGTCTGTCTGTCTGTCGGTTTGTTCTTTACAACAACTTAAAAATGTTAGATGATTTTGGATAAGGGTGTCCAGACAGACAGGTGTTTTTAATAAAGAGACAAATTTGACCAAATCTGCTTACCTTCATCAAAGCATGGCATCGCACATTTCTTTGCCAGTCATTATTGTATCAGTCCTAGAGGAGCCTCTAATGTATGAATCTTTTCTCAAACGATAGTTGGATGTACAAAAGCACCTTTCAAACACCTGTATTCAAAGATATTGCGGAGGCTAAAATGCAGAACAGATTTCAGCTAATGAGATAAAGATTGTGGACCCCTGCTATTTTAGATGTATAATTTCTCAAACGAACCCGTTCCAGCTCATTAGCTGCAGAATTATAAGGATGGTTATGAGTCGAGTCGTCGTTTATTAGGGGTGCTTAGCCTGCTCAGACGCACCTCATTCGTATTATCCGGTTTGGTGAATGTGTGTGAGATGGATACTTACTAATCTGTGCTGTAGTGTAAGTCTTTAGGAGCAGTGAAGCCCAAACCTGTGTTAGAACATAGAAAAATAGAAAGTAATCCTCTCTTCCATGTATTTGTGTAGTAAGCATGTTTTTATTTGAAAGCGTCTACATACACAAGACTTGATTGAATTCTTTTATTGTGTATTCTATATACAGTATGTTTTCCCCAAGTGAAAGAATGCGAGAGAAAAGAGAGACAGACTGGAAGTGAATCGATGCGTCTGTGTGTGTATGTGTGTGTCTACTGCAGGGGGCCTGGGACAGCCTCTGTATTGCTGTATTCCCTGTGTGTGCCTGCTGCTTTACATTCTGGCCGTGTACGCCGAGTCTCACACAGCAGCAGCAAGCAGCCATGCACATCCCTCATTCAGCCTGACTTCTCATTTATCAACTCACTCAACCATTTCTTTTCTTTTCTCTGTCTTTCTTTCGCTTCCTGTCTCTCAGCTCTCTTGCGTTCCATCAGAATCTTTTACTTCAGTATCCACACTATTTTTCCAGGCTACCTCTTTGCATTAGTTCATATTTGTGTCTTGAATACGAGACAAAAAGAGGCAAGGTCTGGGTTTGTATTACTCAAAATGTTTACAGTTGTTTTGCCACTACTCAAAGGATTTTGTGTACATTCTTAACCTTATCGCCCCCTCGAGGACAGACTTTGAAAATGTCCATTAATGCTTTTTTTGTGCCACATTAACTGTGGGAGAAGAGGGCGGTATTCTGTTGGAAAGCAGGCTTGCAGCTCACGTGTATGGCCCAAACTTTGCATCTATCCGAAGAGAACATCACACAGTAGAAATAAAAAAGAAGGAAATCAATAAAGCAGAGAAGGGAGGGCAGCAGAGAGACCCTGGCTGTGCTTTGATTGAGAGCTGACTGACAAGCTTTTCGCCTTTGTGATCCGCTGCATGCTGAATGATCAGTGTAAAGCAGCTTCATTGCATTCACACCCAAATCTTTAACCAGAAACTTAGAAAGGAATTCAGAGCCTACAGCCATCGATAGACAGTGATACCCATGCTTAAAAAGCACTGCCTTATAATTAAAAAAAATTAATAAGCAGTCCAGTCATTTAGAATCTTGCATGTCTTTCTAAGCACTCTCAGTGGGTAAGGTGTTGTACTGCTGATTGGAAGATCATGGATTAAATTCCCCCAAGCACCACCAAGTTGCCACCACCAGGCCGCCCCCGAGTAAGGCCTTTAACCCTCGTCTGCTCAGTTGGTTTGAAAAAAATAGAGATAAATTTAAGATGCTTTGAAAAAAAGCTCCTTCTTAATACCAACAATATGAACATGACCTTGAAAAAACAATAACTGTTATTGAATAACAGTCAAATTATTTTTTTCTGTTAATATTCCTGTTGTCCTTGGATCAAATTTTATCTGTTTCTAAAGTTTTTATATAACAAGTTTTATCTTTATGTAATTACTTAAAATAAACATAAATAAGTGGGTTTTTTTTTAATTTTACGCTTCATAAACAGTTAATCTGTAACAGGAAGTAGACTCAAGACAGTAGTGTTAGAATTAAACAGACCAGTTTATTCAGCAGGATTGAAAACAGAACTGAGATTAAGGCTATCAGAGAACATAAATAGGGAAAAAAAGGAAATTACCCAGAATATACGGAACACAGAAATAGTTTAAAAGCTGAGAGACATGAGACACCCAGGAACGAAGCGACGCAAAGGTGGTCAAGACCGGACAAGGAACTAGAAAGAAGGAATTGCTTATATGGTGTGAGTAGGAGTGATTATGTGATGATTACGTGTCCGTAACATAATCAGGAAAACGAACAGTTAAACAGTTAAACAAAATGGAGTACAAATGTTACAGGCTTGACTGGAAGACAGAGAATGTGTGTTAATTACAATAAAATATATCACACTGCAGGTAAATTCTCACAGCAGGTTTAAAATTACCTAAAACATTCTTCTCCAGGGCTGCTGTCTCATTGCTGGCCCTCTGCTCTGACCCTAACCTTCCAAACTAGGAAATGTGCAGTAATATATATGTGGCATATAAAGGTTTCTTCTCTGCATGGAAGTTTACTTCAAAGTTTACTTGGATGAACTTTACAGAAGGTCAAAAGAGCTAGTATCCTTATGGTTAGTTACAGCAGTGGTTCCCAAACTCTTTTTGCCAGGCGCCCTTTTCGGAGAAGAAAAAAATCCCCCTCATACACACACGGGTGCAAGTCGTCTTAAAGTAATAAAATGTAAATAATATTTTGTATTCAATTATTTACATATGTTGCAAATAGCCGTATAATAAACAAGATAATTGCACATCATCTTTTCTTTATATGTTTCTTTTTACATTAAAATCTATAGTAATTTTGTAACTTTTTCATTTTAATTCGAAAATTTTGAATGAATTAAAGCGTTCGTATGGGCCATTAGCAACTAAACGTAACTTACATTCATAGAGTGGATTAAAGGAATCGTCACACCGCACAGTGATGGCAGCTAGAAGGAGAGTTAAACCTGCACGCTGAACACTCACTCATATTTTCAGCTAATATTTCGGCATGAATTCCCGTGGATACCTATAAAAATCTGCTCAACTTACAAAAGCCTTTTTGTACCCCTCTTCAGGGGTCACGCCCCCTAATTTGGGAACCACTGATTTACAGAATAGCTCTCAGTCTAATTGTGGTACAAATGTAATCTACGAAAAAATTAACTCTTATAAGCTAAAAATTTATTGACAGCAAAAATACTACACTTTCAACTACACCACTGGTAAATTAATCTTAGTATATTTATTACAGAAACAATTGGGGATTAAGTTTAGTTAATTTTTAATTAATCTTATTTTTGTTTAAACTGTAAAACAGTTTATAAATTAATTCAAAAGTATCAATCCAAATCCCCTGTAAGCAGGTTTTGTCTGATTAGTTTCATTATAAGTTTAATCAACAGTCACAATCTCAGCAGCAAATTGAGAATGAAGAAGTTAGAAAGAGCATCACGAAGAGAGAATCCAAGTGCTGATGTCACTATAGTCATGCAGTGTGAGTAATGTGGATTATTTCTGGCACGGGTTTGCAAGAGCTTAGTTGTCTGCTGGCAAAGAACAGCAAAAGCAGTGACACACACATGTATTTTTCAACTGCTGCAAGCATTTTTGCCAACAGTACACTTTCCAAATCTAGGTGAAAATCTAAAAAAATCTAACTTTATTTAAAGACAGATATATTTAAACACACATTTTATTAAAATCGACTAGCACATTGCTGGCTGCCAGGACCACCAGATAAAATGGCTAACTGTTTTGGGGCATGTTAGATTTCCCCAGCCTTGCAGCCAAAGCACACAGAATGCGTCATTGTGCTCTGAATTTGCAAACAAGCATTTGCAGAGTTTCCGTGAATATCCAAACAGCCATGGAGTTGCTTTGACTCTCTGACAGCAATCTGTCTACAAACCCATCCGCGAGACAGAGAGAAAGAGGAGCCTGGCCACATAGTGCATGGTACAAGCCACAACAAATCTCCCCTTTCACTGTCCACCAGTGGAGTTCAGTAAGTAGCCTTTTCATTGTCATTGCATTCAGTTTATAGCAAAAAGTAATACAGTTGCTGTGTCTGAATTTACTTCAGTAGGTACTACATATAAGTTTATTCTTACTTTCTAACCATTAAAAGTATGTTTAATATAGTATGATCGAAGGTAGTATGAATAAAATGGGACGTACAGAATCTGCCAGGTTGACATTGTCAGGTTATGTATGACATCACAACAGCAGGTACATGTCATTTCATGGTTTTTAAATCCTAAGAATTCCGATATACTACTGGCCTTGCCGACCAGTTTGCACGTACTATATAGTATTCAATTTTGGACACAGACGTAGTGTGTATAGGCATTTAAGTATTTGGATATTGTGGACGAATACTTTGTATCTGCAACTGACGACTGTTTGACAATGTCCTTTATTTTATTCTAATTAAGTTAAAATGCTTAAAAGACTCTATTTATTTAAAAGAATAACTGTAATCTGAAGGACTGAAGCTCCTCTGTGAAGGACTCACCTAATTCCAGCCTTTTTTTTTTTTTAAATATAGATGTTAGGGATTGTGTTATTACTATAAAAAGCTAACAACAATGTTATTGCTGTGAATTATTACAATAATAATTACAGCATGTATTATTACAAGGTAATACCAATGTTAATACTAATAGTGTTATTAATAGTTAATTATTGTTATTGTACTTAATATCACTTAATAACCACTTAATGTCTACTTTCATATGATACCTTATACTGTGTAATATGACAGATATAAAATACTTAAGCATCACAATTATTACAATGGTATTACTAAGAAGCTTTAAAACACCATTACACACAAGTGCTATTGCAATGTATTTATTATAAAGCATTATAAAAATGAATTAAATTGTTAATACACACTATTGCTATTACTATGTTATTAATATGTAATACAATGTGTTGGACTGCCTCTTTGTAGGAAGCAAGAATATATGATGGGATGACAGCTGTGCCTGGCTCCAAAGTATACTGGAAAGGACTATGCTTTCATCTCCTCGAAGGCCAAATGCATATGCAGCAGACACATTCCTAGCAACGTTCCTCACCAGTACATCTCCACTGCAGTGTGCCTTCAAGTCTGAAATGAGGCTAGAGGCATACGAGAACAGAAGGGAGGGTGAGAGAGGGTTTGAAGAAATCAGTAGGTGTGTAGGAGCAGCAGTTCATGGCTATAAAGGAGATGAGATTGCAGCATATGTTTCTCACCACATCGGCTGAGATTGGTGACCTCTATGCGGGTCCTGAGAGGTGATGGATTCCACATATTATTTGTTGTCTACTCCTTATAGAATGCTTGAAGCTATGAGCACACACAAAAAAAACATGCAATGCCTGTATCTTTATCTGTATAATTTTTTCACTTAAAATATTGAAATATGTGTCTTAATATATAACCAAAATTACTGGGACGCCGAATGTTCACATCCATATGTATTTTTTAAACATCATATTCCAGATGTAATCTCTTATTCTTAATCCACTAATGTATTATAAACAAAAAAGCATTTTAAATTATTAAGAATGACTTCCAAAATTAGGCAACTGGAAACAGAGGAGGGAAAACAAAGATACCAGAACAACACCAGCATGTCAGCACTGTCTTCAATCCCAAATAAACACTGTAAACGCGTCACCATTGTTTGCGTTACGAGCTTCACATTTGAACACTTAAAGAAGAAACCATCTTGTTTTATTCTAGCATCTTTTTCCTCTCCAATATATTCCAGTCCTAATGTACACTTTTAGTATCATGTGGACGTTTTCAAAAAAGTGCATTTTTATAATATAAAATTAATTAAAAGTTTAATTAAATTTCCTTTTTTATGTATCTTCTACTTTTTGATGCTCATATTTTGTGCACACTTTATTAAAATATGATGTTTAAGTCATAGCTATTTACTCTTGTTGGGAAAGAGCCAGTTAAGGAGCAGATTTTCATTCCAACCAAATGGAAGCAACATCACTGAAAGCCAAGATAAACAAAATAACATGTAGAATTAGGATATTGCATTGAATAAAAGGAGAAATGTATCTTAATAACTAAGGCTTTGGACTGTTGACCAGAAGCTCATAAGTTCAGTCCCCAGAACCAACCGGCTGCCACTGCTCAAATGTCAGAAATGTAAAACCTGCACCCACTTAGGCTCTTTGCAGAAAGGATTGAACACTTCATTCAAATGAACTGACACCCACATACACACTTTAGCCACACCTATATGTGGTATCGATCATTCTATTTTAGAATTATTCCCAGGTTGCTTTTCAAATTTCAATTTGTCTGGAAAGGGTTTCCCGTATCAGCATGGCTATGAGGATTTCTGCTCATTTTGCCACAAGAGCAGTACCGGGTTCGGGCTTATGTCAGATAAGAAGGTCTGTGGTGCGGTCAGTGTTCCAGTTATTCTTAGGTGTTCAGTGTGGTTTGGGTCAAGGCTCTGTGCAAGACACTGAAATTATTTGGCAAACTTGTAGTGTTGGAAGAGTGTTTCAGAGACATTCTGTATAATGTTGTGCCACTGTGGCAGCTTTGTTGAAGAACTGTTCGGTAATGGTCAGGTGTTTACCCTTTTCCGGTATTTTTCCCTACCAATTCTAGATTTAATTTATAAATCAGGAATGATGGAGATAAATAGATGACTCATTCCTATAGAGGAGAAAACTACAAATACAGTGAAAGTGCAAAATTAAAGCACTGTACAGATTTCCGACTGTTGTGTTATTTGGTTTGAAAGATTTTTATTGGCAATGTTCAAAGTGAATACAGTATAAAGCTATAAGAACATTGTAATCCTGACACTGTTGGCTGAAAGTGCTGGTAACCGCTCGCTCCACATTGTCGTATTACCATGTATTATTATGTTTTGCTCAAGACTACTAAAGTCATGGTTAAGCAGTTGATACTAGATGTTAGTCTTACTGTCCCAGTTTTTCGTTAAGGTGTTTGCCAGCAATAAGAAGGGCACATGCTTGAGCTTGAGATTTTCTCCTTCGTTCACATCTTTCTCTCACCTCTTTCCACTGACGCCTTTTATTCTTCTCACCTCACTACCAAGCCTGGAAGGAAGGCGGGAAGGAGAAAACAAGTGTGTGTGTGTGTGTGTGTGTGTGTGTGTGTGTGTGTGTGTGTGCGTAAAAGAGAGAGAGAGAGAGAAAGAGAGAGGGAGATCTCGGCACAGCAAACATATCACTGCAAAATTGTCCTTCACACCTGGTGCCTAGCAGGCAGGTCTACTGAAAACTACACCTCACTGTAACAACGGTTCACTGCAGAGCAGCAATTATATTTCGAGCTGCTCCAAGTCGAACTTTCCACAGTACTGCAGACTGCTGTACCGTTTTGACGTACGCAATACGAGCGTTATATTGCGACGCCATGCATATATTTTTCCTGGGCATTGTGCGTATTGTCGGTATTTTTTAATAACACTGACTAACTCTGTAGCGTAAGAGCTTCGATGTTAAACTCTATTTTCTTCTGGTGATACGTTTGTTGTTTTTGTCTGTGTTTGTTAAATCAGCATTAAAACTACAGCTTTAAAAAATAGAACTTGGTTGTTTTATGTTGCAATTTATTAGCAAATATATAAAATATGCAGATCATACAATCTTATATGTCGCTTCCCTATATTTTTTTAGGTTGCCATTAAAAGTCCTATCAGCTTGGGTTTACTAAGGAGAACACTAGCATGATAATAATCATCACTTTCCTGATTATACTATTAAAAAACAAAGCATCCATGTGCCCCTGTGCCCCTTTCCCCCCTCTGCCGTGTGGCTGTGCAGGAATGTGCATTTTTTGTTTGTTTTTTCCCTTGGCCAATAACAGCCTGATTGTGTAGCATTAGTGGAATTATCCAATTAGCCACATTGCAACATTCAGTGTGGATACGCACACAAACACACACACACACGCACACACACCATACTGTGCAGCCTAGCAGTCAGTTTCTGTATGCCTTTCTAACCCGATTTGACTTTTACACACATGCACATTCAACTCATTGGCTGTCTTTCCACAGAGCCACATGCGATCATTTTTCTAGCTCTGTCTTTGGCCATATGGCAGACGAATGGACCTGTGTGGTGATGCGGAGGTCATTAGAGGTAGAGTGGCAGCTGTCAGAGACATGGGAGACTTAACACAAACAGAGAGGAGCAGGAATAGCTTAATCCTTAAATTTTGTTTGCTTTCAGATCTTTTACTGGATCTTGTCCATCGTCCAGTATCTTCTTTCTTCATGTGCCTCCTACATTCCTTATGCATGCAGTCTTCAGCCATCTTCTTTTAATCCTCTGCTTCTGTAAAGTATAAATATTCACAGTCCAGCTTCATGACAAACAATGTCAAAGGACGATTGAATATAAGTTTATAGACATTGAAGGATCTAGACTTTCTTAATATCCCGAGGATTAAAGGTGCAAAGGACAGCTTGGCAAATGCTAACTGTAGCCTGATAGCACTGATCGTGTGCATCCCACCCTCCCTCGCAAAACGTTGTCCAAAGCCACGCCCCCTGAACGCATGAATGTGCACAGGCTAGATGACCAGAGACAACCTTACTACAGTACACTGTGCCATTTAGTGGTGAGAACACCTAATAATAGTGGAGTTAGTAACAGTTTTAAAATGCCAACTATTTAAGTAATAGTCGATTAGTGAGCGGAATAACAGCGTTATAAATAAACTGTGTTAATAACAGCATTATTTTTTTCAGTAACAAAATACTGTTCCTGTTGCAACGCCTTTGTAAGCGGTTTTCATTTCAGTAGACTTGGCCATTTGACCTGCAAAGTTTTTTTCTTTGGTATGTGGGTGGGGAGGTGGGACACATAACTGATAATAATTGATGTAGTTTTGTGTTTTGGGTGGGAGATAACTACATAGCTGATGAGATTGGGGTAAGTGAATTCCCATCCAAGTAGTGTCGGTCCTTAAAGACAAGCATGCACAGTTAACAGCGCCGCCCAAAATCGAAATGGCAATTTGCGGACTTCCTGTCCGATTAAAGAAGTACGTTCTACAGGAGTCAGGGCGACAGCTAATCCTGAAAGTAAAAACACTACTTTTCCCTCCGTGTTTATGTGATGTCTAAATTAGGACCAGGAAGAAAGAGACTCTCCACATCTGTGGCAAGTAACTTTAATCTGATGAAGCAACTCATATCAACATATGGCATTACAACATACAAATAGTGTAGATTAGTTTAGTACAATGTTTAGGACATAAAGTGTCCATTTTGTTCATTTAACCTGTTTATTATTTGGGCATCCAAGTTATTGACATATTTAAACATTTTTTTAAAAGTAACGCAATAGTCACTCTCCCTGGTAATCAGTTACTTTAATAATGATGTAACTCGGTTACTAACTCTGTAACCTGTAACTATTTGTGACATTCCCAACACTGCTGATTACACGCTGCTGCTGTAGCTGAAATAATTAGCAAAGGTACAAAAGCGACATAAGCTACGAGTTACTATTAAAACATACCAAATTCAATTACACCACATTCCTACCTACTGCAAACATGGTGTCATCTTTCAGATCCTTTGACTACTGTAGTCGACTCCAGCATAGAAACGTAACCCCGACCAAACATTTTGATTGGTCGAACAATTATTTTCTATGCTTTCCACAGAATAAACAAATACATTTAGACCACTTAACTTAACGATTGCTATTGGGATGTGAATACACTTCCAACCGAAATAAAAAATGTTTCTGAAGACAATTGACTATTATACCTTTAAGAGGTTGCAAAAATTCTCATTTCCACCTGCACATGCTTCTGATAAAGGCTAATAATTTTGTTAGCCACTGAGAGTCTCTATATCCTCTATATGCTTCTTCACTACTCTGGCACTTGGTGAATGAAACTAAATAAAATTAAATAAAGTTAATGATAATGGTAATAATAATTGTCATAATAATTTGACTGCTGGAGCCTATCCCAGCCGTCTCTGAAAGGACGAAAGGCAGGAGGGGTACACCCTGGACACTCGCCAGTCCATAACAGGGCCACATACACACATTTACACACACTCCTATGGGCAATTTAGAATCACAAATCAACCTAACATACATGTTTTTGGACTGCGGGAGGAAACCGGAGTACCCAGAGTAAAACCACGCAACAGTGCTAACCACTGAACCACTGTGCTGCCATTAATATTGAATTTTTGTTTTATTTTGGTTATTAGTGGTCTGCTACCTGTCATTTTATAGTTTCAATTGTTTTTACTCTTTAAGTGTTTTTGTATTTCTTTCTTTCTTTCTTTCTTTCTTTCTTTCTCTTTCCTGTTTCATTATCTCTGCATTCCTGAACACACATAGAAAGACTGCAAATACAGTTAGCCCCTGAGAGTATCTCTACGTGTAAGTAGGAATGAACAGAGTGCAGTCCTCACTGTTATTCTCCATAACCCTGATTCAGGAATATGCTCAGAGCTGGTTTCATTTCTTTTATTTCTTTTAAATATACAGATAATTAACTTTAACTTTAGCATACCAGATTTTATATTTTTCATTTTGCTGTGCAGAAAAAAAGAGAAACACTGGACATGTTTTGTATGTCACTGCAGCCCAAATGAAAACAAAATTCTACAAAGGGTGTCCATTACAAAAAAGTCAGTTTGGGATCAATGTTAATCGCTGTAATTTTGTGTTTGGGTGTCGCTAAGAAGGGGAAAGTTAGGATGATTCTAAGGGTTTATGCACTTTTGGGCAGTTTATACACTTTTTAGTTGTAACAGTACAGAATGCATGTGGTAGGGAGCCTAACCGTCTATTTTTTCATAGGACCCAAAATAGCCAGTGCAGATAGCTAATGCTACAATAGTTCTTAGATTATTTCTATCAGTGTTCATTTCTCTTTCTTTCATGCACTTATTAGTATTATTAGACTTATTAGTATATCCATCCTGCTGTGATGAGAGTAATCTCACAAGACAGTTTGATTAAGAACATATGCATTTTCATACTTCAAATTTAGTTAAAAATAGATATATGAATGTTATTATTTATCTTGCATTGTTCATATAATAAAAAACTTTACTGCACTACAGTGAATCGGCTGCTTTTGTTTGCCAGGTTCATGGCTTTGGTTAGTTTTAGGTGTAAGAATAAGAATAGTTATTTAGTCTCCTGGCAGAATTGTGGATGCGGCCTTAAGGAGCATTAATTCTTGAAGTCTCCAGTTTTCAGTAAGGTCTTGCAGGAGTAGATTTATGCAGGGCTGAGGTTAGCAGAGGTTACTCAGATGTGAGCTATAGCAGCCTACATACCATCTGCCCCTCCCATCATCACCACCCACCTGCCTCACAGCTACGGCATACGCTCCAAGACCTCGTCTTGTCCCGATGTCACGCTTTCCTGCTCTCTCTCTCTCTCTCTCTCTCTCTTGCTCTCTCTCTGTCTTTATGAGGAAGGACTGTTTACTGATGGTGAGACACAGATGTGCAAAAAGCTCTAAGAATCGTGGGGTTTTTAAAATCTCCAGTATCATCTTTCTCCTTCTGTCGCTTTCTCAATCTCTCTTCCCTCCTCCCTCTCTTTCTCTCTCTCTCACTCTCTCTCTCTCCCCCTCTTCCCCATTATTCAAGCTAGGCGTCTTAATTAGGTCATGCTGCCATAGCCTTCAAATGAGCCCAGACTGCAAAGGCAGGACACATACTCTCTCTCTCTCTCTCTCTCTCTCTCTCTCTCTCTCTCTCTCTCTCACACTCTCTCTCTCTCTCTGTCACACACACACACACACACACACACAGACACACACACCCTAGCACCCTGACACAATATTCTCTCATTCCTTGCTAATAATCCCTAACTCACTAATGAATGATATGTTCAACAGCAGCAAGAGTGTGTGTGTGTGTGTGTGTGTGTGTGTGTGTGTGCGGTAAAGCTTGGAACAAGGATATGCAGCAAATTTAGAAACTAAATTTACTAGACGCAGACTGTAGTCAAAACAGAGAGGAACGGGAGAGGCTGTGAAGTGAGATTCTCGCCGCCGCTCTCGTACCATGTCTCTGTGTGTTTCTCAGACGTTCTCCTCCCGAGATTTTTGTAGCAAGGCTGCACCGGGGCACCGCCTTTTCCACTGTTTTATGTGTAAAGCTGAGTTTTATATTATGTGACCAAATATCATACAATAATAGGAATATCTTTGTTGCAATGTTTTAAGTCTTCCTAAGAGCTGGAGTTTTTTTAATCCAAAAGGGTTTTTTTTGTTACAGAGGTTAAGGTGAGAATTAGATTTACGTTTAGGTGGAACTAATCCAAAGTGAAAGAAAATGCCTGCTTCGTTCTGAAGTGCAGAAATACTGCATGTTATAAAGATCCGGTGTGTATAGGAAAAACTAAAGATAATCCTTTTTTTGATACAGATAGAGGACTTTTAATAATTTAATAAGAATGACTATTTATTTTCTTTTACATATGCATAAGGTTTTTCTAATGAAGTGATGTCCATGGTAAATAAAATAACAGTAACATTAATATCAGAGAGCCGGCGTCAGACCATGACTAACTGAGGGCCTCCATTGAGGGGGCAGATAATCAGCAATCAACAATGACTTGCAAAAACAAGGCATAAAAACAAGCAAATGTGCACTCATACAACTGGTACCGACTGTCAGCTCATTTCCCATTCCCAGTTATCACAAACTATTTCTTATCAAACTGATCACGTCGCAACCCAAACAAAATAGATTAACAATCATACGCTGTGATCACCTTCTAATAGCCAAGATTCACATTTAAGCTTACGGAAATGAAATAAATGCATAACTTACTTTTAAAAAAAAGATGAAGGCTTTACTCCTCAACATTCTAATGATGCACGAGACGCAACGCAACTAATCACAGAAACAGGTTTATTTTTTTTAAAAACAGACAAACAACTGTAGTTTCCCATTTTTATAACATTAAAAACCATGAAATGTTCAATAGTTAATTTTTTAAATTATTCATCAAAGATGTGTTAAACAAAATAAAAAATGTACAGATGGGCACAGCAACCTTTTTGGGGGGCACGGCCTACGAGGACCACCGCTTGACACTGGCCCTTGAGCTAATATTTTACCTTCTGAATGACGGTTCAACAATAATAAGAAAAAATAACCTATTGCTAAAAACGAAAAAAAAAAAATTCTAATTAAATAGAAAAAAAAAAGCAAAACAAAATAAAAAAACTGAAATTCTTTATGTTTTTTGGCATGGAATTTTCCCCAAACTATTCTGTTCATTTTTTTCCTTTTCTTACAGAATCATTGCTACAGGGCTGATTTTTTTTTTGCAGATTTTGGCTCAATACCGATGCCGAGTGTCAGATCTTGGCCATCTCACTTAAAACCAAACAGAACAATAAGTCTTAAATACGACAGCACAAATATATATATAGAATTCGCTCTCACATATGGACTAGTCATGTTGGAAAAAAATGCTGCTGCTAAAATGCCATCAGAATGCTGAAATTAGTGACAGCTGTGCAGGGCAACATATATCTGTTGGACATAAAGCACATTGCCTGAGCCAAGCATGACCACCAGTCCCTGCTTTTCTCCTCAGCACACGCAAGGGTGAGAAACGCTCCCTCTTGTCTCCTCTGCTCTCCTTTTCTCCATCAGCAGCGCTCCAGCAGGCCATCTGTCAGTGCTAATGGATGCGCGCTCATTTGCATGGCTGATGAGCGCTCTTCATTTGGCAAAGCCTGAGCGGAAGGTCGCGTTCTGACGCGCCGTAGAAGGAGACTGTTGGCAGGGAGAGGAGAGGCAAGGAATGAGGTGAGAGAAAGAGAGAGAGAGAGAGAGAGAGAGAGAGAGAGAGAGAGAGAGAGAGAAGGCAGGGACCTGTAGAGAGTCTGTCAAAGAGCAGATAAAGATGAGACACTGTTAGCTATTTTTAAAATGTTTTATGTTTATTTATCTGCATGACTAAATGTATATGTCTAAGATTATTTTGAATTTCCACAGTAAATATGTAGATCAATTTGGCTTGCAGTTAAAAATCACAAATTGACTTAATATATTGGGTAGCTTAGTGGTTAAGATGTTAGACTGGTGATTGGAAGAACCTGAGTGCCAACCCCAGGACTAGCAATCTGCCACTGCTGGACCACTGAGCAAGGCCCTTAACACTTAGCTGCTAAGCTGTGCAAATACATTTACAGCATTTTGGCAGATGCCCTAATCCAGAGCGACTTACATTTACATTTATCAGGGGCCCAGCAGTGGCAAGGGGAAACTTGGTGGTGCTGGAAATCAAACCCCAGTTTTGCAATCACCTTAACCACTGCGCTACCACTAGCCCAATTCATATAATGAAGTAAAGTAATAAGCGGAGAACTGAAAAAATGATCTCAGACACATGCTATGTGATAGACACGTGAGGAATCATAATAAGCTTTGCATGAAAATCTTCTCACCTCACGTCGCAGGACACGTTCTCGCTTTGCTTCTTGTCGCTTTCACCACACATAGCAAATGATCGACGTAGTCATTCTTCCAGTCGGTCAGGTCCGCACTCGCATCCCTCATTCCTATGAGTATTTATATTTTCTATAAGTTAAACAGTAGTTTTGCAAAAATGTATACTCTGGAATGATTTGCAAATATAGTAGCCATGAATTTCTGAGTGCTGGATCTACATCCTTGTGGAGAAATGCTTTCTGTGTTTGAAAGCCTGTCAGAAAAGGAAAGCGTCTCTTTAGGGTCCCACAGAGAATCCCTAATGGGTCCCTTTAGAGTTCTTTTTGTAAAAGTTACTGATTAAAATAAGTGTTTTTGTGAGGCTTTTTTGGGATGAATTAATCTAATTTGGTCATGCAAATTTGACAGCTCTGACAATGATGTATATAAAAACTCCTATAAGGGTATTATTACCAGCATGTGCATATATGTGTGTGTGCACCTTATGAGGAAGTAAATCAGGTCCTATGAGGCTCCTCCAACCTATCATTCTGCATTTGTCTTCTCAAGGTAGGTATGTCTGCCTCCATCACATCTGCACACCCGCACATGCACACACCACTGCCTCAGCTCCATCCCCATGCCTGTGAATGTCTGTGTCTCTCTTTTTCTCAAGCTCCCCAGCCTATCTCCTTTAATTACTGCTTATGGCTCCCTTCACCCCCCTCCTCCCCTTCTCCACCTCCTCCCCAAATCCCCACCTTCCGTAGATGCTTCTAGCCGCTCTGCTTCTTTGTGCGTGTCGCCTTGTTTGCTGCTGTTTTTCTCCCCAGCTTCTAATATGAGATTGGTCTGCTCTTCCCTTTTTTGGGACATGGAGAAAATGAAGAAGTTAGGCTGATCTCAGAGCAGTATTTACAGTTGCTTTCACAAGTCGTGTAGCTTTTAATACTGAGATTGACTAAGTTTAGCACCAGAGACGCTTTCTGGCTTCTCCAAATGGCAGGCTTTGATGCTGGGACTGGGAAGCCTTGAGAGGGGTGTGATTGCTCTGGGTGTGTGAGGGAGGGTGTAATTGTATAGTGTGGTGTCTATCGATCGATCTGTTTTTCAGGCTGTGACAAGAAGATGCTGTATGTGTTGAACACACACACACACACACACACACACAAAATCGTATGCACATACAATCTTTGAGAGATTTTGTCTATAGGAATCTTTCCTGTTTCAGACAATAGTTATCGCTAACAAGTAATCAAGCCTATTATGTACATCTATGTGTGGCTTTTTAAGGTGGGACAATGATTTAGAGTACCCTTCACAAGTGTCCTCAGCATCAGGTGCTTTCTTTTAGCCAGTCTCCCTTTCATTAATTAGCCTCCCTATTTTCTGCTGGCCACGGTGACATTTCCTCGCTGCTAATTCACTGATTAAGCCTATTAATGTGATTACAGAGGCATTTCTGAGACAGCTGCTGTTATATACAGTACATGGAAGACAGACAGTCTGCTCATCTGTTTGCTCAACCCAAACAGATATAGAGGAGAGATGGAATAAAAACAAATAAAACTGTTTGTCTCCCAAACTGCTTTGTTTAGCTGCTGACTCGCTCATGTTATGTCTGCCTTGTTTTAGTGCACATGCTTGTTGGTCTGTTCTTTTTTGGATTATACACAAATCTGTTTATTTTTTTGCCCATGTTGCCAAGACTTATTCGTGTCACAATTTGATATTCCAATAACAATACTAACTCTAAATCTGTTTTTGGTGCTGATACTGATTATTAACCTCTAATACTGAATCTGCTATGAATACTAAATCCTCTGCGACTCTAATACAGATACTTATTCTGATTCCGATGCTGAGACTGCTTTTGATTCCTACTGATTCATAGCAGAACACTGATACCAATACTGATTCTTTTGAGTTTTAATCCTAGTTTCCTTATGTAAAGAGTTTTTTTATATTTCATTCTGATTTCCAGATGTTCACTGTTTTCTGAATTCCACACTAGGTGATAACCATAATTGATCACATCTCAAAGGGTCAGACTTGTTCTTCTATGATGAATAAGATCAGACTTTATCAATTAACTTATGATAAATTACCAAAATAAATAAACAATCTATGACCCAAAGCTTGCAGACACCTGACCTTCATGCCCATAAATGGGATTTCCTTATAAATAATAAAAAATAAATAAATAGTCAACCTCATTGTCCAAGGTACAATGAAATGCATTTTTTCACATATCCCATCTTAGTAAGTTGGGGGTCAGAGTGCAGGGCCAGCTATAATACAGTGCCCCCTGGAGCAGGAAGGGTTAAGGGTCTTGCTCAAGGACCCAACAGTGGTTGACTTGCCGGCGGTGGGGCTTGAACCCAGGTGTTTCTGGTCTTCAGATCAGCAACGCAGCACCTTAACCATTTGAGCCACCACTGCCCCTTATGCTGTTAGCACAGACAATTCAGTAGAATGTATGCACAGACCAGAATGTATTTTGACTGTATTTGAGGAGAATATCTTCCAGCATTACAATGACCTCAATTCTGAACCGTGAACACTTTATTATATGATGCCCACCAAACCTCCTTAACCAACCTTCTTTAGACTCTTGTGACTAAATAAACACAAATCCTCATAGCAACATTCCAAAATCTAGTGGAAGCCTTCCTGAATAAATTTATAAAGGAACACATATAAGTTATTATTAGTCAAGTGGCCACATAGTGTGTATAATATGCTGGTCTTTATATTCCATATAACCGATAAATAGAACGATTTTTTAGAATAAGTCAAAGCTATGTTTTTATTGTGTTTAACATGTAAATGTTTGATTAAATGTCTCTAAATGCACATTATATTTTCTTTTCTTGCCTTGTGTAAAAGTGACTGTTACATCTGGCGCTCTTCAATGTTTTCTGCAGCCACAGCTGTCCACCCTAGTTGGGATTTCAGCACCGGGAGCTGTCCATTAGCCTATACTTACTTGCCAAATAAACTGGGGATTTTTGGTTTTAGAAACATCTATTTAGAAGTAATATTTAATGAGCCTAAAGATTGAATTACATATACTAATGTTATATAATTTAATTGTTTTAGTAAATAGCTGGGTAAAATTCTGACTTTGACAGAGTAATGAGAGGAGATCCTGTGTTCCTGTATTTCTATATATTTTATCTAATATGTAATATGTAATATCTTATTATATATTAGATATAATATATATATATGACACATCTTACTTTAAAAGGGAATTTTAACAAATGTAGTTGTATATAATCTTACTTGTTTCTCACATGTGCTGTGGTCCCTATAGTCCTGACTGAATATAGCAGAGAGAGAGTGAGAGAGAAAAAAGAAAGAAAGAGAGAGAAAAAAGAAAGAAAGAGAGAGAAAGAGAAAGAAAGAAAGAAAGAAAAGATAGATATTTTCAACCTGCCCTCAATTCCCTCACAGGTTGCCTGGTTTAGATCTGAGGAGGTAGGCTGGGTCTGGCTCTGCATGCTCCATTCGTCCTCCACACTCTAGCTCTGCTGCTGATGCTGATGCTGCTGCTGCTGCTGCAGTGTAGCATCGCTTCTGGAGGCTTCAGTCGCGCTCACACATTCTCCCTCCTGCCTCGTACATTCTGCTTCCAGCTTCCACCCCTCCATCTCTCGCTCCCCTCCTTCTTGTCTGTCTGTCTCTTGCTCGCTCTTCCTCCCACCCTCTCTCTCTCTCTCTCTCTCCTCTAGAGCGGCTGCAGCTCCCCCGCTCTTCCACTCCCTCTCCCTCCATCTCTCCAAGTGCTGGCGGAATACAGTGAGCACGAAACAAAGAAAAATTGATAGAACAAGGGAAGAGAGGAGCTCAAGAGTGAACAATAAGAAAAGGATAGAAAGAGAAAGAAAGAGACAGGGGAGACCATCGCAGCATTTCAGGCTACGGGAGAGAGGAGGAAGACAGAAAGAGTGTGTGAGAGAGTCGCCATTTCAGTAGGTTTCTTTTTGTTCACTTCTTCTCTTGTTTGTATTGAACATTCTTACGATCCAACCGAGTGTGTATGTGGGTCTAGATGTTTACGGTGTAAATGCTTGTGTATACATATGTGCATGTGTGTGTGTCTCTTTATGTATGCATGTCTGTGTGTGAGCAGGGAAATTGTTAGATTCATGAATCACTTGTGCATTCCAGCACACTGAGCTGCAGACTACTTGTCTAACTAAGTGATCACTACCGATTCACCTTGCCAAGACTTGTTGACACCATGCTCGACTTTTATTTTCAGTGTCAGCATCTTTGCAGCCCGACTAAAAAGATTGTATAAACTAAAACTGAACTCACCTCCATCTTTTAATCGTTCATGGGACTGGTTCATGACTCAGAGCGACTCAGAGTGACAGCGATAACTTTGTATCCTAAAGATAAAAAAAATCCAAAAGGGTTTAAAGAAATTCCAACTTAAGCAAGTTGGACAAACTTTCACTTATCTGAGGTTTGACACAGAAAGGGATTTACAGAAATACTTTAGGGCATGAATATTAGAATGAAATACAGCTCATGAGGACTGCATGTTTATTGTTTATTCATATATGTTATAATATTCTATTATTATACAATTTGATTAAGGTGTTTAAAAAAGCATTCTTATTTATACATTTCTCAACCCACCGCAATGATATCCGTTTGTGATGTTAAAGTATTGCATTGCAGGTTTTTAGTATCTTTTTGTGCTAAAGTTTAGTGTGCATTTATTATTAAGGTGAAAATTTATTGGATCGGTTGTGTTTGTGTGGCTGATAAATCGAGAAAACTTTTGTATGATTTTGTCAAGTTAAAATGTAAAAGTACTGTCCTATGATCGGTGCTGTGCTTTAGCTGTATGTGCCGGCTGCAGACTTCCAGAGTTTATAAAAAACACAAACAGGTTTGATCCCGAGTATAACTTTAATATGGACCCCGGGACTCACTGTATTGTTTATTGTCTTTTTTAGTAATTGTGTTAATATTTTAGTTGAAATTTGCATTTGAGTTTATTTGAATGTTTGTGTACACACACACAAACACACACACATACACCCATAAATATATATAACAAATCAGTTTATACATTGTAGCTCCAGCTTTATTATTATTACGTTATAACAGTTAACATTAAATAACTAATATAAAGCTTTTATGATTTATTTATTCATCTATGTATAAGAAATTAAGTAGTTGGGTAAAGAATGTTAAATGTTAAAATTAAATCCTTATTCTGGTGCTTGGTATTGCTTTTATTTTTTATGTATATGTTGTAGTAGATGAGGTCAGTCACGAATTCTAAACAGATTTCTTAGCAGACGGTCTGGAATGAGAATAATTTTAGAATTCTACGCTAGATTCTGTAACTGAAGACTTTTATGTATCCGAGGATGAATTTTAAGGTTGTTAAAAAATAAGACTAATTATGGATTGGTATAGGGCCATCTGAATTATCTGTCTGTGAGCTGTATGACCCCAAAGGGCTTTCCTGCCTCAGTAAGCCAGACTCAGTGAGTCATTAATAAGATAGCTGGCTGAGAAAGCGAGAGAGAGAGAAAAAGAGAGACAGAGAGAGCGAGAGAGGGACGCTCTGCCTGTTTCACAATGTTTCAAGCTTAATGAACACCCCCACCCCAATATTCACACACACAGTCTGATCTGTGGCTGTGTTGATAAAAATAACCCCGTTCGGTGAATGCAGCTTTTAGAGGCGCTGTATCAAGTGGTTATGGTTTTGTTGCCGTGTAACATGCATACGTGACATAATTATCTCATCGATTTTCTGACCTCTTGTCTGCACACATTGTCCTAGGAAATTTCTAAACCCTTATGGTTTTGTTGGTTTTTTGTTCTGGGTGTGCAGAGCTACAGCAGTGCCACTTAGCAGTATGAGTGACACGGTAGCTGCAGTGTTTCCATAGATATGGAGCTCTGCATAAACACAGAAGCAGATAGCTGCCTACTGCTCCTGGGTTTCAATATTATACTATTTTATTAAAAGTAAATCAGAAAGCTCAGGAAAAGCTAAGCTACACTGCTGTATTCCAACATATTTATATATATTTACATTTAGTAAGCAGTTTTTTGGGCTTATTCTGAGTTTTTTCAGGAAGTAGTTTTTAAATTGTTTTTTTCCCCATTTTATTTTTTAACTATTTAGCATTATAGCATCCGCTTTCATTGCGTAATTCAGCAAATAAACAGTCTTTGCCAATTTCCTGACTATGATTGTGGCTTTACACAGGTCAAAGTATGTGCTTTAAACTAAACCCTGGGCATAATATCAGCAGGTCCCGAGTCAGCAAACAATAATACATTTCTCTGAATAAAAGAGGGTTATAAGGAGACTCTTACCTCCCTTTCAATCTGTCACATTTCCCAAGCTGGTAAAATCGCACTCGTAGGAAAGCATTAAACCTGCCGTCGAAACTACTTTTATAATGACAATGTAATTAGCGCAGCACATCTGACCAGTCATATAACTGAATAAGATTTGTTTCCTACAGTGAACCTGAACAGGAAAGAACTGTATTACCTTATGATGGACCATAATAAGTTTTTCGTAAAGGACAACGGAAGAAACAAACGTAGTGCTGGCTAAAATATAGATTGAGGTGAGGGGCAAAATGTCGATTAGTGGTTTTGTATAGGAAGCTCATATCTGTGTATCTGACATGACAGGAGTGACGCTGATCAGGAAGTGGTAGTGTAGCCGAAAATCTGAAAATCGAGAGTTCAATTCCCAGAACTGCCAAGATGCTACTGTTGTGACCCTGAACAAGGCCTTTAAACTTCAACTGCTCAGTTAAATAGAAAAAAAAAACAAGATAACCGAGAATGTCTGCAAAATGCTGTAGATAAAACTGTAAAAATCTAAACATCGCTTCTATTCCAGAAATACTGTGTAAACAATTTATTAAAAATTTATATGTTTATGCTGGTCTCTGCAAAGATGGTGGATCTGTGTGATGTCGTTTGATCAGAGCTAAAAAAATAAAAAGATATCAATCCAGTAAACTGTGCTCACTGTTAGTGATTAGCATTATCCCACCAGCCTTTATCTCTCTCTTAAAATAAAATTAAAAAATATTGCACTAGCAAAATGTTAGAACATGCAATGCATCTGTATTTAAGTCTCTTACATAATAGAAACGAGAACACTGACCCTCAAAACCCTCCGTTTACAAACGCTACATAAACATCTAACAGGGCTTCAGGAAATCCACAATTCAACAATTTTGCTTTGTTATATAACATAATTTTTAGTAGCAAATCTGCTTATTATTAGATTTAGCTTATCCACCAGACAAGCGATTTATCTTTACTATCAAAAGATAAAGAACAATCTAGAACAAGTATCTTAATCCATTACTGGAAATGAATCTGATGCATCAGATCTAAAGCTCGACAGCATCGCAGGATCACTTGACATGACTTACAGGAGAGTAAGGTTGGGGGATTTCTATATGCTTCTTCTTATTTTTTATTTTCCTGAGAGTTTAACTTGAGAAAAACTGTATTGGAAGTACAGTAGACGACATGCAGTCATATCCTGTATAAATCAGAATTAATGACCTATCGCTTCACTTGCCCCTCATTCTTTCCTTTTTTTTAACTCCTTGGCATGGTTACGGAAACATTATTTATCTAGATATTCTATGAAGATAGATTTAGAGTTGGTTAAAAAACAGTTGCAGTTGGGAAAACTGTAATGCAATAACTGCGATTGCATATATAGTCTTCCAGATGTCTCCGTCCAGCGTGGCACAAGATACACTGGGTAATTAATTAGCATGAATCAACCACGGTGCCATTGGTGTGAAAGCAGACAGTTCAGTTTGTCACCATGTTACACCAACTAGCTTGATTACAAAACGTGCACCATATCCACATTCAAAATTGCAACGATTTAACTTTTACAGTATGGCTGCATTCGTGTCTATGTGGTGTCAAGGTTGATAAATAATTTTAGCTATTTATCTAACATAAATGTCAATATCAACCTTCTTTTTTCATTGTTTGTATAAAAGACTTAAATCGTTAGCCTTATTTAGTAGCTACTGAATGCTTGATTTTAGTTATTCAAGGTTGCCTTCCTTGTTTACTGTTCCGCACTGATAGTACAAATACACACGGTCTGCTTTATCTACTATAACCAACACTGGATAACTGCAATAATTTAGCCTCCCTGAATTCAGCCATATTGCTTTTTTTCATTCACTGTAGAAAGATAGAACAAACAATCAGAGAAACAACGCCGGAAAATTAGAAGCAAGCTAAGACAAAAAAAAAAACCCACTTCTCATGCATATAGACCCCTGCAGGTTCACATTTGATTCCCATCACTTTAACCCAATCTATACACAAGCTCTGGGTTGTTTCGGTACCCACATACTGTGTGTCGCCATGCAACACACACTTCTTCTTCTCACTAACAATCGTATCTGAGCATGCAGTAATCCAGACAGAGATTGCACTAGGTGCATTAAAAGCCAACGGCCATCTGAGGATGATGATGAGGATTATTCAGACAGCTTTCAGAGAGCCTTTCTTGAGAGCAGCCTGATGAGGCCACTATCCTGCAAAAAGATGGGAGGCAGGGTAAGGGAGGTTGTTGATGGAGGGCAGCGGGAAAGCCGTCATCATCACCCTGCTCTTTAAAGGCAGAAAAAGGACTCTTTGTGCGTGGGTTTGCGAGACGGGGCATTTTTCCTAATTACTCATCACAGGTGATTATACGAGTTCTGCCTGGTTTCTCTCACCTCTCTACTCTCCTCTAAAGAAAAAAAGGATATGGAGTACATTAGGAAGCCTAAATTGGGACAAGTGGCTACTTTGCAAATTGCACACAGTAAGACAGGTTACAAGGTTTTTGTAATGATGTACTGCCAGAAAAAAGGTGGAGTAAAACGAGACAAGAGCTGTTTTTTTTATAAGATACAGTAACAGCTGAAAGCTAGCTAAAAGTAGAGAACATTTATTTTGTGCCATGTTGTGGTACTTATATGTAGGTATGTTTGTATACATGTATGTATGTTTGTATGTTGCATGTACCAAGTACTCCAAAAACCACAACAAATTCCTTGTGTGTCTACATAAACCTGGCGAATAATAATGATTATGTGATTGCACAAAGTATATATTATTTAAAATTCTTGTGATACGAAGTGGAAAAAGCCCATATTCTGAATGTCTATTCACTACATGGTAAAAAGTTTGTGGACACATCTGTATAAGTGTGTCTTCCCAAACACAGTTTTCTAGAATTACTTTGTATGTTGTAGCATTAGATTGTTTCTTTACTGGAACTAAGAAACCGATACACTGTTTGCGCCCCTGTGCACAAAACCCCTGTGTTCTGGCTGGAGTAGAGGAACCCTCATGTCCTGCATTTCATTTATTTCATTTGGCAGATGTCCTTATTCAGGGCGACTTACATTTTTGAAGCAACTGAGCAACTGAAGATAAGGGCCTTGCCCGGGGAATCAAACCCTGATCTCCCAATTAGAAGTCCAACACCTTAACCACTGCGCTAACATTTCCTCAACCACTTCCTGTACAGATTGCAAATTCTTACTCAACCCCTTTGGGATAAACTGGAACACCGACTGAACACCCAGACCTCCTCACACAACATTAGTGTCTTATCTCACTAATACTTTTCTGGCTATATAATAAAATTTGCAAAGTCATGCTTCACAGTCTAATCGAAAGCTTTAGAGTAGTGCATATGTGTGTAAAAATATACTTGTGTTTTTTTATAATATATTATGTTAAAAAGTGCTTTATCCTGCCTTGGTGATTCATAGTGGTTCCAGAAGCTATTCCAGGAACACTGGGGATTGCTTTTTGCAGCCGACAGCCACATCGTATGCCTTATATACCTTTGAATACTATTAGTCGTATATCTGAAGGAACAAGCTCTAGTAGTCCTAATTCAGCAGAAATGATTCGAGCCTAAATCAAGTTTCTTCAGCTGTTGTGACGCACAGGAAAACCTCTGCTGTTACGCAATCACTGCATTTCACAGGGCGCTTGGAAAAAAGTACATCAAAACTTTTTTTTTTTGCCAGAGAAGCCAGCTAGGTTGTCATAATGCTAGCACAGCACTCACGTGCACAGATATGCAGATTAATGAACGATCAGTCTGCAAATCAAGGAGCTGGCTGCAGGGTTTTTTTCCAGACGTTGTTTGGGCGAGTCGGACAAGCAAGCCCACAGAATGAGTCATGAAGTGGGAGAGTGGTTATTTTTACCACATGCACACACACAGACGCACGCACATAAAAACACATTAAAAAAAACAAAAAAAAACAGCCGTGCTTCACTTGGGCCACTATGCAACTTGCTCACAGATTTGCAATGGGCGATATGAGGCAACACCTCCACAAGAGTCCAGTGCAGTCCCTCAAGCATGATGACTCAGCAAAAACCCGGTGCTAATTATTCATTAAAGCCAAATGTCTCTACAGAACACGGCAGCACAAGCCTCCAAACACACGCTGGAACATATTCCCTATAGAATGAGTAGATATGGTGGTGGAAATGGCATTTTAACAAGATGAATAATTTTGGTTTTTCTTACATTAATGGGAGAAGTCGAATAAAAATCACGAATTATTGGGTATAATTATGCCAGGGCCTCTAGCCTTTTTCACTGAGCTTTGAGCATGAAGAAAAAGAGAGAGAGAGAGAGAGAGAGAGAGAGAGAGAGAGAGAGAGAGAGAGAGAGAGAGAGCTACAAAGATAGGTATGAGGAAGCGAGAGGGATTCTGCGTTAGCTGATGGTAATTAAAGCATGTTCTTCTCGGTAGGATGCAGTAGAGGTCTAGCTGATTGCTCCATGCTGTCGCCATCTCTAAACGCGCAGCAAAGGAGACAGACAGGAGAGAGAAAGAAATAGCGCACAGGGAGCAGCTCGCTGATTAAAATCATATTTCCTCTCTGTCTTGGTCCAATCTGCCCTGATTTGCCCTGCTGATTAGCACTCACTCACTCATGGCTCCGATCAAGAGCTAGAATCCGGCCACTACTGTACATTCCAGCGTGCAGGTTAATTCAAATTAATTGTTTAATATGTTCTGAAAATGACTACACTGACCTGAGAACATCTTTCCCGTTCCTAAAAACTTCCTTCAACTATTCAACACAGCTAACTGAGGTCCTAAATGCTAATAAGAATGCTGCTACCTGCTTAAAGAACAACATTCATTCGAATCATGAACAAATCATGAATAAAAAAAACAAAAATAGCAAAACACCCTTACCAACCCTATGCTATCTCGTTGTCCATCATACATATAGAGATATGTTTAACTATCAAAAGATAAAGAACAATCTAGAACAAGTATCTTAATCCATTACTGGAAATGTCTGTATATTTATAGCTAGCATTATATGCAGGTTAGCTAAAGACTTTTTATTTTGATAATAAAACTCAAATAAAAATAAACTTATTTTTGACATATATCTATTTTAATATAAAATATATAAGTTTCAGCTATTCTTAAAGGTGTTTATAAGTTTTGGGCAGCAGTATCATCATTTTTAAGCAAGCCAGAGGCGACAAAGGCAAGGAACGAAAACTCCTTCTGTGACAAAATAGAGAAAAAAACCTTGGAAAAAAACAGGGTTAGTGGTGGTGGGGGTCGGGGGGGTCAGTTTTTCTCTGACCGGACAACCCGCAGGTTATTCCATGCTGCAGTAAAGTTTCTGTGGTCTTGTCTGGATGGTCGCCTAGAAGATTAGGTCATCACTGGGAAACTGCCTCTGGGGCTTATTGTCTCTAAGTGTTGATCTGCCAACTGGACTGGATCAGACTAGATCTAGTGGCGACGGTGAGCTCGGAATATAAGAAGAAAAGAAGACATTAGCGTAGACATATTAGCCATTCTTCTTATGATACATAGATACATATTATAAAATAAAGACTCAAGTAAGAGTAAAAGTATTAATGTGTAAACTTTTATGAGTAAGAAAGTAATAAAATATGAAACAATAAAACCACTATCTAGGTTCTTTTGGATTTGATTAAATGGGGGGAAATCCTAAATCCAGAAAAATAACAGTTTACTGCATAAGATATTTGTAAAAGATAAAAAAGAAGATTTTTTAGTAAGTTACGATATAGTTGAAGTAGGGTTAAAGTGCCTATATGCAGAATCTCCCTCATATAGTCATTAGCATAAAACATTGGAGCTGGAATTTCTGTACACTAATATGTCAACTTATTTTGGTCACATAGAAGGCAATGCATTGTGTAACTGTTCATTTCAGGAGTGAAAAAATCGATTGAATGAGGTCATGTGTGTTCTGTCTCCATTGATATTATTTTACGTACTTCAGATGACTGCAGCCTATCGTGAGACTCGCCATCGCGTGGACTGGGCATTAAGAAAACTAAATAGTAAAACTAAATTCTTTATCATAATTGTTAAAAAGTAACGTCATCAAATGTAGCAAAGTAAAAGTAAATTTTCGTGATAAAAAATATAATTTACTTTTAAAATCTACTCAAGTGAATGTAACGAAGTGATTATAACATGTCTGAGTACAGTTGACAAGATTTTAGCAAACGTTTTATTTTTTTAAGTGCTGTAGGTTTCACTTAAAACTTGTGCATTGTTTTAGTGCTTAAAATATCTTTGAACTTAACATACGTATTTGTAAATGAACACAGTTCATCCCCCAATCATCAAATAAGCTTGCCACAAATAAGCTGTAGATAATTAAAGTGTACTTTTATCGCTGTGGTACATCAACCTGTATAAGCAGAATAATCTATTCAAGCATCTTTTTGAATTGGGGTAAAAAGGCAGACGACAGCTGCATCTGTACTTTTATACGTTTTGCATTAAATCTAGCTGCCTGATTCAGTTGTACAAAGCAAGTCAGTCATTTCCAGGTAGCTCAATGGTTAAGGTGTTGGACTACTGATCCAAAAATTGTAGGTTCAGTCCCCAGCACCAACAAACTGCCACTGCTGCAAGAGCCTTAATCCTTAACTGCTCAGTTGGGTAAAAAAAATGAAAAGAATTTTAGTCTGCCAAATGGTGAAAATGTGAATGTGGAAAGACAGCGAGCTTGGTGAGGCCCTTAGGCTGCTATGTTGCAGTGAAAGTGCTTTAGTTGGCAGGTGTGTGTGTGGTGTGAACAAAGTCAAACAGGCTGAGCTGCAAGGTGGCCTGCACTGTAAATATACTACAAGCTGGAGATATTTCAACCTCTGACGTGACATTTTCTGGTTTATAAGTCAATTCAAAGTGATAAATTTGAGTGTGTTTTATCATTTTAAAAAAGATATTGTTTTATCCATACAGTATGTGTGTGTGTGTTTTTAGAAGTAAGCAAATGTTTATAATATAAAGAGGAAAAGATGTCACTGTTTTTTTAAAGACTATTACGTTCAATCGATTCTGTTTCGAGCATGTTTTTAATGACATGCCTGTGTGCAAACGCCCTTTCCCCCTTAAAACATTCATTTTGGTTTAGTCTGCTTAATTGTGTGTTGAAAGGGTCGGTCATGACCTGGTGTTATCCAACAGCAGGGATCAGTGGGCCAAAAGCTTTCTTTGTCCACAGAATGTTCCTCTGCCTCCCTCCGAGGACACAGCATCTCAGGGAGGTTTTGCCTTCTCTGTCTTTGTCAGAAAAGACTTCAAGCACCTCGGTTGCCATTGACAACGTGTTGGTCAGATCTCCTGCCGTTGCCAGGCATCATTAAGACTTGCTGGCATGAGCTTCTCCGTCTCTACGAGTAGGCCTTGTACAGAGAAATGGCAATTAAAGATCCTCTCAGACTGATGGAAGAGAATGATGGTCTGATATGGAGGAGACAAAGAAAGAAGTGGAGAGAGGGAAAAGGAAGGAGGAAGAAGGAAAGGAGAAAGAGGTGGTGAGAATGTGACTTTGCATTGCAGGTTTAATTTGGGTGGATAAATTGGTTTAATGGAGGGTGACTGATTCATACTATGGATGAAGACATCATAAATAATGTTCATGCTCATATAAGACACACAGATAAGTTCGATCAGGACTTGCCCTGACTTTCTGTGTTTTGGCACAGAATCTCCAAAAACAACAATTATATTATATTATATTATATTATATTATTCAATAAGGATGCACAAATTTTTGACTTGTACCAATCAAAACTGAATTTCAGTCCAAATACAAACCATTCCGATACCATTATCGTCATCATGCTAATCTTCCATCCAACCTAATTTTAGGCATATCTGTTTTAATGCTCTCCATCTCTTCTGGAGTCTAAAAGGTAAAGTCACTGGATTCTTGCTGCCAGCCACAGTTACATGGCCAGTCGTGCGGCTAATTGTGAAGCACTGTGGTTTGTGCACCGAGAGTAGAAGAAAGTGAGAAAACACCATTAGCATTAACTCACAGCTCTCAAGGCTGATTGGAATTCTTCCTGATGATTCGACGAGCAGCTCTGAATTACTGCAGGCACACAAACACACATCCATTCTGCAGTCACCCAGAGTGAGTCAGGCCATTTGACGCAGGCACTGGTGATAAAGCCTGAAGTCTTTGTCAAGGTTCTAATTGAGACATGTTTTAGACATCAGTCGCCACCAGGCTGATGCCGTCTACTTCATTTGTTTGCTGGTTTTAAGGAGTTATGCAAGCTAAAATCTTCACTTCGCTTCTGTTGATGTGAGAAAAAAAGAATGATGTGCATAACATGTGACTGATAGACAAGAAACAACTATTAAACTATGAAATTAGTAACATTATATGTGTTCACTGATTTACAAGTGGAAATTATATACAGGACAAAACAAAATTTATACTGTATGGCCAGTGATTTATGGTCCCAACCTCCCAAATCCAACCGTACACTCCCAACAACTGCTTACTGCTCTTTTCCTAGTGAAGTAAAATTTTCTCTACGAAAAAAAGAACACTACATGCAACAACAACAAAAAAAACTAACATGGATTTTGTCATAAAATAAACAAGTAACCCAGCTAACCCTTTATGTCTTAGGAAAGAAATTAGTACCCCGACCTGTTATGACTCTCTGAAAATAGAGATCATATCTAAAAAAAGCGAAGAAGGAGAAAGAACTCTTAACTAATAAAAATAAATAACACTCATTTATAAGAATTCATCCCAGCAACCAGATCTACAAGGTGGTCAAATTTCTGCTGATCATTATCTAAATGGTCACCTTATGTATGCAGCTTTTAAGAATACAAATGCAATCATACCAACTCTTGACTCCAAAACAATAAAACAGTAAATTCATTTCCATAAATAATTTGCACATTTTTACCATTTCCTTGGTATGAAATCAACCAAACTCTAATTGCATCCCACTTTAAATTCTTATGAATTTTACATGAGGAACAGAGCATATGTGTTTGCCTATCATATTAGTAAAAGCCCTGAATGGTGATGATCAGTATTTATTTTAAAGTCTGACTGATTCACAACTGAAATCCGATGTCTGCTGAACAACAGGGCTGCAGGTGCACCAGGGTTTTTTTATGGAGAGACTGCCTTTTGAGACAGCAGGCGTAGAGCTTTAAATCTGCAGTCTCTGTCTGGACCATCCGCCAAATAATGAGCGAGAAAGAGACAAGGGGAAAGAGCAGGAAGCCTGCACAGCCTGCTTTGGGACTGTAACGCTGCATGGCCCACTTTATGCAGGGGAGCACTGTATCATATTATATGAGACAGAAGGGAGCTTGGCAAGAATAATAAGCAGCGTTTTCCCCATTCATGGCCAGACTGAGTTTGGTAGCAGTGGCTAAGGTAAAACTTCAGACTCGACTACATTGATCTCAGCTGCTGAGAAAAGGACAAGCGCTTTCTACATCGCGTGACGTCTTAGTATGAGCGATGTGTATGTGGGAGGAGGTGACCTGGAATTCACAAAGGACTGTCCTTTCGAAAGAAATAAATTAGAGGGATTTTAGTTGTTGTTGTTGTTGCTTTCAGGACATGTCCTCTGGTCTTGCAGCACACACACACACACACACACACACACATATCCATACATTAGACACAGTCAAGCTACAGTTATTACAGTAACTAGATTTGTTGCGAAACACACAATATGTGTTTGCTGACACAGTGGGCGACGTGAGATAGGGTGTATTGCACGCTATAGATATGTGTTTTATGCAGTAAACGAATTTTATGCGTAAAAAAAAAAACCAACAACTGACATTTATGCTGAAAAAGTATCATTCACAGTGAATCATAAGTGATATATGGTCTTTTTTTTCAGAAAATGATTTTCGAAGAGGATCACTATCACTGAACGCAGCATAAGGAACATCTCAGCCAAACCCCAAGGAACGCAAAAGGAGAGCTACAGACACCGCCCGCTACCCCACCCTCACTCAGCTGATCTCAGGTAGCTCTGCTTGAAATGACAGGCTTGACTGTGTGCTCGAATTTAGTGTGTAGGCAAGTAAAAATAGTAGAGTTTGAGTTAGATTTGAGAAATTTTCCCCTCATCCAGAGTCTCCTAATGACAGCTCTAATGAGAAATAGTGACAAGAAACTATGAGAGCAGCATGGTCTGGATTGCAGCATGCTTATGCTGGCTCTGTTCTGCAGATGGAGGTGGATGCAGCTGAGAAGCGCCATCGAACACGTTCCAAAGGTGTGAGAGGTATAATACTGCAGCTGGACTCCTATAAACTCACTTACTCACTCACTCACTTACTCACTCTATTCCAGAAGCTTCATCTACTCCATACCCATAACTGATATATATTTGAACATTGCATTTTTCAACGCTGTAGCTTCATCGCTGACACTAATACGGTTTGACAACATAATATTTCTATGATGTTGATATAGATTTTTTTTTAATTGTGTTCCCTCTAATTGTCTTTTCTTTCATTGTCTTAGTTGCCGTGGAGACTGCAGCACAAGAGCTATTCAGGTTAGTTTGAATGCAAAAAAAGATGCAATAAAAACACAGGAATTCTTACAGCTTGACTAAAGGACAAAAAATATACAGTACACATAATGTTCTTGACAAGTTCCTTGTATTCCATATAGAGTACCATAAATGAACCTCCTACATACTGTTTATAGCCTTTTATTGGAATATATAGACAAAAGTATTGGGACACCTGACCGTCACATCCAAATGCGGTTTTTGTGTGTTTTTGTCTTATTTTGTTCTTCTCTTATAATAACCTCCACACTTCTAAAATAGCATCAGAAACGATTGATGAATGGAAACGCAGTTGGCGAATATATCCTAAAGTAGCGAATATTAAACACACTTGACTAATTTACATTTTCACTGATGATGTCTTTACATTTTCTCCATAAATGCTGGAACATTTATTACTTTTCCATTGGTTACTATTTGAAGTCCTGTCTTCATTATGCTTGCTTTGTTGGTTACTTCGAATAAATTATGATGTAACAAATATTAAACCCATGTGACTTATCGACTGTTTCCGCTTTATTATTTCACTATGTTACCAATACCACCATCAGCCTCTCAAACTAAATGGAACTGCATCTAATACCTCATTTTTAATTTTTTTTAATTTTTTTGCAAACGCAAACTTTGAAAAGATATTGGAGTATAACTGGGGGAAAGCCACAATCATATTAGTGAGATCAGACACTAATCCCTTAGTGTAGAAAAAAATGATATGTTACAACATACAAAGACGTTCTGTCTGCTTTCAACTTTGTGGCAACAGTTTAAGGAAGACACATTGTTATGTGTGCTGTTAAAGTATCCACAAACTTTTGGTCATATAGTGTATAATTACCTTAATTAGTATTCTTGAATATCTCTGCACTCTTTAATGAAATCTGGCAAGGGAGCAAGAATGAATGGTCTAGTTGTCCTCAAGGATAGGAGAGAGATTTTATCAGGCCCCTGCTTTCCTCACCTAAGGATCTATAGTGCCATTCTTGGCACCCTTTACAACCTTTTTGTAATGGCAACATCTCCATTATTAAGCAGTATTTAACACACATGGATCTGTAAAAGGAGCTATAAAAAAGGTTTATTTCTATTTTGTCTTGCTACACTAAGATGTCTTCAGTTAAAATGACACCATCAGGGACAGCATGCTATGTGGTAGATGGTGAAAGAAGACCAACATCATTCTCTTTAGCAGATCTATTTATTACCTCACTATACAAGAGGGCAAATAATAAACACATGTTTATCCACTAATGCCACCGACAGGAGCTGTTGCCTCAACAGGCTGGCCCGGTGTAATGCATGGGTCACCAGTCTGTATCCGACAACAAATATGAGGCAAGATCATTTTGTAAGCAGGAGATTAACCTCTCAAAATAACACAGAATGACCAGCCGCCATACAATTGATTGCATCGGTAGTTGGCATTTTTCCTTAACATATATATGACCAAGATCTCAAACTTCACTGCGAATCAGAGGCAAAGATTTATTCATTTGGATAAAAATAGAAATTCGAGCATTTTCTGAAGGTTCTGAAGGTGCTGCATGGTGGTGGCCTCTTTGCCGTTCGTGGTGGTAGAATAAGGAGGATTAGGTTAAAGGAGTCTGACCGCATATTGGAGCAGGTCAGAGAATCCAAATCTGGCAACATTTCAGTGTTGCTTTTAGTTGGCTGGTGGTCTAAATAGAACAGCCAGAGAGTGAAGTATGAAATATGAAATATGCAGCCTTGTGAGTCACAAACCGGGGGGGGAGCTGAGGTCACTGACAGCTTCGTAAATTTGCAATGAGAGCTGATGTGCCTTGGCTCAAGTGCTGAGTGTGTGTGTGATGGAGAAAGTGAGTTAGTGCAAGTGTGTGCCAGCATTTAAAATGAATTCCTTCCTTCTTGTCTACAGCTGTCCCACACCAGGGTGTGACGGACGCGGTCACGTGAGGGGCAAATACACCAGGCACAGGAGGTAAGTCAGAGAAGTGCAGGAAAAACACTGCCAAAGACCCCTAATTTTATGTGTTCCTTTGTCAACATATTGCCAAATTTATATTTGTCCATTTAAAACAGACTATCAAAGACTTTAGAGAAACAGCTGACTCTGGAAAACGCACAAAATAAGCTTTTCAGCCTAAAGCTTCTAGATCTGATTTGCTTATTATTAAGAATGACATTTTACAGTCATTTATATAAGTTTGTACTGTATTCGTTTCAGATTTTACATATTGTGGAGCTCATATTCAGTATTTATGCATTTTAAATAAAGGGTTCAGATTTTTTTTAACTAATTTTTGCTACTGTCTTTTGCACTATTAATTATTCTCTGAGGATTTTTTTTTACTTTGGGATTATTCTAAAAGCACAGATGGTCCCTTGTCACAAAAATACTAACTTAGGTACATAATCATAGAACATTTAAATCTCCCCAAGGCATTTCCACGGACAATGGTTAAACACTAACAGAAATGTTATTTATATACAGTAAGAAATAAAACACAATCAAGCTGGTGTGATGTGATAAACGGTAATTCCCAACACCAGGCCTGTGTATTGGCAAGGGCCTCATGATACAATACACATACCATGTGTCCATAAGTCACAAACTATATATCCTGATATATTGCAATACAGCAAACAATGATTATTAAATAAATAAACTGAACAAATAACTAAAAATACAACAAATATAAGGTCAGAGGCGCCCGTAATGGCTGTATGTGTCAGCACTATCGTGAAAAAAAATTATAACAGTTAGCTGTATCTATATTTTTATGAAGCCCTACAAAAAAAATTGAAAATCCAGAAAATTCTGACTGGTAATAAAACTAATACATTTTATTTATTAGCACCTCACAAATGTAAGTTAATTTAAGACATTATAATATAAAGCAATAACAAAAATGATCAAATAACTAATGAGAACCTATAAAATAAAAAATAATAATTTAAAAAATGCAAATACAAAAGATCGAGATTTGAAAAGTTTAGATTTGAAGTTTGACAGAGAATTTATTCGAGCTAACAGGAAATGTGGTGGCTTAGTGGTTAAGGTGTTGGGCTGATACCATAGACCGGAGTTTGATTCCCAGCACCAACGAGCCACCACTGTGGGCCCCTGAGCAAGGCCCTTAACTCCCAATTGCTGAGTTTTATAAAAGAGATAAATATAAGTAGCTCTGGATAAGGGCGACTGTCAAAATGCTGTAATAGTAAATATTTTATGAGCATTCTTTAAAGACAATTCGTTCTTATGATATTCTTTGTACTTGATACTTGAATCTTCTCAAAATGTTTAGAGAAAACGACCTTAGAACAAGACCTTAAAATAATGTTCCACCAACGTTAAGCAAACTGGACATTTTCACCTTTTTGAAAAGTTTTAAATCATGTTCCCAAAACCAAAACAGAATGTTTAAAAGGCGTTCTCAGAACATAAATTTGTTAGCTGGGGTGGTTTTTATATAAACAGGTAGAGTATTCCAAAGGTGGGGTGCTGTGCAAGTAAAGGCTCTAAACCCCTTGGTGGACAGTCGAGTTAATGGTATAGTAAGCTGATTGGCATGAGGATCGGAGTGAACAGAGTGTGTTTAATTAGAGAGGGTCAGATAAATATGATAGTCTTTGCTTGTGATAAGCTTTAAAAATTAGTAGAAGAATTTTATATTGAATATGGAACCTGACAGGGAGCCAGTGGAACTGGTGATGTACTGGTATAATATGCTTTCTGAGAGGAGTTCGGGCCAGTTGAAGTTTATGACTAATTTGTGGTGGCTAAGTGGTAAGGTGTTGGACTAAAACCAGAAAGACTGGGGTTTGATTCCCAGCACCACCAAGCCACCACTGTGGGCCCCCAAGCAAGACCCTTAACACCCAATTGTTCATATGTGTAAAAGAGATAAGTTGCTCTGGATAAGGGCATTTGCCAAGAGCTGTAAATGTAAATTTTTGAGGGAAGCCTAAAAAAAAAATCTGAACTACACCAATCTATAATTGATGAAACACTGGCACGGACAAGAATGGCGGTATTGTACTGTGACAGAAGTGGGTGATGATGATTAACATTGCGGAGGTGGAAAGACGGGGACCATGTAATATTGTTGACATGAGCCTGTAGAATCAGCAAAATTTAATGAAAATGAACACCTGTCAGCTATGGCTAGGGTGGACTTGGAGCCCATGAGAAGAACAGTTTTATTACTATTTATTTTAAGAAAGTTACAAGAAAACCAGGAATTATTTTCCTTTAAACAGGCAGAAAGAACAGCAGGTGGCGAAGCGAAGCGTTAGTATTTGTGAGACACAGAGTTTAGTAACATCTGCATAGAATAAAAATTAATCTCATGTTTACAGAAGATATAGCCAGGAGGAGGAGGGAAGATGAAAAATAAAAGAGGGCCTAGAACAGAGCCTTGGGGAACTCCTCTAGTAACAGGAGATGACTGTGATCTAGACTTTCTAAGTTGAACACACTCAGAATGGTGGGATATGTTTTAAACCAGTTATGACGTTCATAATAAATTTGAACATTGTAAAAGAGGTTTGCCAAATTTCCAATGTAGAGTTAATTCTCAAAAAATATCCCCTGTTAAATTCTATAATATATATATTTTTTGATTATTTTAAGCTAATTCAGAAATTGGGAAAGGTGGAGCTACAGCAGTGGATGACCGCTAGCAATAGTTTGCCATATTAATTCCTGAGCCAAAAAGCCACCATCCAATTAGCCTGTTAGCCTGCCACATTCCTTTAAAATGCACGCTATTTTTAAGACACACTCACACTCTGAATGCTCTGTAAAAACAGAAGTAGTAGTAGATAAATAAAACTGATGTTGAAGCATAAAAGCTTGGTATGAATGGCTCACCGCTATGCTCAGATGCTTCCACACACCTCTTATTAACATGTTTTAGGAACACATGTGTGTCTGGCAGGATTACTATGTTAATAATAGGGCTTTTTTGCAAGGAGTGTGCGGCTTGGTTCTGTTTGTTGTTCTTTTGTTACTCTTCTTTGTTGGTGGGCTTAAATAAACAGTGACTTGACATCCCGCTAGACAGTGACCTACCTCAACTTTATTTTTCAGGAGCAAAGGGAAGACACTTACATTTCTTCATAGTATGAAAAGCTTTCCAGTCGTCTTTTCAAGGGAGTTCATTTATTGCCACATCCTGACATACCGTAAGAATGAAGAATCTTCTTAATCGTGATGAGTGCCCCAGTGTCCAGTCAGGGCTTTATAGCAGTGCCGAATGATGGAGGTCCAGCTGCTTGACGAATGTTGCCACTTTATGCATCAGGGACATTTTTACACTGTATTAAAGTTGGTGCTGTTTACTCCAGTAAGAGATTGAAGACGAGAGAGAAGAAATGGGGGAGGGGGAAGAGAGACTGATAGCTATGATTCTGATGTCAACCTAGCAACGGGACCCCATGAACCGCATGTCGTAATTGCATTTCTGCAACAGACAAATGACAACTCCTCTCACGCAAGTGGGGAGCCGGTGTGTGTGTGTGTGTGTGTGTGATAAATTAGTAGCAATAGACAAAAAGGTAGTGATGCTCTGGTAGTGGTTCTACAGGCCAGGTCCATACGTTAGGGGCATCACAGGAATGCCGTGGCATGGCTGTAATGAGGACACTGTATCACCTGTGAAGAGAGTGCTGCATCTGCTATGCCCTAGCCAGCCATTAAGAGACATGATGACAAAGCAATTGCTTTTTCTGGCCCTTGCTTTTTTGTACACGAGGTTAGATCATGGCAAAGGTTCTTTCCCTTCTGGTGGCAGGCTAATGTATAATGTATTATGAACATATAATCTATAGGGCTGCATTAATCTATCCAATAGGCTTTCAGAGCCAGACGTGTTGCAGCCGTGCTGAATGTTATATGGATCTCCACACACACATTCAAGGTCTTCTGCTTCTCTCTCAGCTTTGTGTATTTCAGGCAAACAGACTAAGAGACTAAATTATTACAGATTGTGATCTTTTATACAGTACGGGGAAAATATTATTTGATCCCCTGCTGATTTTGTATGTTTGCCCACTGACAAAGAAATGATCAGTCTATAAATTAATGGTAGGTTTATTCTAACACAAAGAGACAGAATAGCAACAAAAACATACAAGTTGTAAATTGATTTTCATTTAATGAGTGAATTAATTATTTGATCCCTTTGCAAAACAAGATGTAGTACTTGGTGGCCAACCCCTTGTTGGCCATCACAAAGGTCAGACGATTCTTGTAGTTGGCCACCAAGAGGGATTTTCCTCTTTTTTGCAGATTCTCTCCAAGTCATTATGGTTTTGAGGTCTCCTTCACAGATTTTCTTTGGAATTAGGGTCTGGAGACGGGCTATGCCACTCCAGGACCTTAATGTGCTTCTTCTTGAGCCTTTTGTTGCCTTGGTCGTGTGTTTTGGGTCATTGTCATGATCCAAAACATCCATCCACGACCCATTTATAAAGGCATAGCTGAGGAAAGGAGGTTCTCAACCAAGATTTGCAGTACATGACCCTGTCCATCGTCTCTTTGATGAGGTGAAGTTGTCTTGTCCCCTTAGCAGCGAAACACCCCCAAGCATAATGTTTCCATCTCCACGTTTGACGATAGAAAATGGTGTTCTTGTTGTCATCGGCAGCATTCCTCCTTCTCCTTCAAACATGATAAGTTCATGCAAAAGAGCTCAATTTTGGTCTGATGGGCAAGTAATCACACTTTAGCCTTGTGTAGGTCTACAATCTTGTCCCTGACATCCTTGGATATCTTAAAATTTCAGAAATCTTGCTGATTAATAGGGGATTAAATACTTATTTCACTTATTGAAGTGCAAATCCATTTAGAACTTTTTTGAAATGCTTTCTTCTGGATATTTTTGTTGTTATTCTGTCTCTCACTGTTAGAATAAACCCACCATTAAAACTATACACTGATAATTTGTTTGTCAGCAGGGGATCAATTTTTTTTTTTCACTGTACCTTTCCACTATGCATCTTCTGCAAATTTCCTGAAATAAATCCAACATAACTGCACATTAGTAATTCAGTGGGGACAGAATAGAGAGTGAAAAGAGGTAGTGAGGGAAATTCAAAGTTACTTTTATACAGTGATTGGAGCTCCATGTGGAAAATGTGGAAAAAGCTAGGATAAAAATAGCTCAACACAAAATAGTCCAAAAATATACCTTTTTTCCCAAACAGGATTTTTTTATACGTTCAACTCAACAAGCATTTTGGTCTTTCCTAAAAAACAACAAAATTAAAGTTTATCTCTGGCATACTTATTTATAATTAATAGCAATATATAAAATAATTAATAATAATAATTATGTAAGTCTGCCTTGCCAAATAGTTTAAAGCACAACATATTAAAATTATATTGAATTGAGCAATAATTTTGAGTTTGATTGGTGGGATTAATATTTGTTAGATTAGAATCTTATAATTTTTTAACATTAAGTTCTTTTGACATATTTTCACTGACAGTGATATTATTTTTTGAGTAATAAGATCAGTGTTTTGGTGATTAGCACAATGCTATATAAAATTAAACCACACCGTTGTTGTTTTATTAAATAAGGTTGTAATTTATCATGTAATTTATCATTTATCAACTAATGATAAAAATTGTGGTAACCAGTTTTTGAACCCATGTTCTTGATTAGCAGTGCATAAAATTAGTGATGAATAAACTCTTGCTATTGTTTAATATATAGTATATAGAATATAATAAGGCAGAAACAGAAATCAGATAGAAACCCTACTCCGTCTTGCTGTATAATATATATTTAGGCTGGTGGGGGTGGTGTAATGTTGTGAGGAATGTGTTTTGAGTCTCACAAATTCATCTATTGTTCAAATCACAGCCTATCTGAGTTGTTCCTGAACATGTGTATCTTTTTATAGCCACGGTTTTTCCGTCTTATAATGACTTCTTTCAGCATAATAATGTACCAAGCACAAACTATTGCAAACTGTTTCTAGGAACTGTTCCCATCAGATCAAAATCCAATAGCTGACCTTTAGGATGTTGTAGCTATTACGTGAAGCAATCATGTCCATGACCAGGATGTTTCTCACATCTTGTGGATGAGGGTCGCACTGAGTCTGCTCTGAGTATCTAAGAATAGTGTTCCCAATTAAGCCACGACTACAGATTTACTATTTTACATAGTATGGAGTATGCTTGGGTTTAATTTGTCTTACATTTAAAATCTTTCCTCTGGTCAAAATGTGATTTTTCCAATATATTTTTGCCGATTTGTTAGCCACCAGAAAAAGGGAGTTGCTGAGTTGTTAGTTTTATACCCTTGCGCTTTATTTCCCTTCAATCCCTCACACTATCTGCAGTTCTTTCTACTTCTCTTCATCTCTCTTTCTTCATCATTCTAGCTCGTTATCTTTGTACTTCCTCACTCTTTTGTCCTTCTAAAACCCTTTCATTCTACCTTCCCTCATTTTCAATCTCTCTCTCTCTCTCTCTCTCTCTCTCTCTCTCTCAGACACTCTCTTTCTCTCTTACACTCTGATGGATGATGACTCACATGGACCAGAGCTGGATAATTCAGAGCCTGACAGGTAGCACTCACTAAAAGGGTTGTAAATGAGCCAAAAGCTGGTGGCAGGGTCCGGCGAATGATGGGGTTTTGTTCTTTTTTTTCTTCCTTCCTCTCTCACTTTTTCTGTCTTATCTACCTGCCTCACTCTTTGCTGGTGTTCTTGACAGAGGGAGGTACGCGTTTCACACGAACACTGTCCTCCTATATGTCTACTGGTGGCAGGTTTTTAGCCATTATGACTCTTTCTTTGCTTGTCTTTCATTCCTGACATTTCCAGCAGGTTTCTATAAAGATTTGGATGCATATCATTTGCAGATATGGCCAAAAAATGGGGTGGAATAAAGCTCGGAATGACGGTTAGATATACTTATGGATATACGAACCTTATTTTAAGCATCAAGCACAAATTCGCATCTTTGCACGTCGAACATGCTTGTGCAGTAGTTCGTTTCTAACCAACAGCACGCCAGCAGATGGGCTCTGGACTGTGTGGGAGGCATATGCCATCCTTTTCTCATTTCTCTCTCTCTTTTTCTTTCCCTCTTTCTCTCAGCCTTGAAGGTGGAGATTGTGCGGTCTGTTGGCTTTGCCGCTTGTCAAGTCACTCTAAATTGCCATTGCTATACATGCAGAGGGCTTGTGAGGGCTTGTTTGTTATCCCTGACTAGTATGTATCCCCCCCAAACTGTTTATTCAGCTGAGAGGCTCAGCCAGATGTCACTTTTATTTGGATGATGTTCATATTTACTACATACAATTGTGTGTAGGTTCAGTTGCGGTATAAATCGCAACAGCGATTGTTCACTTGACACCTTCAACCTCCCCATAGAGTTACCTTTCTTCTTCCCTTTATTCTCTGTTTTTATTCCTTATCTACCTAAGGAGATTGTGAACAGATGGTAGGCTTTGGATCGTGCAGGAAGTTTTATGAGACATCGTCGATGGAATGCTCATGCACAATGTGACAATCTCTTCCTGCATGTTCCTACTCGGTTGATTAAGGCAAAGAGAAGAAGGCCGAGCCTGTGAGACAGACTGAAATGCTTAGCGCCGGTGCTTCTTTTGTTCTCTTGCTGGAATAGCTGCAGAGGATGGGAGGGATGCCTGTCAGACTTGCGATTACCGCTCGCTCGCTCTCTCTCTCTCCTTCTCTCTCTTTCTCTCTCGCCTTATAGCACACTTTCTTTCTCTCACTCTGTCTCTGTCTGTCTGGTAGAATGGCAAATCCCACTCAGGAGGGGGCAGATCACCATGGCGACGGTGCCTTGGCACGAATGCCTGTGGATGCTGCAGTGTGCAGACATTGAGACTATGCGATCTCCTTTAGCAACTCATGCCAGAAGAGGCAGCGGCAGACCCCCTGCGCAGAACGACCGGCTGCACAGGAGCCTGATTCGAAGGACGTTCGCTATGCCATCGTGACGAGCAAGAGACTCCGACGCGAATTTTGGCATGCTTTCAGCACTCAGACCAATTAAATTTGATAAAGAAAAAAGGAGACTTGCTATTGTAGTGCAACACATTTTTTAATTTCACCTTTTGGGATGGAACAAAGAAAATTTCAATGACCTTGTATCAGCTTTTTCAGACTATTCATCTGTAATTAAAAAGACATTTAAAATGTGTTCCTAACTAATATTTATTTGGATTCGCTAGAAATGCATTTCAACAGTCTATGCTGTAATAACGTGTCAGTGGCTGTGGAAATTATGGAAAAGAACAGGCTCCAGCAAATAGTGATTTTTTTGACATTAGTAGAGTTCATCGGAGCATTTGTCCGCCAGGAGTTGTCTGGGGCTGAAGTCATTATTTCTCTCAGCAGCACTGAAAGGCTCACAGCCTCTCTCTCTCTTTCTCTCTTTCTCTCTCTCTCTTTCTGTGTGCATAATTACAGCAGCCGCACTCAAACCCTGCCTGCGCTGCTCCCTCATTCAAATGTGGTTTAATTACCTGTGGAATTTTAATTGGCGTGGCCTGCCAGTGGGAAACTCGAAGGTGTGCGAGGTCACTCCAAGTGCCTCATAAATGCCCCCCCCACACACACACACGCAAGCTGCTGGCTGCCTGCCTGCTAAAAAACCCACCACCATCACTGTGTGTGCTCTATGTTTTACACAAATGTTCAGCATGCACACAGCTGCATAAAGGTAGGATTTTTCTCTGCTGCTTGTTATTATACACTTTTGCCATTTCCATTCATTCAACCGGTGGCCAGCTGTGGTTTGCAAGCATTTACAGACCTTACTTTACCCAGTGGCTGTACATTATTCATTGCAAAAGGATTCATTTAAATCAAAACAGTGTGTTTTGTGTATGATTTATCAGTATTAATACGTATTTAAAAAAAATGACAAAAATATCCATTACCCCTGAAAAATAACTTTAAAAGAGGAGAGCTACATCCATAATTGCATACTTAGCTACTTCTGTATAAATATTTACAAGGCGAGTATGTAGTATGTCCGAATTCTTAGTATGGAAAAATTTTCTTTTTTAACCTCTGTGACGTTGTATGTTACAGGACAATATCAACATGGCGGATGTAGTACATGTGAATTTCATTCATACTCATAATCATACAATATAGAACATACTATATTAGCAGACAGGATAAACCATTTAATTAATGTATATTACATACTCAAGATACTCAAGTAGTCTGTGATTTTGGACAAAGCCAAGCCTATTTTATCAATGTATTAAAAATTATGTAACAATTTATATATAAATATTTATAACAGTGTTTTTTATAATTATTTTTTGTATACTTTCTTTCATAGTATTTTTTTTTCTTTTTTGACCCAAATAGTACCTTTTTTTTCTAATATATTTTGTATTTTATTGTGCAAATCCAAAAGCGAGTCAACTGCATTGTAATTTCGTTTTAAACATCCAAACTGACGGTAGATGTGATTTTGTAGGATGTGGTCCTGGATTTACATCCTTTGTTAAACCTCAATCAACAATTCAATCAACTAATCATAACCATCTGATGTCATCAGTGTGTGTCGTCCAAATCCGCCTCAATCCATTTTTGAATCTTTCCTTTCTCGTAAACCAAAATGTAATATTTCAAATGTATTTATTAAATAAAAAACATGAAATACTTAAATGACAATTAAATACAGTCTGTAATGTATGTGCAGTTTAGTTAGTGTGAGCATTTCCCCTCACCTTCGTGACCAAAAATAGATGTGTGTGCAGTAACGTATTTAGGTGAGTGTGTGCATAAATTAATTATGAATTAAAGTAAATTCATAAATTTTTTCTTCAAATGTATGTTTTTAAACAATATGGCTGAATAAAAATATAGGGAAAGATAGGTTGGGGTTTAGATGACACACACTGATGACCTCAAATGGTTATGATTGGTTAATTGGAAATGGATTTAGAATCAACAATGTATGTTAATTCAGGAACGCATCCTTATTGGCAAAATCACGTTCACCTAAACTGTCCAGTGTGTGTTTTGAATAATAATTGATTAGTATTCTATTCTATTCTATTCTATTCTATTCTATTCTATTCTATTCTATTCTAGGTTTCTAAAACAAATTTATGCAGCTCAATAATGCTTGCATTCATTTGCAAAGTTGAGTTAATCAAGCAGGCAAACCAGATACACATTTTTATTAAACATCCCAGCTGTAGTCTAAACTATGACAGCAGAATGTCATCGTATAATGTGCCAATAGAAAGAAGGCAAATTATTAACTTATAAGCTGCAGTTAAAGTAATTGGGTCCATTATGTTTATATAAAAAAACACTAACACTTATATCGACTTTACCTTTTGTGGTATGTACAGGTTAATTCCAAATGTGGACAAACATATAAATGTAGTTTATTTAACACTGCCTTATAGACTAATCGTTCTTAAACTTTTGGTCTTTAAGGACAGCTTTAATTGTAAACTATATTCCATATTACAACCTGAGTGAATACTTGACCTGTCAGACTATTCGTATGGAGTGGTATGTTATTACCACTGCTGTGAGGGGAGTTATTCCTTTTGGGAAAGATCTTGGGATCGAGTGCAGCGATTCACTTCAATCCTCATAGATTTTGCTTTTAAACTCATGGGTTGGTGCAGCTTATAAAAGAGAGTGAACAAATGAAATGCGATGCAGTAGACTTTTTCCCGCCGGACCTGAAATCCCTGGATCACAGATAAGGTGCTGATGTGGGACGGGGAAAACAGACAGGAAAAAGTCGTTTTGTAAAAAAATTGAATGACAGCGATGTACTCATAGATGCTTACATCACTGTTAAATCATATGGCATCATACATTTGTTTGTTGTTCATTTGATTGTGATTGTTTGTGACCAGTTTAATAGATCCCAGTTCACTACTGCTTTACTTTATAAATAAATGTCATTTAATTATTGATAATTTATTAATTATTTTTATCTGACTTCAGGGTTTTAAAATGATTACAAAATCTCTTAAAAATATTTCCTATATGTTTTAAATATAGATTTTTGATTGAAGATGGTTGTTGAGTTTGTTACTTTAAAATTATTTCTGTATATATTTCTCTATTCAGTTATTTTATAATCACCATAGCAACGTCCAACCTTGCACAAGTGCTCTTGAAAGCACTCATATGGACATAATATATACACTGTAAGGCATAAATGTAAAGAAACATAGAAGAAGAAATAATATGTCGTGTCCTCTGGGCTTCGCTGGAATGACTTTTGGATCCAGCACAAAGAATGGGTTCATTATTTTATGGTGTTTTAATAATATTCCAGTTAAAGGGCTGTTTAATTTCTGACCTTTTCATCTACAAAGACATTAATGAAGTGACTGTTTGTTTTTAGGTTATTGATGTTCAGATTAAATGAATTTAGCTTGATCAGGTAGGTTGGCTGATAATGATAATAATTCTTTATAGATATAAATAATAATAAATTCTAATAACTATTAACAGGTTAAATGGTAGTTTAGTGGTTAAGGTGTTGGACTGCTAACAAGAAGATTGTGAGTTTTAATTCCTAGCACCATCAAGTTACCACTGTTGGGCCCCTGGGTGAGGCCCTTAACCCCCAATTACCTAGTTATATAAAGGAGATAAATGTAAGAGAAAAATGTCTGCCAAATGATGTAAATGTAGTTATTTAAATGTAAATTTAATTTACATTATAATAATGATGATGATGGTAATGATAATGAAGTTGTGATTTTCACCAATAAAAATGAAGAAACAAGCCCCCTGGTTTGCATGATGAACTTCATGTAGATTAACCTTAATTCTCTAATCAAGTGTTATAGTCCATAGCAGATTCAACACCAACAGAGCAGAACTTTCAACCCTCATGGCAAGACACAAACCGGTCCTCACAGACAGGAATTGGGAAATTAATTTTATGAAATTTTATTTTAACAGCCAATGATAATTAAGGGATTGGTGTAATTGAGGGCTGTTTGGATGACTTTGTCCCAATCCCATTTCTACCCCTTAGCCATATCCCTTTACAATACTTTCTGTTTTGTGCATTTATGTTAAGCGGTAGGGATGTCTCGATTCTCTTTTGGTTGAATACATAGGGGTAGGGGTAAGGGTCAGATACACCTTCAAACAAAGATTTCTCAGGATCACACTTCAAATGTAGAGGTATGATAAATTTCCCAAGATACATTAACTACAGCGGCAACATGGCTGCCCAAGCGACAAATGAGATACAAATAACGATCCTCTGTTCATATTTTACGGTCATGTTCTTCAAAAAAGGTCGCTAACGTTACACTTCTGCAGGATAGTCCCACAATATATTTTTATGTCTGATAGAATATCCTGTCAGAAATAAAAGTCTAGTGGCCGGACATTAGCTTTTTACCGCACGTATGATCATGTGTACTGGTGTATTAGTGGTGTCCCATTTCTTAGAGGAATATTTTCATTTTAGGGGAATATTTTCAACTTGGGGGCAAGACAGTGTGCAACATCTTGTAATAAAATGAATTCTTGTTTGTTTTTATGATGACTCAATGCAAAAACTCCTTATTCTTTGTTTATCGCATGTCCTCTGCAGTGTTTATGGATGCCCTTTGGCTAAGAAAAGGAAAGGCCAGGAGAAACCTCAGCAGGAACCGGCCACCAAACGTCGGCCGTTTTTGAGCATGGCTGATGGTGAACCTGTAATATACGACAATTACGAACCGAGCGGAGAGCGCAACCAAGAAGAGTTAGGCGAAGATGTGGTGGATGAGGAGGAGGAAGGCGAAGAGGGAGACGATGAAGAAGAGGAGTGCTCCGAGGACAATGATGAAGCTGGCGAAGAGGAAGACGAGGAGGCAGAGGAGGAGGAAGACGAAGGCGAGGTTGGAAGAGAGGAGGGAGACGAGGTAGAGCAGATAGAGGAAGAGATGGAGGAAGATGAGGAGGTGGACGAACAGGATGGAGATGATGAACAAGAAGAGGATGGAGAACAGGAAGAGGAGGATGAAGACGAGCATGAGGAGGAAGAGGAGGAATATGAAGAGCAAGCTCATGGACAAGGTGAGTTTTTTCTGTGATGTTCAATATGTATATATTCTTATTTCTCTTTTAATAAAGAGCGCTGTATTGTTCATGGTTGTGTCTCTGTATTCTCGAGTGATCGATTTTAAATCAAACAGTGTCTATAAGGTTAAACTTAGATTTAATTTAAGTGTGTTTACATCAAGAAATAACATATGCAGAGTCAGGAACTTGGCTGCTTGTTTGGTTCTTTGCTGGCTGTGTTCCTTTTCATAATTAATTCATGTCGAATTGAGAAAATTAAAGTTGATTTCAGATGAAATATTTACCCCCGGAATGCGTTGCTTCTGTTTCTTGACATGTCGCTCAAAGACGTGTTGATGCCAGAAATGTGGAAACATTTAGTCACACTGTCACCTGCTAAATTCCTCACGTCACTACTTGACATCTTATTCAAGAAATGCAGCAGCTTAATTTCATTAACAATGTTCTTTTATTAATAAATTTTCCAGAATAAGAAAGTTTTCGTTTAATGCCACATAATTGACTAAGAACATCGAATTGTTCCACAGTCTGCATTGGCTAAGCAGCACTTAGCATTCTGACTACGGTGCGGCTGAGAGCTGGGAACATCCCTTTGCTCCCCTCTTGAACTCCTGAAGCCGCTGATCACTTGGTATGCAGCTCGGCTTCGTACTCAGACTTCCTCAATTGTTTTTGACAGTGTCTTCCCAAACAGCAGTGAGATAGGAGCTCTTGAGTTATTAACTTTGTCTCCTTTCACATGTACACTGCCATTTTACAGGTGTCAGATACGTTCAGCTTCTTTCCACCCTGGTAACCGGCTCCTCCTGAGGTTATTTCTGGCTTTAGAAGCAGAGCATCGTATCCTCCATTTATCCCTGCAGTCTCATCCTCATGTGTCCCAAATTCAAGCAATATTAAAATCCCTGAACAGGAAATAGAAGATTTGCGACATTACTTTTCCTTTAGTTTCTTGAGCAGTGGATGTGTTTTAGGCTTTTTTGTCTTTTTGACAGACGTCTTGGGTTAATCTGTTTTTAAGAAAATATTTTGCATTATTATGTAATTATGTAAATCTGCAGTCATGATATTATATTTACATTGGACACAATTATAATGCTAATAATTATTTAGACATATTTGGATTTTCCAAAAACCTTTTGAGGTAGTGACTAATTTAACAAAACATGGTAAATTGTGTGTGCTTTCACTTTAGAAAACACTTACTCCAGTTGTGGACAATCAAAGCCCAGCCAGATGTTTGAAAAAGACAACAACAACAATAACAACCCAAATAATGAGGAATATGAGAACTATGATGAGCTTGTAGCCAAATCCCTGCTAAACCTGGGAAAAATAGCAGAGGATGCTGCATACCAGGCCATGACAGAGTCTGAGATGAACAGCAGCTCCTCCAACAGTGCCGGTGAGGATGAAGATGAAGATGAGGAGGATGGTCCTGAACACAGAGGACGTAAGGGTGAGTTGAGTGTAGACCTGGACAGCGACGTGGTGCGGGAGACGGTGGACTCGCTAAAGTTGCTAGCACAGGGTCACGGAGCTGTGCTGCCAGACGACGGCTACCCTGAATCTGCTCATGTTCAGGAACACCACAACGGACAGCCTGAAGAGAGCGAGGAAGGCGTGTGTCTTAGCAGTCTGGAATGTCTGAGGAACCAGTGCTTCGACCTGGCACGCAAACTAAGCGAAACACAGCCATCTGAGCAGCACCAGGAAGTGTTGCATCACCAACAGCAGAACCAGATGCACCACCACCATCACCACCACCACCACCACCACCTGCCTCGCTATGAGATTTGCCAGCAGGCCCCGATGGCACCTCAGAGACCAATGGAAAGGAGTTACTCAGACATGGTAAACCTGATGAAGCTTGAAGAGCAACTAAGCCCAGCATCCAGGGGTTACCCCTCCAGCTGTGCCCAAGAAGGGGATGAAGACACAACATCTGTGGCATCAGAGCATTCAGATGAGGCCTTTGACATCACCAAAGGAAACTTGTCCCTGTTGGAGAAAGCCATCGCTTTGGAGTCAGAACGGGCCAAGGTCATGCGTGATAGGATGGCGTCGGAGCAGGCAGTGGCTCGGAGGGACCATCAACAGCTCCATGGGGAGCACAGCCCGAGGCAGAGTAGTGGGGCTGATGAGCGGAGAGCCAGACTACATCACGATGGGGCAAGAAGAACCTATTACCCTAAGGGTAATAATAATAATAATAATAATAATAATAATAATTCTGATGCCAAAATAAAAGTTTTCTATTTGTAAATGTGTATTAGTTGAAAAAAAATGCAGCAGTATTTGGTCAGAAAGTGCTACAACATGCATACCAATAAGATGGAGAATAATAAAGGTGGCAATGGTGGCTCAATTGGGTTTTAAGCCCCAGCAACACCATTGCCACTGTCGGTCACCTGAACAGGGCCTATAACTTTTTCCCTGCTCATAGAGCACTGCATGAGGGATAACGCTGCATTCTCATTGCAACATATGCAAAGAAACAAATTTTTCTCTGTAATTTAGATGTGACTAAATAAAAGCTTCTATTTTATTTAAAGTTAAAATACCGTAAAGAAATTCAAACTGCAAGAAATTATTAATTATTATATTATTAATATAAAATTACAAGCAAACATTTCAACAACAAAACTTTTTCAAGGCTCAATCTAGCAAACTAGGGCGAGAGCTAATAAAAACGGGTCTTAACCCATATGAAAATGTTTAGCTCTAACCTTTTATTCTTGTGGTGAATTCACATTAAAATATTTGTTGTGGAAGTGTAATTTATTAATATTTGAGCACACTTGAGTAAGTTTGACTTAAGTACAACTCTGACCAGCAAGTTCTACAATTTAAGATGAAGAGTAAAGTTTTGACATGGTAGCCATAATGGCACTCTTTGTGCCATAAGGAAGCTTTACCTGCCTGGTTAAACTTTAACAATTAATTATATGCAATCAGTGGACTTTAAGCGTTTTAGTGAATAAAAATCCCACAGACAGGGTCTAAAGGGGCTGTAAAGTAGCATATTTTTATACCTCCGAGGTGTTTCAGTAAGTGTCCTTGCATTAAGTGTTAGCTTCATTACTCCAGTGTGCATATGAACTTCCTGCAGGACTTCTGTAATAAGACAGACACCATATTTCGGTCTCTCGCAGACGCTAAGATTGCAGCGGCAGTGACAGCAGTCGCAGCAGTAGCTTACGCTGTTAAAATAGGCCTGCACACTAACATCAGAGGCTTGCCTTGTCAGGCATGAGTAATGGCAATCTGCACGGCCCGTTAGGACAGCAATTCTGTCCATGGCCTATTTCTTCAAAACTACTTTGATTCACACCCTCCTCCTGTGGGAGAGACACGGCTATCTGCTGCGTGTTCTTATTATTATCTGTAAGAATCTGCCAGTTTGGATCATCATAATGTTTTGCAAAGGGCTGTGATGGTGTTCTTCATCCTCTGCTCACCTTTAGATACTGTCTAATGTAATAGATGGCATGGCTTGAACTCTACTGCTCAAGCTATCTAAACACGATACACTTTATTCCGATTAAAGCAATTCAGATGAAATAATGGACAGTCAAGGACATGGGCATATTATGACTAATAAAGCAATATGAAACTGTAATTATATACAGGATGTCATGCTTTATCTTTACATTGTTAATATAGAAGGGATAGTCTTGACTTATATGTGTTTCATGAACCTACAGCAAGGTCTAAAGCGCATGACATTAGACTCAATATTATATTTTTTACTAGATAGATAGATAGATAGATAGATAGATAGATAGATAGATAGATAGATAGATAGATATGTGTTTCATGAACCTACAGCAAGGTCTAAGGCGCATGACATTAGACTCAATATTATACTAATGGGATTTTAATAATAATTTTGTATTATAATTTATTTATAGATAGATAGATAGATAGATAGATAGATAGAATCTTGTAGATCAAGAAGCAGCAGTGAATACAATAATACTGTAGATAATTTTTTAAAAATACTTGAAAGATTTGCGACTTTTATTTGCATCAATCGTGTTTTTACCCAGGTCAGAAATTGATTTCTTACTGTAATAAGTAATTACATAGTAAGAAATAATTTTTATCGTTTTTGTTGCTATTTGCTGTTTTTTATTGCTAATTATAGTATTAATCAATTATAGAAATTCATTTTAAACTTAAATTAAACTTAATAACAAATTTTTCAATAATAATATTATGTAATATAATAATAATAATCTTAATAATATTTCAACCAAATACATAACTGTGAATATGATATGTAAAATATATTTGATCTTTATGCAATACTATATTAATTAATCATAAAATAATTATTAGCAAATCATGATAATACAGATTATTTTATTTTATGATTTAGATTAGATTTATTATCAAATTGTATCGTAAATAAAAGCCACTCAATATTTTTGGCTAATTACAATTGTATTGCTTTAATAAAGACAACATGGACAGTTTTTATTAGTATTTATTAAGTTCACAATTTCACAATGCTTAATTTTCACTCGCCGATAGGATTTGCGTAACTGTCAATTAATGGTAGAAATCGGAGGCAAATTAGCACTCATTTACGCAAGTAAACACGTGGTGGGAATTATCAAAGGCGCAATCTGAGAGAATTGTCAACATGTCGCTAACGCCAGTAAAAATATCTGGATTACCAGATAACCATTTGTTAAACTTAGATTTAAATATTTGTCCTAGAAAACATCTTCATACATGCTGATGATACTAAAAGTTGCAAAGTAAAATTCACGATCCAGCATAAACAGAAGGTGGCAACCCGGAGCAAACTGAGAAACTAAATCCTTACCTAGGAAAGACCCACAACCACAGTCTAGCTACAGGAAAGCCATGCACAATAAAGTAATAAGAAAAATAATCCGAAAATAATTCCTAAATAAATTCCAAGTGAACCGTTATTTTTTATATGATTAATTAAAATAGCGATCAGCAGATTACTTGATCATGGAAACAGTTGTTAGTATCAGTGAGAGAACACTCATGAGAGCAATTATAATTTATCATGAAAAAGCAATTAACAAAACTCTTTAACCAATGAGTATCACAGTGCCCATTACGCTGAGCACAGAAATACTTCTGAATTTCAAAGCTGCCTTAAACGTTTTTGCGATGAATTAGACCTTACAATCAACACTAAATACAAAGAAATATTCAGCATCTGCATACAGTCTTTAACTTGTGTCAGATGTAACTGCATTTTAAGCATCTATGCTTTCTTTTTATATCCTTTAACTACTAGTGTGGAATCAGGTTTAATAGACTTTAAATATTTACACTTTAGTAGAGTCAAAAGAATTATAGTCTAATGATGGACAGACAGACAGACAGACAGACAGACAGACAGACAGACAGGGAGATAGATTAACAATTGTCATCAAAGACAGATAGATAGATAGATAGATAGATAGATAGATAGATAGATAGATAGATAGATAGATAGATAGATAGATAGATAGATAGATAGATAGATAGATAGATAGATAGATAGATAGATAGATAGATAGATAGATAGACAGATTAAGAATCAATTAATTAATTAATTAAATTTGTGTCATGGCCTAGAAAACCTCAAACCTGGTAAATGCTTGACATTACTCTATATAGAGTATATAAATGGTCATTTGATGATTTCTCTTGAGCTCTACTGCTTCTCCATTTCTCACCTAATGCTCTAAGGAAGAAACATGCTTAGTGTCGAACCGTAAAGAACGCCTAAAGTTTACAGCAGGAGAAAACAGAGGCTCTTGCTGCATGTGAAAACACAACCACCATTTCTTTCTGACATCAATGAGAAACTATCCACTGATTATCTAGTCAGACATTAGCGTTCAATATTATTTATGACTGAAATCAGACTTCACAAGTGTTCTTTTCTAGGCCGTCAACCATGTTTTAAAGTACTGAACATTATGATTCAGATTACAGGTATGATTTGATTAATGGCGTGTGGAACCATGTTTCACAGTTGAAATCATGCACAACGTTTTTAGCCTTTATTTTTGAAGTCTTTATTGGTTGTGTAGACAAAAAAACCCTTCAGAAAAAAAAAATCTTATTAGCTGCTTTGACTCAGAATTGATCATTTTTCTTAACATTAATACATTAGGGAAATATTATATTTTTTGGCCAGTAGAGTTCAAAAATTCCCAAATGTGAAGATTTTATTCCTAGGAGTGCACTGATGAGTAAAGTGTATGCTATATTCACTAAGTACACCAAGATTGCCAACCATTATGTTTAGATTAGTTCTATTCGCTCAGGTTTGGAGAGTTAAGCATCACATAAAAAAGCCAATTTCATGAAACAATTCCAAAGGAGCCTCTTTTTAATCTGTAATGAGTTCTAGGTTTGGATAACATTATGTTGAAATGCTCTTTGTGTATTGTACAGATCCTTCAAGAGGTGAGAAAAAAGAGAGCAAGTGCCCCACCCCAGGGTGTGATGGCACAGGCCATGTCACGGGTCTGTATCCACACCACAGAAGTCTGTCCGGCTGCCCACATAAAGACCGCGTTCCACCAGAAAGTAAGAACAACAAAGGCATAATATGGCTTATTTATGGACCTTTTTCACACGGTTAGGATCTGTGAGCTGCGATTTCTGCAGAGAGGTGTAATTTAAAAAACAAACCAAGCAAACATCTGCACTTTAGCTTTTACTACTTTTCCAGTGTGCTTCTTGTGGTCAAGTGGCAAGTAAGAGCTCAGTGGTTACGGCGTTAGTCACTAAAAGGCTAGCATAGCATTGTGTGTGTGGGATGTGTATAATATATATATATATACATATATATATATAATATATATATATATATATATATATATATATATATATATATATATATATATATATATATATATATATATATATATATATATATATAGTGTAAACCTCGGATACCAATTTAAGAATATAAATTTTTCAAGAAATTTGAATCAGTGAAAAGCCAAGCAAAGACAGAAAAAGCAAAATGACCGATTTTACTACTTACCATACCAAAGTTGCATTCAGAAGCTATAGGGATTTTTCACTCCTTTTTTTGTTGAAATATTGCCGTCATGGGTCTATTCTAAATGTTTTCATCATTTTTATGTGAAAAATATGATGATCGTGTTGTAATGTTGGTGATGTTTTTAGGTGGCTGTAACGGATTATCTGCATTTACGTTATTTTATATGGAAAAATTTGTATGTTGAGGTTTATATATATATATATATAACATATATATTACATAAGTATTACATTCGCCTACTTTACACATGCCCTGATTGTAGCTTATGTTTGATAGTTAAACATTGCTTCACTCATTAGCACACAAGTCAGACAAGCTTGCTAGCCAGGTGTAAAAAAATGCTGCTAGCTATTTATTGCATTATGTGTAACATAATTTTGCTGCCGTTCATGCATTCCAAAATGTCACAAATTGATGTTTAAAGTGAATTCTTTAGTTAAACTACAGATATAACATGGTGAAAAAGGTCCTGGGAGTAGATCCACCTCCAGCTGATGTGGGGGAGGGGGTTCTCTGTTCTTTTTTTTAATGCTTGTTGCCTAAAATGGTGAGTGTGTGCGTATGTGTGTGTGTGTGCACTGCTATTCAGTTCCTGTTTGTGCCTCTTCTAAAATGAGTGTGTTTCTGCTCAGAAAAGCAACTTGATTTTGTGTGTGTCTTGCTTTGAGTTGGATAAAATTGCATGTCTTGTTGCTGATGAATTGACTGGGCAGGAAATTGCAGGACACATCAATCACAAGCCATCTCAACACCAGGTTTAGATTCTGCCCTGTGAAAGTAAAGGTTGTTATAAGAGCGTAACAATTAATAGATCTCCTTAGACTGAATTTATTTTTCAAACCAGCTTAATTGTGTGAATTAACAGTAACGACCTAGCAATTTTTCAAAACTGTATGTGAAGTACATGAATTGGTTGTAGCACCACCAGGCTGCCACAGCAGGCCCCCTGAACAAGGCTCTTAAACCTTAACTGCTCAGTTGGATAAATTGGATAAAGTTGCTCTGATTAATGCACAGAAATGTGAATGTTAATGTACATGAAGCTAAACTTATTGAAAACGGGGCTAATTATGGAATTGTGTTTAACAAAAGGTACAAAACGTAACTTAACCTTAGACACTGAGGGTACCCTAGATTTACATCATGAGGTAGAAATTACAATAGAGCAGTTTACCAGTCAACTCCCAAGGGGTTTGTCGCAGTCTGAATTTCACTGCAGAAACCTGGAGGTGAAGCCAAGTAGAACAGGAGTTTGGTGTAGCTTTTATTTTAAAAAGGAATTTTAGCTGCTAGAATTGTGTGAAGGTTAGTTAGTAACATAAAAATCCAAAAAATAGTAAAAAAAAAAATGTGATGCTTTGGTTTTTCTAATTTAGAACAATGCAAGGTTGTCCTGTGCTTCAGTCAGTTTAGTTTGCAAGATAACAAACTTTTTAGTATATTTTTATGTCAAATACCAAATACTTAACCCAGACAACTGCTACTGATGTCATGCTGAAGCATGGAATGTGTTAACTCTTTGTTAGCGTAATGCTGCATGCTACTAACATGTCTCTTTATTTAGCTGCATGCTCTTCTTTCAGCACAGCCTGACGTAATAATCTTGATCTGTTTTCTTCCTGAACATTATGCCAACTGTTCTCAAACGTCTAACAAACTCATTCAGTCTAATTTAAGGCAAAGCTCTTGGTTTCACCTTGAGTGCTTCTAACCTTCACTGTCTCTGGCCTTCTGCTGTCTTCTCCTGTTTTTCCAAAGTTCTTGCAATGCATGAGAATGTTCTAAAGTGTCCGACGCCTGGGTGCTCGGGACGCGGCCACGTTAATAGCAACAGGAACTCGCACCGCAGGTGAGTCAGGTTCCTCTGAAGAGCTGAAGGTGCTTGAGAAGCGTGTTAGTTAAATGCTAGTGCATGCACCAGTGCTTTGTCTGGACATTAGGAAAAACTGTTTTTAAGTGTGACAGTGTCCTGGCATCTTAGACATGCCAAAAGAGGTTTCGTGGCACATTTTATTTTATTTTCCATCTGTTATACACCTTAAATGTCTTAATCTATCAACGAATCAGATCGTATTAATGCACACAAAGGAAAGTGACACACAATTGTACCATCTCCTCTGTGTACTGGCCCACACACCCACACACAGATCAGGTGCACATCTCCACATCATGCGTACAGCTGTGATCTCCTGATCTCACAGACACAGCCTCACACTGTCAGCCGCTGCAGGCCATGTTATATGGAACAGGTCCTGTGGGAAAGACTCGCACCCACAGTGCCAGCATGAAACAGGTTTAGATACGATAGGGAAAGAAGCAAGGGGAAAAAAATATAAAAAGACAATAAGATACTATGTCTACGAGATATGAAATATGTACATATCTGTACATGTGGCTGCCGTCCCTAGTCTTCCGGTTGTCATAGAAACTCAGCATATTGACGACAGTCCTTCTGTCTGCCACTCATTTTTCTGTCTTTTTTTCTAAACTGTATAGTTTATACAGCCAGTCTGTCTTCAGCTTTTTCACAGATGCTCATGTTTAGGAATGCTTGATTGTCTGTGTGTGTGTGTGTGTGTGTGCTGTGCCAACAATGTATAATGATTAAAAATATGCAAGAACCCAGCAATAAAAAGACAAAAGGAAACAGAGGATGTGAGCTAGAGAAACAGAGTGAGGAAAGGATTTTTGTCCATTGTGTAGTTTTGTGTGGCAGCGCTACACCTGGCAGAACCTTACGGAAGCCGGAGCACCCAGAATGGCGAGAACGCTAATCTCTTGTGCTATAGATAGAACATGCATAATTCATATATATTCATATTTTTTTATCCACCCACACGTGCTTATATTTGTGCATACAGTAGAACCAATTGTGTATGCCGACTGGCACAAGCCATGTAGTCATATGGGTGTGTGTGGATCTGCGTTTGTGGTGTAGGTGTGTATATACCCTGTATGTGTGTGTAAGATATGTTAGCACTGAACAAATGTTTTCCTGGTGTTGCAGTCTCTCCGGATGTCCTATAGCAGCTGCTGAAAAGATTGCTAAGGTTCATGAAAAGCAAATCGAGTGATGGAAGCAAGTCCAATCAGGCATCTGACCGCGTGCTGAGGTACACCTGCATACTCACCTGAGACTGTAATCAATCCCACACTGTACACACACACACACACACACACACACACACTGTACACACACACACACACACACACACACACACACACACATATATATATATGTATATATATTTGATTATAAAAAACACTGTTCAAGAGCACAAGCATTACTTTCTTACTATTAAATAAATGCATGTAAATTAATGCTGAATTTTCACCACAGGGAAGTGGTGGCTTAGTGGTTAAGGTGTTGGACTGATACCAGAAAGACTGGGGTTCAATTCCCAGCACCACCAAGCCACCACTGTGGGCTCCTGAGCAAGGCCCTTAACCCTCAGTTGTATAAAAAAAAGAGATGTAAGTCGCTCTGAATAAGGGTGTCTGCCAAATGCTGTAAAAGTTTCAAATATCATGTTTTTTTCGGTAACATGTAAAAACATTAAACATATTCAAGTATAGTCAAAAAACTGGATTAAGATGTTAAAAAAACATATAGATGTGATAGTCAGTTGTTCCAATTCTTTTGTTTATGTAGTGTTTAAACAATGTCATTAATTATCTGGTAACCATACACTCAAATTCAGAGAAGATCTAACGGAACTGGAGCATAATCAGCATCTCTAAGCTAATGAGGCTTTCTGCGAGTTTCGTTGATGCCCAAGCCGGGTTTCCTCTCCCGCCCGTTTTGCTGATTATGTTCCAGGCCTATGTGCTTCGTGAAACAGTTGGAGATCCCACAGTACGGTTACAAAAATAACATCTCCACCAGCACGCCACGCTCTAATCTAGCCAAGGAGCTGGAGAAGTACTCCAAGACCAGCTTTGACTACGGAGGCGGCTACGACGGGCAGCCTAACGCCTACAACAAGCGCTCGCTCGCGCAGAAGAACCATGGACGAGACGCTTCACCGAGAGGATATGATGGTAAGCGTAACTGGATGTTAAAACTTGAGTTTGGTTCTGGGATATTGAGGTAAGAGCTGAGAGAGAACTAATCATCAGAATGCTTCATCTTCCTAAAAATAAGCTTTTCATCCAAAAAGACAAATTTTACCCATCAGCACTGAATATTATTGGATGTAATTCTATTTTTCCCCAAAAAAAGCTTCTCACTGTGGTGCTTGCTTTGCCTCAAGGTTGAAAATATCCAAATATTTGGCAAGCAGCAGTGAAGGCGTTCTAAAATAATCACTGTGGGTCAGTTTGTTTTTTTAGTTGTTTGATTTATTATTAAATGAAAAACAATGGAGGAGCTTGGGTTCATAAAATGTTTTATAGCCTTCAGAAAAAAGCAAAAAAAAAAAAAAAGATTTTTTTCGTCTTAATCAAGCCAGGCAGACTGCAAGTACAAATGAAGATTGAAACCTTATCTATATGTAACTATATATAATCTGCACTAGAACCCTGGGTCATCAGTTCCACTGTCGATGGTAATAATTAAAGTAAGTTTTCTTCTATTTTTCTGTAGTTGGTTGGATCCCTGTTTCTGAGGATTTTATTTATTTGTTCACTTAACAGACTGCTTTTGGTCTTCGATTTGGGTTCGATTTTTGGTTTCACCCTCCTTTCTTTCTCAGTTTTACCTTTATCCTATGAATACAGGCGATGAGAAAATGCAACCACCATAAAAAAAACAAAAAAAAAAAAAGAGTAAAAAAAGGAAAATGGATGTTCGGGTCAAATGACTAAAATGACTAGACAAACCTTTTTAGTATTAAAGATCATTAGAGTTTCATTAACAGTAGGTTACAATAGGTTTAACATTTATAATAACAGCTCAAAATACTAATAAACTGATCATTAGTTCATATTTGTGGGAGGTGGTGGCTCAGTGGTTAAGGTGTTAGACTGCTACCAGAAAGACCGGGGTTCGATTTCCAGCTCCACCAAGCCACCGTTGTTGAGCCCCTGAGCAAGGCCCTTAACCCCTAATTGCTCAGTTGTATTTAAAAGAGATAAATGTAAGTCGCTCTGGATAAGGGCGTCTGCCAAAATGCTGTAAATGTAAATATTTGAGTAAGGAATTATTAATTCTGGTATTAGTGCAAAATTTTAATGTACATTTATTAAAGATTATTAATATTTTACGCACACATTTGTTTTTGATACACTAAGTGAATTAAACTCGAGTTGAATGTATAATTTTTTATGTAACCTATGTAATGCAAATGTAAACTCTGTTTATCGCTCTTTCTCTGCTTTTTCTCTTTTTCTGCTTTATATCTCCGTCTATCTTCTCTCTTAGACTCATTTGCTCTCAGCATCCATCATGGAACATCAGACCATCCAATAAGCGAGTCTTGTAGGTGTCTACTGATTGACCCATTTACTCACCTTTTTATCTCTTTTGCTTGCACTTTTTATCTCATTCTTCAGATCTTATTGGTCAGTCTGCTTTCTGTTTTTACGACAGTAAAGTGTGCTTGTGTGTATGCTTGACAGCCAAGCGGTACTGTAAGACCTCGAGTCCGGCTAGCAGTACGACAAGCAGCTATGCTCCCAGCAGCAGTGGCAGTAGCTTGAGTTGTGGGGGAGGAAGAGGAGGAGGAGAAGGAGGAGGAGGAGGAGGAGGAGGAGGAAGCAGCGCCAGCAGCACCTGCAGCAAGAGCAGCTTTGACTACACGCACGACATGGAGGCCGCTCACATGGCCGCCACGGCTATTCTCAACCTGTCCACACGCTGTCGGGAGATGCCCCAAAGCCTGAGCGCCAAAGGCCCAGAGCTCCTCGCACAGGTGAGCCCCAAACACCTGTTCTAACACACACACACTCACGGGTTTATTATTTTTTTTACCTGTGTTGGGATTTTCTACTTCCTTTGTCTCTGTACCTCCTTGCTTATTACTCAAGTTTTATTACCTTTCACTTCAGCATCTCTCACCCTGTTCCGCTCTTTATTTCACACACAAGGACTTGTCTATGTTTCGGTGACTACAAGATCGATTGATTTCCATGCCTCAGAGTTATTTCGAGTTTGGATGCAGTGTTAGTGAACAGCTCGAGTGGGAGTAAAAGGTTTGCTTTTTCAAATTGCGCTCTGCTGTGTGATGAACAGCTCCTGATTTCTATAGTGACACGCTGAATACGGAGATAATACAAACGCTCAGAGGCGGCATCCGACAGCCGGAACACAATTGGTGCAGTATCAGAGAGAAGTCTGCTTGCTTTAGCGTTTGCTTTTATTTCTCTGTCTCATCCTTATTGTATATACGTACTCTCTCTCGCTCTCTCTCTCTCTCTCTCTTGCTCACAATCTTTCACTCTTCTCTGTACGAGGCAGGTTGGATTGATGGTGCTTTCAGCCTCAGTCCAGGCTTGGCCTGTTTTTCTCATTGGGCTTGGTAAGAAGGGTGTATGACCTCTATGTTAGGACACTAAGGCTTGCCGTAGTCTGGAGAAAGTAAAGAGCAGGATGACTCAGACCGAGCACTAATAAGAGACGAGTGATTGAGATGTAGGACAGTAAATGGTGCAAATTCTGTTTTTCCTTTCTTTCCTCTGTTTTTTTTTTCCAGCCCATCCTTTATTCTGCCATGGATATTTATCTCTACCGATTGTATTTTTCCTAATTGGTTGATTTGTTGACATTTATTTATTAAGTCTGCATTTCTGTTCTCTGCATTTCTGTTCTCTCTTTTTATTTTATTTTATTCTTTTCTTTTTCTTCTTCAATCTTTATTAATCTTTTCATCTAATAATTTTTGCTAACTCTCCTCTGGCTATTTTACCTTTACATTAATTCCTCTCTCTAATAAAAAATATCTATTTTATAGTCTAATCTTTTCATTATTAGCTGTCTTTGTCATTTTCCGACTTAACATCAAATTTCTCCTCTCTTTTCTTATTCTGTGTTGCTTCTTCAGTTCTCTATTCTTTATTTCCTTGTCTTGCCTTCTTTCATTCTTTATTGTTCTTTGTCTTTTCTGTTATCCTGTTCAGAGTCCAGAGGAGCAGGAGGTGGAGGAGAGCGGGACTCTGGACCTGAGCGTGGGTCGTGCAGGTGGTATAGGTGAGGGCACAGTGCTTACGCCGCTGGAGCCCATGTCCCCTCAGCGGCAGGCGCTGCTCAACAGCCGCTGCTACCAGATGAGCCCAGACTGCTGGGACCTGCCAGTGGACTACAACAAGATTAAGAGCCTGGACGAGGACCATAAAGAGGTATGGTTTCCAGATCCCACCTGGGAACGCTGCTGTTTTATTGGAGTTTAAACAGATGGATGGTTGAGCAGAATTTGCTAGTATTCAGTTGGCCGCCTCAAACCGAGCACTTTAGCAGAAGAGAGTAATCTCTCAGGTTATAATGGGGCAGCAAATATATAAGTCATATTTTACATTTTGACATATGGTGGGTATCTTGAAAAAAAAATCAGGGAGATGAAGATCAAGTTTTTCACCAAGAGACCTTTAGAGACATCTAGTGGTGGAGACCAGAAGTGCTTGCCGTGTAAATTTCACTCAAATTCATTTTATTTACAGCTTCAATTACTTTAAATTTTGCTGAAGCAAATTGTAACTTCTGTACTGAGAACATATAATCGCACAAATTTAATTAATGAAATTGTGACACATTGACGTCTAGATCTTGACTGTAAAGAATTTTAAATAAAAACTAAATGACTATAATATAACACCCCACTAAAATTGATCTGTACAGTACACAAAGGCAACATAATTATTTATATGTGATTTATTGAGTTTTTCTGGCCCTGCTAGGATGAGCTGGATCCTTTCCAGGAGTTGCTGGAGAATCAGCAGTACCCCGGTGAGGTGTCTCTTCCCAGCCCCAAACATAAATATGCCCCCTGCAAAGAAAGCAAGAAGGAACTCCTCACGTAAGAAAACCGGCTGTATACAATTTATCTGATGAACTTTTATTAGAATGTGACTTGCTGTCTGCTATGTTTTTTTTTTAATTGTCTATCAACTCTTGCTAAATTTTTACCCCAGACTCTCTAGTTGCCAGTTAGCTGATAAAGGCATTCGTAGTATGATGACATCAAACTCACAGGATTTAAAGTAAGTCTTTATAATTTATCATGTCTAAGATATTTTGTGTATTTCTGTGCTCTCATTGTTTGCTTGTTTTTGCCTGTTTCAGGTGTCCTACTCCAGGTTGTGACGGCTCCGGACATATTACAGGCAACTATGCTTCACACAGGAGGTACCCACACACACACACACACACAAACACACCGTTCGTTGCCGCAGCCCTGCTTATCAGGGATGAACAAGGATGCCGCCATGTTGGGAGGGGGGTGTTAGGGCATTTTTAAGGGCAAAAACAATTTAGGGCCCCCAGGGATCTGTTTTATTAGTAGTAACAGTCCAGGATGAGTGTGGTAGGGCGGGGTCTAATCTGATATTCTTGCAAGAGGCACAAAAATTGCTAGCAGCGCCTATGGGAATAAATAAAAAATGTATTCTAGGGTTTGTATTTTTAATTTTTAATTATGTTTTTTTCTGAAGCTGTAAAAACATGCAATACAAATAAAATAAAATTAAATAGTATCTAGGTGTTATTTAGGAGCAGCTAGTGCTTGATAAGCTTAGCCACCAGGGTGTCCTTGAGGCTCTTGTCACATTTGAAGTTTGTCTCAAAGATAAGTACCTGTCCAAAGTCTACATGTCTGAACATCTGGTGTAAGCAAGAAATTTGCAAAAGTTAGTGTAACGTTTTATTGAAGTTTGAGTTAGTGGATTTGCACAAGAATGCTTGTACGTTTTTTTTTATTAAATATTTTGATTCTTCAATCATGAAACATATAATCCATTTTTTTATAATAAAAAGACATTCATTTTTTAAATAACATCCCTACCCACAACAATTTCCCCTGTCGCACAATTATACATTTAAGCTTTTAATATTACAAATATAATAATTAAAAAAATAAATAAAATAATAATAATAAATTTGAAAAAATAAAATAATTTTTTACTACTCTGAAATAAATTAGGGGTCCATCTTCTTAATCTGCTTCAAAACAGGTTGCCAAGTAATATAAAACATGTTGGTATAGGCAATTATAGTGTGCCAAATTTTTTATTAAGGCCATATAATGTAGTAAGTCCTTAAGCCATTGCTTAAAGGTTGGAGGAGATTTTTCTTTCTATTTGAGCAGTATTAACCTCTCGGCTAAAAGCATAGTAAAAGCGATCAGATTTTTTCTTACTTTCCTTAAAACTTAAAGATCATGGTATGACACCAAATATTGTAATTGTGACCGCAGTCTTTATACATGTATTTAATGTATCAGACAGAAATTTAAATAGCAACTGCTAAAAATCATTTAATTTTGGACAAAGCCAAAACATGTAAGACAATGTAGCTGGCTCAATTTCTTTCATTTAAATTTGCCAAATGTTTGTATGTTTTAACAGAAAAAGGTCAATAGAGTGATATTTTTTTTTTCTATTTTATTGTCACATGTGCGTCACATGTATAGTTCCGTCACGAACAGACAGACCAGACAGTCTATTTTCTTATTGTTTACGCAAACTTCAAATGCAAAGATTTTGAAAAGCAAAAGGCTGATGACAACACACACTCAGACACACATGTATATATACTGTATAACTCTGCCTGCTATATACCGTAGCTTTACAGTAAAATGATACTGACATCAATACATCTGACAGTAAATTTCGGATCATTTTAAATTTTTAAGAAATTGTACAAAAATTAGCATTTACATTTACATTATACAGAGCAACTTACATTTATCTCATTTTTACCCACATGAGCAGTGAAGGGCCTTACTCGGGGGCTCAGCAGTGGCAGATTGATGGTGCTGGGAATCGAACCCATGATCTTCTAATCAGCAGTCTAACACCTAAACCCATGAGCTCCTACCCTCCACAGTATTTTGAATCTGTTATGTACGTTGTTATTAAATAAACTTTAAAAAAGATTAATAAGACCATTAGATTGTGTCAAATGATTTGAAAGGTGGGGTCATCTAGGAAATTGTGGACATATAAAACAAGATAATTATAATCTATAAATATCAGATTCACAAAATAATAATCTCAAAATTCTATACAGTACATAAACCATCAAGGAGATCCGCGTTAACTTGTCTCCATAACTAATTTATATACATATATACATAAATCCAGGTACAAATATAACTTGCACTCAAAATATCACTCACTGCATGTCAAGAAAATTGCCTTTTATATTCTTATAGGGAATGTTTTAAAAAAAGCAAAGAAGTTGGTGAGAATGTGTAATTGTAAAATCTCTCTTTGTTCTAGTCTGTCAGGGTGTCCCAGAGCGAAGAAGAGCGGAATTAAAATCATTCATAACAAGGAGGACAAGGACGATCAGGAGCCAATCAAGTAGGGTGTTTTTACTAATAATGAAACATATTTCAAGGGGATCTGGTGTCCTGACCAAAATCAAAAATCATAAGGGTGTGTACAAGAAACCACTGCTTTATATTACAGGTGTCCTGTGCCTGGATGTGATGGTCAAGGTCATGTAACAGGCAAGTACGCGTCTCATCGCAGTGCATCTGGCTGCCCACTGGCTGCCAAGCGTCAGAAAGATGGTTTTGTGAACGGTGCTCCATTTCCATGGAAGTCTGGAAAAACCGACGGAATGACATGCCCAACACCTGGGTGTGATGGCTCAGGCCATGTCAGTGGAAGCTTTCTCACCCATCGGAGGTGTGTATGAAGAAGGGCAGAATATTGGTCAGGTGCTGTTTCTCTGAATATGAAAAGCATGGATCATTCTTGTTAAAAAAAAAGCACATATGTGTTTCTGTTTTCAGTCTTTCTGGTTGTCCCCGTGCCACTTCAGCCATGAAGAAAGCCAGAATGACCGGGGTCGAAATGCTTACAATCAAGCAGCGTGCAAGCAAAGGTATATACCATATGTATATATAAATACAGTGAATCTGACATTACGTCTTGTTTAATTATGGGTAATCTTGCCGGTATATGCTAAACTGGTGGAGTGTGCATTTTCTCTGTTATTGTGTTTGATGCGGCGTTACAACCTTCTTTTATGATTTAGGCAAATTTTAATAGGATATTTTATTTCAGCTGCATTTAAAAACTGCAACAGCAAGTCTTTCAGGCAATAAGACAATAATAAGGCAATAACGATGTGACTCAAAGCACTTCCTGTACGTCGCTCTGGAAAAGAGCATCTGCTAAATGCTGTAAATGTAAATGTAAGAAACAAGAAGCATAACAATTTGATGAGGTAATGAAAATATGGTGCCAATCAGTTGGATTGGCTGATTTAGTCAATAAGAGTTTTGTCCCGGTAGGGTTTACTTTTCTTTTTATTTCGCTTCTTGCTTCCCCCATCAAAATTTCAACTCTTTCTGCAATCAAACAAGGTATTAACACTAGTAAAGCGCAGGTCCTTGCAGAATGACAGCAGCACCCCAGCATGACATAGCTTCACATTATCTATAGCTTATTTGTATAGCTAAATGTATGTATTTATATAATAAAGTAATTGCTGTATTAAACCATGACATAGCTTCACATTATCTATAGCTTATTTGTATAGCTAAATATATTTATTTATATAATAAAGTAATTGCTGTATTAAACCATTTCAAGTTATAAGATTGCACCCCTGTGTTCTTGTCTAGGAATTGAGAATGATGAGGAAATCAAACAGCTGGATGAGGAAATCAAAGATCTCAATGATTCGAACAATCAAGTGGAGTCAGACATGATTAAACTTAGGACACAAGTAAGCTTTTTTTTCCTTTTTTTTCAGCAATAAGTCATCTGTCTGTAGTCTTAGCAATCTTGCCTTTTTTCTCGCCCAGATCACTACTATGGAGACCAACCTGAAGTCCATGGAGGAGGAGAACAAGGCTATTGAGCAGCAGAATGACTCACTGCTGCATGAGCTGGCTAACCTCAGTCAGTCACTTATCAACAGTCTGGCCAACATCCAGCTTCCTCATATGGTATGATACAGACAGTTTATCCAATACACATTACACCAAGCACTTTATCAAAGAACTGAAATCAAATCTAAAATATCACTGTTAAAGGATATACAGAGGAAAACCTCGTTTCTGGCCTGCAAATTAAAAACAGCAGTCAGAAGTGCAAGTTGTTTGGGCTCCCATGTGTGTAACGGGTCACTAATACGGCTGACTTCCTGCCATCTGCTTCTTTATGTATGTTGTTGAGTTTGTATGTCCCAGCTCCATATGCTTCTGTGCTTAGGTCACTTTCCTTACTGATCATTTGATAAAAACAAACTCACACTTCCAATGACTGTCTTTCAGTTGAGTACAAACATGGCTTAAAGCACAGGCACATACTAGCTGCTCTGGGAGCTTCCTATTGTCTGAGACAGGGTGTGAATGAGCGAACCCTGCTCTTAATGCCAGCCATGTTGCTAAACAACTGAAACATGTCCTTTCTGAATATGGCTCCTCAGTTCTCCACCTCCACCTCCAGTGAAATGGGATTCAATCCGATAAGTGTTGGCACTTCTCACATCTCACCTGCATCAGATGACTGTTGGCTGTTTCTGTGCTGTTTCTAGTTCTATAAGTTATCTGGCGAACTTTGACCCCTTATTCCTCAAAGTGTCAGTTTTGTTGTTCCTATTTTAAATCATTAAAACTTGCATCTGAAATGCATGTAAATACCAGTAAAATGGTTAACAACCTGAAAAGGTTTTACACGCCCTTATCCAGAGCGACTTACATTTGTTGCTATTATTTTTTTAATACAACTGAGCAAGCTACTATATCCAAGCCATTTTGATTTAAAACATGTATAATATGAGCAGTTGTAATAAGTTAAGTAATAGTGTGGTAGAAACAATAGTCATTATAATTAGATAACATTATTATAATCACACGATCATAAGTTCGGGATTTTTTTTATTCCAGTTTTAGTGTCAAAATGTAATTTATTAGACAAACTTGATAGTTTTATTTCCTCATAACCCTGCAGTTAAATAAGTAACCAGCTTTTAAACCTTCTCTTCCTGAGTTAACCGTTAAGGATTGTGTGTGTATATGCTCATGTGTAGAAGGCGATACACTATATGGCCAAACGTTTGTGGACACCTTAAAACAGTAGCACACCCACATAATTGTTTTGCCACAAAGTAAAAAAAACATAGAGTTTTCTAGAATGTCTGTATGTTGTCTGTGTTTCTTCACTGAAACTGAAAGATTAATATAACATCACAAAAACATAATAAAATCAAAATAAAATATATAATGCATTTAAAGGCTGTAAGCCAGTGTTACCGGTCGGTGGCACTGCTCTGGAAGTGGTAAACAAACTCTTTCTTGGGCTGAGACAAGCTAGTTATCTTCGGGGTTAGCCAAACTCTCCTCACAATGTCTAACTTTTCCAGAAAAATCCGCCTTAAAAGCATATTATTAGGTATCTCAGAGACCAAGTTAATTTCTTTTTGTCCGTCAGCTATCGTGGGCGTAAAAATTCTAATTTAACTGTACACATATGGCTAGTCTGTGCTAGGCTGTAAGAATTTACTCTGATCAACCAATCAGAGGACGGAAAAATGCTATTGTCATTGTGTGCCAGATAGCGGGCTTCGGCAGGCATGTTTAAAAATCTGATTGGTTAAAGAAACAGTCTTTAATAATATTAACCAATTATCAATTTGCCAGTATTATTATAGTTTAAATTACATTGGCAGCACTACTGATTCTGAAGGCTTTGGCAGATTAGATTAACATAGCAGCACATAGAAACTGAAATCTGATTGGACAAAAAAATATATAACATTCACATACACGTACTGGAACCAGTGCAGCCGAGAGAAACGCTATTAAATGAAGATAATGTTGGAAATAAATTAATACAGTTTAATGGAACAAATATTAGAAAATATATTTGGCCCTGACTGCACACCACTAGTTATTGGTTGTGTTCTCTGTTCTGGTTGACCTCATTGCAGCCTAAAAATCCAACTGTGTGCACAAAGCCCCTGAACTCCATGACGTCATGCTGTGTTCTGGTTGGAGTGTCCTGCACAGAGCCCTAATTCTAACTCAAGCCCACTGAACACCTTTGGGATGGACTGAAACACACACTGCCCCTCAGACCGCCTCACCTCAACATTAGTGTCTAAACTCAATGGTACAATTCTCCAAGATTTATAATAGATTAATTACTCCAAGGTTATAATAGATGTAAGAGTAAAACTGAGTCTAGAATATATTTACAATTCAATTTATTTTAATTTGTATAGGACTTTTAACAATAGATATTGTCTCAAAGCAGCTTTATGCAGAATGCAGTAACAGTGGAAAAAGCGTAAGTTTGTCCCTAATGATCAAGCCGGTGGCGACTGTGGCAAGAGAAAACTCCCTGAAATAAAGTAGGAAGAAACCTTAAAAGGAAACAGACTCAAGAGGGAAACCATCCTCATTTGGGTGACACTGATTGTCTGTTAATTACAGCTTATGGTAACGGTGATCAAATGTAATGTAAAAAAATCCACACAAAATACATAGATACGACTGTCAGGAATTTAAAAGCTTTTGGCCATATAGTGTAAAAGAAAAGAAAATGTTTATATTACATGTAAATAGGAAGCAGTAGCTAGTGTTCTCGTAACAAAACAAAGTTGATTTGCCTTCTGAAAAACTCTACGCTCTTTTCAATGCAGCTTTGGTGAATAAAGGGCCACTGTGTTTCTCTAGTCCACATTTAACTTTTGGCTCTTCATTTTTGTAAAGTATACAACATTTGGGGGGAAAAAAACAAAATACTTAATGTCCAGCTAATAGTATTCTCTCTACACCTCTCCCCTGTAGAAACCGGTGCCACTGAAAGAGGCCCCTGTTAAAAATTACTGCTGTTTACAGATGCCCCACAGAGTAAGACATTCATTTTCCACAGTCTAATTTTATCCTTTTATTGCTCCTGTTATTTTTTATCCCTGTAGTTATCTCGGTTACACCCGTTGGGGTGTGTGTAGATACATTATATATATATATATATATATAAAAAATTAAAGATCCTTATGTATTTCTTTGTTCGAGTTAAAAAAGCAGTCATAGAGCAGTAGTGAAGTGTAGTGATATTAGTTGAGATAGCTGGAGTTACACTATGAGCCATATTTAATTGTTTTTCTAAAATGTTATGAACATTATTACATCTTAATACATGGTTAATTCTCGTGCCATCCATGGCCTTGCACTTTGTTGTTTTTTATTTATTAGTATCAGTGCTAACACACTCATATGCATGGGATTTACCATAAGGCATGCAATCATAACACATGCTTTTTTATTTCCTGTTAATTTGTCTATCTCATAATGTATGGAGTATCCAGGAAAGCTTAGAAATCTCATGGTTTCTTCGTTAGTTTTGCTTGTGCGGTAATTATGCCTTCCTTAAAATGTTCCACTTCCCTTTCTCTTGTTTGCTGTACCACAAACACCTCAAAAAAAAAGTTTCCCTTCGTTGGCTTTCATTGATTCCAATCTGTTCCACAGGAGCCGATGAACGAGCAAAATTTTGACAGCTACGTGAGCACTCTGACAGATATGTATACGCATCAGGACCAGTACCAGAGCCCTGAGAACAAAGCCCTGCTGGAGAACATCAAACAAGCTGTGCAGGGCATCCAAGTGTAGCTCAATGAGTCACTGCCTCGTTTTTTAAGGGCTTGCCTTGAGCAAGCACTGATACGCAAAAAGAAAGAAAACAGAAACAAGGAAAGAGAAAAAAAAAACGTACAAGTATGGATACTGACTTTTATGCTGCTGTAATTAATTGTATTATCTTTCATTATTTATGATTCTGTTATGCTTTTAAAGGGGAAAAAATACATAAATTATCTGTTGCCTTGCTTTAATGACGATTACCGATGGCAAACGTTTTGAGAAACATTCATGTTTTGTACATTTTTCATATGACCTGACATAATGTGATGTACTGTTTATAGCTGCTAATGTATGCACATTTTAGTGTATATGTATTTATCAATTGTAAACAAAAAAAATCCATTGTTTTTAAAAAAAGATTAACAGCAAGAAGAACAAACCGTGTTGAAATGTGGTATGAAAGATATGTCAAGGTCAATCAGCTAGACGGGAACAGCTTTTTTTTTAAATAAGAGAAATTCCATGTGTGCGGTGTAAGGTTGTTTAATGTATTTAAAACCACTTTTTTTAATAATATAAAAGAATTTCAAAGTGTTCAGGAAGCATTCTGCACTCGGTCAGTGTGGGCACTCTAATGAAGTACACGTGTTTGGATTTTATTTTATTTTCATTTTCAAAGCGGATTTAGAAAAGGATAAAAATAGCTGGAAAAAAATAGACATTTTTTGTAAAACATCATGACACGGAAACCCACTGGAGCAAATCCCAAGATTATGTCATTACGTCAACCATTTATATCGTTTATTCTCCAGATGTGAGCCACATTTGGTTAACACCGATCACTATGGAAAATATTAAGAAGACAATCGAGCATAAAATTATGAATTCATGATAGTGAAAAAAGTATTAGTAGTTAGTCAAATAGCCTATCAGCAATATATGACAATGAATCAATCATTTATTTAGATATGGGATGCAAACGTTCGGGTATATGCAATTTCTTATTGTAAACATTGCAGAAAACTGATTAATCTTTTTACTAAAATGTAAAATATTGAGTTTTATATATATCTTTTACTACAATCATGTTTTAGGGTTTGAACATGAGCGATTATGAACACGTATGCATTTTAATTTTACGTTCCTCATGTATTGTTTAGTACAGGGACACCTAAGTTTCCATGTTTTGATGTTGAACATACACGTAAACATATAGAAGTACATACACACACACACACACACACACACATATATCTATATATATACAGTACATTCACGCACACGCATACACATACTGTATATATATATATACACACACACACACACACACACGAATGAGGAAGTGCCCAGAAGCTTCATTAGTGCTGAAAATGTTTTGCAAAGAGTTATTTAATATGTCAATGTTAAGATGAATATGTGCTGGACTTACAGGGTTAACGTCACTGTCCAATTCACCCCTATGCCAATGCATTATCATGTAAAAACCAACAGAACTGTATATCAGCATCAAATGCAAAGCACGTGACATGTTTCTCTGTCAGTGTTGCAGACATAAGCATTATGGGTATTTCGCTTCAGAGTACCATGTGCCAAGGGCAGGATTTATTACATTTGTGGAAATCTTGTATTTTACTATTATGTTCTTTGATTTTTGGGTTTTGTCAGCGTTAAATCCGAAGCACTTTAAGAAGTCTGAGAATAACAGAACACGAAGGAGGGTTTTACAGAAGCTTTCGAGTACCTTGGACAGCAGCAAGTCCTAAATTCAGCTTGGATGGATGAATCTAAGAGGAATGGGTTCCAGAGCGAGCGGAAACATTGATTGGCATGACCAGTTGAAATGACTTTGTGATGTTCAAGGACAAATGTATGTGCACTCGAGACCTGTAGACAAAAATGCACTTGACCTCAACATGTTAATCTCCCTAAGCATGTCCAAATTTTTTTTGTTGTTGTTTTAAAAAAAATATTTACCAACATACGCTGGCATTAAGCGGTATTGTATTAATGCTTCAGTTTAATGGTTTAGGAGTCAGTTGTGTATACTAAGCATGAGCTTCATACAAAACACATCATGTTACCACGCTGTCACCGTTACTCTTTTCTTTATCTGTTCTAGGCTAGTGTGGCATTTTTATTTAAGAAATTCACGCCAAGGTGCTAATCCTTTTCATGCATCATGCGTTCGAACAGACAGAATAACAGATCTCTTCTCTCTCCAAAGCTTTGTGTATGCAGCTGCAGATGTAGTAATGCTTCAAATAGACCGATAGCAAAAGTTCCTTTCATAACCTCTCATTACTAATTTAGCAGGAAAAAGGACAATAAGCACAATTTTGCTGCTCACCGTTTGTTCTAACATATTGTAGTATCCAATAAAAAAAATATCTGTAACTATTTAAATAGAAAACACTAAGTACAGTATCACATGCCTGAATGCCGAATACTTTTCTTATGATTAAATTGTGAATTCACCGGGTGACAAGTATCCATTTAAAAAGAACTTCAATGAATCATTTTAAAAACAGGATTTTATATTTACAAACCAACATGTCTTTTTCTTATCTTGCTCTTTAACTCTAGCTCTTTCTTTTTTTTAATCACATGGCATGATTTTGGTTGATATGATACTTTCGGTTGATATGAGACTGTAAATGTTAAAGATCACAAGTTGCAGTGATACTTCATTCTAAAATTGTGAACTTTGTACAATTTTTTCTTATGCTGGTGTTAACATCTCTTAATCAATAAAACTTGTGTTACCACATGGCACATCTCCTTGTCTTAGTGTTAAAATAGAAGTCAAATAAATGTTGAACTTAATGTCGTCAATGTCAACGTGGATGCTTCTGCTGCCAAAAAGTTCAATCCTTCTTGCTATTTATTTATTTGACAGAAAAAAATCTAAAATATATTTTAAAGGTGCAGTAAAATATTGCATTTTTTTTTTAGCTTTTGTCTTTGCTGTAATCAAGAAACTGTTTAGATTTCAAATAATAATTTTGTTTGTTACGCTGATTATTTCATATATATATACTTGAGCACTTATTCCTGACATTTTGCTCTAGCAATAATCTATAACACATTTAGTGTTATAAATCTTCAGTTACATAAATCTTTAGATCTCTATGTTACAAACAGGTAGTTAGTTATTATACAGTAAAAAAAAATCTACCATAGACTTTCGACTTTGTTGTGATGTTTTTCTTGTTGTGTTTATTTTAATGTCAGGTCAAGTTTATTTGCTTGTTAGAATAGTAATAACACATCAAATATAAAGAAGCTTTATTGTCATTTTAGTCATATATAGCAGATTCGTCAGGACCCCCATGGTGTTAGAACACAGAATTACACAAAACACCATAGAACTTCCAACAGAAGAACACCGCAGAGCTAAAGACTACAGTATAAGTTGTCCTAGCAACATTAAAATGCATGTGTGCAACCTGGAGCAAATAATACAACCGTCCAGACAGTGCAAACATCACTCCAAATAGTGCAAACAGACAATACAAACATCACTCCAGACAGTGCAAACATCACTCCAAATAGTGCAAACAGACAATACAAACATCACTCCAGACAGTGCAAACATCACTCCAAATAGTGCAAACAGACAATACAAACATCACTCCAGACAGTGCAAACATCACTCCAGACAGTGCAAAAAGACAGTACAAAACATCACTCCAAATAGTGCAAACAGACAATACAAACATCACTCCAGACAGCGCAAACATCACTCCAGACAGTGCAAAAAGACAATACAAACATCACCTTAGTCAGCACAAATAGACAATACAAACATCACACCAGACAATACAAACATCACCTAAGACAATAAAATAAAACAAATAAAAAAATCACCTTAGATATCACAAACAGACAATACAAACATCATTTCAGACGGTGCAAAAAGCCAATACAAACATCACTCCAGCCAGTGCAAATAGACAGTACAAAAACAAAACACTGTGTACAGGTACATAAAATACAGAGCAAGTGACAGCAACAAAGCACATAATGCAAACAAATTACCAACTACTCATTTTTAGGCTCTCTTACTAATAAGAATAACAGACATACAAACCTAAAAGAATATTATGCCACCACCACTCTGTGGCAGTGATCTATGACAAGTGCTCTTTTAGCAAACTGTAAAATTGAAATAAAGAATAAGGCGGTGTGAAAGCTTAGTGGTTAACACTGTTGCCTTACATCAAGAAAATACCAGGTTTCTATTCCCTGCAGTATTTTTGTGTGGAGTGGAGTTTATTTCTCCCACAGAATAAAAACATGTATTTTAAATTAATTGGATGCGATGGACTGGTGACCTGTGACAAACATCACTCCAAATGGTGACAAACATCACTCCATCACTCCAGGTGTACTGCTACCTTCCATTCAATGACAGCTGAGATAGACTACAGCAGATTCCTGTGTCCCTGGTTAGAAATAAGCAGGTATAGGCAATAGATGAATAATGGAACTGAATAATGTTAATCTAGTCTAGAAGTGGGTTTTGTTCGTGCTTATTTCTGGCTGTTAGTGCAAAAGAAAACAAGGAGCTGTGGCCTTCTTAGTTTGAGCCTGGCTTTCTACATTGTGTTTGGAGGGTCCTTGTTTATATATTTCTTTTATTTAATCAGCAAAATAAAGAAACTATCGATCCTATAAACTGAAGGATTTTTTTTAAAAATACATACCATATAACAAACCATTTTTAGGAGGATCCGGTACTATTATGCCAAAATAATAGCACAGTTTTCCCCCCATTTTACAGTATATTTACATCTTGAATTGAAAATGTAAATGCATAGATTTAAAATGAGCTTTTTTCATTTTTATTCAGTTGTAGTTTTAACACAGTCTCTTTTTGAAAAGGGCACAAATTAATTATTGGTTTTGAGAGTAAAGGGAATTCCGACCCAGAAGCAAGAGTGTTCCTAGAATCCAAATTAAATGTCAGTAATAAAGTACTGATAACTATATTCAAATGCTTATCTTTGCATCCAACTGCATTCATTGCGATGAAGAGCATTTATTAGTATATTTATATCATTGACATTAATTAATTGTGTTAAGAGTGTGACGTGTTGTCACACTACTGCCTAAAGTTGTAAAAGGCGCCAGTAAAAGACTTCTTTGCCCTTTAAAACAAAAATGTCAAGACTGGGATATTTGTAACGTTTTGTTGATGTAACGATGTTAAATGGCTGATATGAGTTTTAAGTTTATTTGTATAGTAGTAGGACAAAGAGCACCTGACAGTAAAAAAAAAAACGTGACATATTGAATAAAAAAAAAAACAGGGCAGAATGAGTGAAGTGTGGACTTTTTTGGGGGGTTTAAACCAGACGATCAGAAAACCACATATCTGCGTTTGGGTGTTTGAGTCAGTATAGCCAACGACTCAGGAAAACACGCTAGCTTGTTCTTCTTCTTCTTCTTCTTTGATATTTTAATGCAGTTGGCAAACCTGCTTTTAATGCCTTTACCGCCCCCTACCGGAATGGAGTGGTTAATGTTGATGATGACGGCAAAAAATGCTTTAAGACATTTTAACACTACATTAAACACTTCTGTATCTTTATTTAACACTTAAAGGTGTACTCCAGTTTTATGAGCCTTTATTATTGTCTTTTAGTCTTGAAACCTTGGCATTTTGTTACAACATGCTCAATTGTTCTCAGTATTCTTTCTTGCTTTCTTTCTTTTTATCTTTCTTTCTTTCTTTTTTTCTTTCTTTCTTCCTTTCTCTCTTTTCTTCATTAAAAAACATCCAGATCCATGCTTTTTTATATACTGTATAGTGAGTAGGGTGTACAATTCTAATTATATTGTCTACTTGTCTTTTCCCATAACTTGTCCTCTGATATCCAACTGAATATTTTATAGATGGTGTTATTTTTCATTATCTCATTTTCTTTGCCTACTTAGCTGGCTCATTAAATCAGCGATTTAATGCTTGTTTGGCTATTTGATCCACATCCTCATTAGCTTCAACCACTACATGAGCAGGTACTCCTACAAAGGATATGGTTGCTTTTCTGTGATGAAGCCTTAATAGACTTTGTGATATAATCATTTAAAATTGAAGATTTTGACTTCAATAATATTAATAATACTACTTTTTATTGCAGATCATTATTCATATTTATTGTGATCATTTCTGTTGTGTCAACTGTTATATGGGTGGATGTTCTCCTTAATCTTTCATTTTTATTCCAGAACTGCTGGCACATGAAAGAACCATGGTTGAGTCTGACCCATTTTTACCTACAGTGTTGATAAAGGGGATGTTCTAAGTGCTTCACGTCATTTTCTTAAGGCTCGGGTTTGGGCTTTCATTTACTTCAAGAAAATTTATTAAAGTTTAAGATTTATGGAACTTCACAAATTTGATTCTATATAAGAAAATTAGAAACACTTACATAACACATTTTTTTCTTTCTTTCTTTTTTTCTTTCCTTGTTCTTTCCTAGTTCTTTCTTACTTTGTGCCCTCTCTCTTACTAATTTTGTTTCTTTTTCTTTCTCTCTCTTTCTTTCTTTCTTTTTTCTTTCTTTTTCTTTCATTCATTATTTCATTCTTTCTTTCTTCCCTACTTTTTTCTGCCTTTTTTCTCTTTCTTTCTTTCTATTTTTTATTCTTATTCTTTTTCCTTCTTTTATTCTTCCTTTTTGTTCTTTTCCTTTTTATTGGTAAACTTATCCAACGTGCAGTAACAAACAGTGTTCCAGGTTCTGTAAGTGCAGCAACTATGCAATAACATATTACCATGTTTATTTATATAATAATATTAATAAATTGGTTATAATATTATTCTAGTTAAATTTTGTTGTGTAGTAAACGGGTTGCAAAAAAGAACATATTTAAGAAAATTTGCACACATTAAAAAACATCGATTAACTTGATTGTACTTTTTGGGTGCAGCACTTCTTGGTAACACATGAACAAAAACAACAATAAATGATTGTTATGGTTACAGTTGTTATGTATTATCTTACAAAGCAAAGCAAATAATGCCATAAACACAATGCAGGATTAAACACAATGCAGGATTAAACACATCCAGTGTGAGCATTATAAATATTTTGTTGCTATATAGTATGCTTTAATATAACAAATTTTCCAATAAACACAAAAAACAGTCAAAACTAATCGAGACGACATGAATTCATGACATGGATTTGGTTGCTAAGATTTAGTTTCAATGCTTGGTGATAACTGAAGCCATGTCAGGCACACCTACTGTATGTTTAGACCTCCTGAAAGATAGCAAACTTTTACTAAAGCGTTCTTAACTGCTGTGAATAGCTATGGGTTCAACCAAGTTTACAAATCCATATGCTATTGAAGTAATCCGGACTAGAAAAAAAGAGCTGGTTTGTGGAATTTCCAACACAGAAGACTTACTCGATCTTCTGGTCTCGAATGGAGTTTTTCTACCAGAGCACAGAGTTGTTGTTTCCAGCATTACAGCCGGAGAGGAAAAAAACTCCAGAATGCTCAATATCCTGGTATCACAAGGAGAACGGGCATGTCGCATCTTCTTCTACCCCTGTTTGAAGAGTGCTCAACCTGACCTCTACCAGAACATGAAAGCCTACGTGAGTCAGCTGAATGAAAACATTAAGGATACACGAAGGCAGCTGATTGGATATTTGCTAGAAAAAGACCGACGTGGGTCCATACAAAAAATAAAGGACATCTCTAGACACCCATCCAATAAAATGAAGCGTAAATTGAAAAAGACTGAGCTGTCCTCTACCTCTGAAGAGTTGAAAAAGAGCTCTGCAAAACCTGAAGAATCATTGAATACCATTCTTAAAGCAGTGTCTACAGGTGATCTGCCACTATTACAGGAACTTATAAGAGGCATAAATATCAGTGATAGAACGGCATCCTCTGGTACCATCCTACACCTTGCTGCCGAACATGGTCAAGTGTCAATTATAAACTTTCTGCTTGGTGAAGGAGCAAAACTAGATATAAAGGATCACTTAGGTCGCACTTCCCTCCACAAAGCAGCGGAGATGGGCCACACAGCGGCTGTCGTGGCTCTTGTAAAAGCTGGCGCTGATATCTATGCCACCGACCAAGCCTCAAAAACCCCCCCAACACTTAGCAGTACAAAATGGACACGAGGACACGGTTAGAACATTGGTGGTAGAAGAAAGAAAAAGCTTTAAGAATCAGACTACATTTCTGCACATGGCTGCCATGGATGATGACTTTGTGCTGGCAGAAACTTTACTGAGAAACACTGCCTCGGTAGACAGACGAGATGGCAACAGAAAGACGGCCCTGTTTCACGCGATTAGCCGAGGAAATGAGAAGACAGCTGCTGTGCTACTTCATGCCGGATCTCAGGTAGATGCTGTGATTTTTGAGGCTGCATTCAAGCTCAACAGAAAGTCTGTGCTGTCTCTTCTTTTGAGAAACATTAAGACAGCAATGTCTCGAGGTGAAGTCAAATCTATCCTGTTCAAAGCAGTCCAACGCAACTTGGACGGGATTGTGGCTGCTCTTATTGAGAGTGGAGCTGATGTTAATGTGTGTAATGATCTGGGTTACACACCACTGCTTCTTGCTGTAGAGCTGGGCAATCTGGAAGTCTTTAAAGTGTTGGTCTCGAATAAAGCCCAGCTGGAAAAGAGACTACCGAATCAGATGTCTGCTCTTCACCTGGCCATCCAAAGTGGCAGTATGCCGATAACAGAGGTATGATAATGATCCAGGTATAATGTACGTATTATAGCATAGTCATAGTGTAGAGATGAGTTATACAACCAAACCATTTTTAAAAAATCACTACTATTACTTTAATTAATTTCTTAAAGTTTCTTTTAGATATTGCTAGATATGGGAATGGACCCCAACATAGTTGGCCCCAAAGAGCAGATGCCTCTTCATCTTAGTGCCTTACACAACCAACCTGCATTAATGACCCTGTTGCTTCACAAAGGGGCTCAAATTCATGCAGTGACCCAGGAGGGGTTTACTGCCCTCCATCTAGCTAGCCAAGGTGGACACCAGGAGGCTGTGACCCAGCTGTTGGAAAGAAAGGCAGACGTCTATGTACAGGACAGACAGGCTAGGATAGCGCTACACTGGGCAGCTGCTGGAGGTAATGTTAGCATTGTAAAACTGCTTCTCTTTGCTGGATCGAATGCCAACGCTGTTGAAAAAGACAGAAAGACTTCACTACACTTTGCAGCAATGGCAGGACATACTCAGACTGTCTCAGCCCTGCTTACTGCAAATGCAAAGTTGCAGCGAAAGACATGGATGGCTGTACAGCTCTGCATTATGCTGCTAAGAACGGACACATACGTGTGGCAGCTGCACTTCTCACAGCTGGAAGAAATAAAAATATCAACGAGAGAAACGTTTGGAGGAGGACACCTTTACATTTGGCGGCAGAACATGGCCAGGAGGATGCGGTCAGTCTGCTGCTGGAAAGAGGAGCAAAGATCAATGCCATTGATAATAATAAAGACAAGCCTTTACACTGGGCTTGTCGAACAGGGCATCTGGGCACAGTGCAAAAGCTAGTAAACTGGACTCATGGGGAGAAGGTTAACCTCCAGGCTACTAATAATGTAATGAAAACACCCCTGCAGGTCGCAGAGGCAGAGGGCACTCTAAACCACCAGAACATTGCTGTACTGCTAAAGAAAAAGATGTTCCTGATTAAATAAAAAACAATGGTTTGTTTAAATAATCATGTTGATTAAAAGGATTAATAAAAACTTTGCTTTTAATTTTTGGGATTATGTTGCAGAAACAACCAAGCAATGTATAATGACAAAGCTTGTTTTGCACTAAGATAAATGCTGCAACAACATCTGGTCACTAGGTGTCACCTAAATACCACATTAGCTGCTGTACTGAAGAGTGCAAGTGCGTAGGGCATCTTAATTCGCTGGTGAGCTTTTCGGCCCCGCCTACTTGTGCCCTTAATGCACACTTTCTGTAAGTGCGGGTCTCAAGGATATTACCCAGAATTCATCTGGTGGTGTGACGTTACAAACCAATGAACAAAAAAAAAACAGAGCTGGTGTTTTGGTGGACTTTTGGATAAAAATAGAAAAGTTACGTGAAAGTAAAAGTTTATTTATGTAATTTTTATTTTTGGCCGCAGTATTGCCTACAGCGCGACTACCAACATCGAAATTTTTTTCTGCCAGATGTCGCGACGATGACGTAGAAATGACGTTTAACGCAGATGGGTGACGTGCCTCAAACTATCCCAATTCCTCACGTCACTTGCAAAATTGCGCACTTCATGGAAGACATTAGGGCGTAGTGTGGGTATTGGGACAGACTGCGACAAAAAATACTACTTCTTTCGCTACCGCTACAACTGATGATTGTTTGGTTCATTTTTACCGACTGAACGAATCTTTTTTTCGAGTCATTTCGTTCATTTAAGCAAAATATAATAAAAATGTAACGTGTTATTTCACTAAAACATCTACTACTTACCAAAAACTTTGATCACACTAAAAACAATACATAACTATAATGCTATAGAAAAACTGAAAACATGGATTGTCAAGGAAACTGTATTTAGTATTTAGTGACTCATCATTTCTGTAACTTTTGATCAAAAAGAGGACGTGTATAGTTCCAAAATTAGTATTACTCCTTATTGTTAGAATTGACATATAAATGCTGTAAATATAAATAGGTCTTTTTTCCAGGATCCCATCTATCCTCCCATCTACACATCTATCCATTTTATCCAGCGCGACTTACATTTATCTCTTTTATACAACTGAGCAATTAAGGGTTAAGGGCCTTGCCCAGGGGCCCACAGTGGTAGCTTGGTCTTCGTTTAAGTAACTAATTTTACAAAAGCTTAAAAAAAAGAATTGTACCTGCTTTGTTGTGCTTATGTTACAATGGAGAAATTTGTTGATTTTTTCTCCGCAAAAAAAAAAATAGAAAATGTAAAGAAATGTTGATATCAAAGCCAGTTATAGGCACACAAATGTGATTTTTGTATAATTACTTCTGGTATTGCAATTTTTTTACTATTATTTGAAGGAAAAAATGTACCGACAGCTGGTAAAAAGTCACTGTCACAAAGGGGGCGCTAATGCGGCCAAAAACAGGAATTTCGAAGAAGATGAAGAAGAAGATGCTGAAAATCTACTGATGAGGAAGAGTTCACATGTTTATCTATGCGGCGCGTAACACGCGCTCACTCACGCGACTGCTTTCGGTTTGGGGTTGTGTCACGTGATTCGATGTTTTCACTACTGGAATGGCCAGAAATGAAGAAAAACAGCTTGGAAAATTAAATCGATTATGGCTTCAAAAAGAAAGAGAGGGTAAAAACTTGCATTTAATTCGGTGTTTTTAATATGTCCGCATGGACAGTTGTTTTTTTCCCCCTGTGTTTTATTGCTACAACTTAATGCTAAATGCTAACGGCGTGAATAGTCGTGTTTATTATTACCTGGTGTGACTTTTTTTATTTTAATTCTAGAAGGTCGCATTAAAGATGTCCACGAGTCAAGACCCAAACTTGTGAGTTATTTATCCAATCACACCTTTAAAAAACAATATACTACTAACATTAACATTTACAGCATTTGGCAGACGCCCTTACACAGAGCGGCAATATTCCTTGTTATACAACTGAGCAGTTGGGGGTTAAGGGCCTTGCTCAGTGGCCCAGCAGTGGTGGCTTGGTGGGGCAGGGATTCGTGATTTAATTAATATCGTTCTTGTTTCTCTAGGCTACGCTAAACTCTGTTGCAGCCGTGAAAAAATGGATACCAAGCATCAAGAATGAAATTGAATATTACCTGCAGGTATAAAACACGTGATTATACTAGAAGTTTACGTATCCGTCTGCGCATGCGTAAGGCATGTTTCGCCACAGCGTTACAAGCTAGCTAAGTTAAAACTATACCATAATTAGGCACAGTTTATTCGTCAGTTTAATCATCTTTAATCTTATTTTATTTTATTTTTACTTAAGTTCACAACCAAGTTTAAGTTTACAGAAAATGCAATCAAAATAAAGAAGCACATTTTAAAAATACAGTTAATACAGTAAGCAACTATAATGGTCTCAGACTTGGTCTAAAGGAATGCATAGTTTAAAGAAAACATGCACTGAAATGTGTGTTGGCAGCAGTGGCGGGTGGTGCATTTGGTACCTAGGCCCTCATTGGGGACTTACCAGACTGATACACCTTTTAATACGACCACTGTCATGTCGCTATTATAGAAACCATCAATACTATAAAAAAAAAAGGAAATATAACACAATATAACATACATTAAAAGGTTGTAAGCCAGTGGTCCCGCTTGTAGGCACTGGTCTGAAGTCTTTCCTGAACTGAGACAAGTTAGTTAGCTTTCATGTTAGCTGACCTCTCCTCACGATGTCTAGCTTTTCAGGAAAAGCCTCCTTAAACATTTTTAAGTATGTCCAAGATCAAGTCAATTTTACTCCTCCATCAGCTATTGTGGGCGTAAAAATCCTAATGTGTTGCTAGTCAAACTTGCCTATCAGTTTTGCTCTAATTAACCAATCAGAGGATGGGAAAAATGCTGACAATGGGCCAACAAGCTGGTCCTGTAAGGGGAATTTAAAATCTGATTAGTTAAAGAAACCGTCTCCTTGCTAATATAGTTTAAGGTACATCGCTACTGATTCTGAAGGCCCTGGGCCCTCATACTGGAAGCAGTTCAGCAAAAAGAAACTGTTGGGAATAAATTAACACAATTTCATGAAACAAATATTAGAATTTAGGTGGTAACTGTAGGTCACTGCTTCTGATAGTGTTTAGGCCACCAGAGAATGCCTTGCTGGTCATGATGGCCCACCACGCCACACTTGTAAGATTTTTTTAACCTTAAATTTTATAAACCGTATATCATTTTTATTATGTGCTACTTTGTGTTAGTCTATCACATAAAATTTCAATAAAATACTTTTAGGTATGTGGTTGTAAAAAAAAATTAAGAGGTATGAATCCTTTTTCAAGGCACTGTATGTTTTTGAAATAATCACATGCTCTCTCTCTGTCCTCAACCTCGCTTTCTAATGTACTTATAGCAATCGCAGTTGTCTCACTACCCAGAGAGGAAAATAACAGAGTTCCAGCAGCAAATTGAGCAACTGGAAAAGGAGTACAAGGCTTATATTAACAAACTGCACTACTTAGACCCCAGCTGTAAACACAGGCCTTGGAGTCCGAGAGCGTACACCAAAAGGAGATCAGACTCTAAAAGCCATCAGTGTGCTGGTTAGTGAATGTTAGTGAAAGTTGGGATGAATAAAAACTAAAAGACTTTAAAAATCACGAAACAATATGTAATTTACCATAGAACATAAATAACATGTTTTAACTGCGAAAAATCAATTTTCTCAAGTTTATTTCAAATTTGATGCCTGCTATAGGTCTGAAAAACTTGGTACAGGAGAAAGAGGGCTAAAATGCAATAGAATCAGCTGATGAGTAAATGCATGTCATAATATAAAGGAATCTTCTTTGATACGATGTATGACGATGAATGATGATGCAGGTAGATCTTTTTAGTTTTGAGTCTTTCCTTGAATGTATAGGAAACCCTGTGCATGACTGTGTGTGTCACCAAAGCCACATTTTCTATTGAATCTTCACTACTGACAAAAGCTTCATTTCCCCGAAGTGTTGCACACTAAGCAGTTCCCATCGCTAGGAAAAAGGAAGAATGTGGGCCAAGACTTTAAAATGGACTGATTCGAGGTATGTTCTATAATCAGTCCAAATTTTACATTCTTGTTGGAAGTCACGAATGCCGTGTCCTACGGAGGGGGATCTTCCAGCATGTTATCAGCGCTTGGTTAAAAGCCAGTAGCTCTGATGGTATGGTGGTGCATAAATGCATACTGTATGGCCAGCTTGCATGTGCTTTCCTCCAGACGAAGTCTATTTTAGGAAAGGCCTTGTGTATTTCAGAAAGGCAATACAAAACCACATACTGCAGCTTTTACAACAGCATGGCTTCGTAGTAAAAGAGTCCGGGAGCTGCATTAACCTGCCTGCAGTCCAGATCTTTCACTGATGGGGAACATTTGGCGCTTAATTAAACCAAATATATGTCGGTGGCAACCACAAACTCCTAAGCAGCTGGAAATCCCTATTAAGCTAGAATGTGTCCAACAAAACCCCAGAAACTTCAGACATCTTTAAACTGTTTTAAAAAGAAGAGATGATGTTACACGATGGTAAACATGCCCCGTCCCAACTTCTTTGAGACCTGTAGCAGGCAATACATTTTGTGCAAAAAGTCTAAAATTTCTGTTTAAAAATTTGTTATAAATGTTCTCTTGTGAATAAAATATTGGTTCATGTAGTTTGAAAGTCTTTTAGTTTTCATTTTATTTCCATCTTTTCCGAAATTCCAGTTGTATATAAAGTGCAATTTAAAAGTCTTTCACAAATTATATTTAGCATATACAATACACTTGTATATTTAATATCTTGTACAGTGTAGAAAATCTTTACTTCTTCCTTACAGCCAAAAGACTATGTGCCGCTGATGCTGTTCCTCAGTCAAGTTATCAAGAAAGTTTTCCAACAGTTACTGCAAATAAGAAGGATATATGCATCTCTTTACAAACAGGTCCTACACACACCACTGATACTCCAGACCAAGATCTTCCACTTTCTTTTAATCATGCCAGGCTGGCAATAGCAGTAGCCGGGACTCGGGGGGCTTCATCAGGGCAACAGAATAAAACAAACACCCTTGCACATGTACTGCATAAAAGCCTCCCCAACCTGCACAATTCAGCGTTAACACAAGTTTCAGCACTGGAAAAGACTGAGGGGTCAGAACCTTCACCATGCACTCAAAAAAATAAGGGCAGGACCGAACATGCGTTGGGACTGGTGGGCTGCTACTCCTCCTCTTCGGAGGAAGAAACTTAAAGAAATTAAATAATTTTTTCGATCTTACTGGTTTGTGATTTTTTTTAAACAGATAATGTATATGATTAGAATAAATATTATTTATTTCATATTATTATTTTTATATAATTATATTTATTTCCCATAAATCATGTTTTTCTGATAATGAAAATTTCATATTTGAACCTTTTAGAAGTTTAAAAGCTCAAAAGGGTGTTTTAAGATTGGTGGTCTAACCGGTGTAACGACTCTTCTGAAATGCATCACTAGTGTGATGGATGTGTGATCAGGCTCCATCCAAGTGGGTATTTCTTTAACTTTGGCAGTTTCACACTGAGACAGTAAAGCTTAATAAATGGCAAGATTACATAATGATTCCACCACAAGGGCACATTTGCATCTTACTGAATTATCAGTAAGCGGAGATATGCTGACTAAGAGAGAGAGAGACCGCCGGCTGATGCTTCTGTGCAAAGCACACATTAGACATCCTACGCCGACCCCAAAACCATTCTTCCTTCTTTTTTTTTAGCGATGGGAACTGCTTAGTGTGCAACACTTCGGGGAAATGAAGCTTTGGTGATATGCATGCTCAGTCACAGGGTTTCCCATACCTTCAAGGGAGGACTCAACACTAGAAAGATCTACCTCCATCATACATCATCATACACCATATCAAAGAAGTTTCCTTTATATTACGGCATGCATTTACTCATCTGCTCTAGTTAGAATGTACATGTACTTAATTTACAGCATTAGCCAGACATCCTTATCCGGAGTGACTTACATTCATCTTATTCTATACAACTGAGCAGATGAGTGTTAATGGCCTTGCTCAAGAGCCCAACAGTCTAAGCTTGGGTTCGAGCCTAGGATTTAAAGTCACAAATCTCTTGATTGCTAAGCTTTCACTTTCCCTTGTATAATAATAATGATAATTTATAGACTACAAGGAGAGTGATGTCTGGAATAAATTTTTTTTTTTTTATAATAATACAGACAATTATTTAAAATTATAAAAATAATATTTTTCTTATACTGGGGAAAAAGATTTGGCCTGAAGACCACAATTATCTTTTATGATAAAGATAATTTAGGTTTTTAAGATATTTGTGGGCTATTTTTTGCCTTTATTGATAGGACAGAGAGATTAAGCAGGGGTGAGAGACGGGGCAGTGCCAGCACCTTAACCCACTACACCACAGCCCTGGAAAAATTACTCATAAATAACTCATTTAGAATACAGGTTTAATGTGGCTGAACATATAAAATGAGTGGTACTAGCTAATTTGTTCAGGTTGGCAAAATGGAGTTATGAACAATTAAACTTATGATGAATTTGTTAACAATTAATGGAAACAAATGAGGAAAACTTAACCACCAGACAGACTGCATCAGCTTTTACAAAATTGAAGTGCCTGTTCCAGTAAACTGTGTATGCATGTGTGTGTGTGTGTGTGTGTATGTGTATGTATGTATGTTTGTGTCAGGAGGATATGCAGCCTAAAGGGCACAGGTTGAAGTAATGCCGTTCTTTTGTCTGGTTTAAACCACACCACGAATCTCCACCCCCACACCCACTCTGTTCTCATGCAGACCCCTGAGAATGCAAGACTGCAAACTCATTCAGAGCGCTTTTCATGTGGAAGCTTGTGTTTTTTGGTGGTTGTTTGAACGTTTTGTGAAACTGTCCTTATTCTACGACATCATTGTTTATATAAACAATGAAGCAACAATTTTATTCGGATAGAAACACCGCGTAACTGAAAGTTTGTAGAAATGTTAATCGGGTTGATAATTACTCCTGCCAAATCTTCTTTCAGTGGTGTGTAAAAAGTGTCACCTTCTTCTATCTACACTTGCTGGCTGACAGGATGTTGGCGGTCTTTGGTGCAGACTTATGTACTATAAATTTTCAGAAAAATGCTTTCTAGGTCATTCTAAAATAGTCTCACATTTAAGTGACCGGTGAAAATTTTTTTATTGGTTAAAATCCAAAATTGAAAGAATGACCAAATTCAGGCATTTTTTAAATTGTATACAATAATGAACAGAAAAATATGGCTGGAAGACAAACCCTAACTCTATTACCAAATCAATATCCTTTTGAACTATAAGTTTTATTACTATAATAGTTTACTAAAAATACATTAAAGTACATATAGTAATATGAATAAGCTTATGAATGATGTTATGTTCCAACATGACAATGCCCCTGTGCTCCATGAAGACATGCTGTGTTCTGATTGGTCTAGAAGAACTTAAGTGTCCTGCACAAAACCCTGACTCTGACTCAACCCCAATAAAACACCTTTGTAGGAATAGACTCCAGCAGATCCTTGTGACCCTGATAGACAATGTATGGATTTTTCTCAATTGTTTTACAATACAATTGCCATGATGTAAGTTTTTGTGGCCACTAAGCTCTAAATAAATACTTGTAGCTCAGTAGTGAAGGTGTTAGGCAGCTGACTGAAAAATTGTGGGTTCAATTCCCAGCATGACTGGTGTCAAAGGGTCTCATGGGCCCCTCAAAAAGGTTTTTGTTTTCCTCTAAACAGTCTTTATTTTATATTTAATATATATCAAGGATAATTAAAATAAAATAAAATTTGACATTTTATGATTTTTAATGTAAAAATAAAGCTGTTTCTGATGGGTTGTTGCACCTCATGACTAGGACGACCCACTTCGCCATAAAGACGCTACAGCTGCTCTTTAAGGACTAATGATTTAAGTTGTTCACACACACACAATGTAACCACATAATCCCTGCTACTTGTTTTTCACCCAAATGAGGATGGGTTCTCTGTTGAGTCTGGTTCCTCTCAAGGTTTCTTCCAATCTCATCTCAGGGAGTTTTTCCCCCGGCTTGCTCATCAGGGACAAACTGATTTCTGTTTCATTCTGTCTCAAAATTTCTTCAATTGTGTAAAGCTGCTTTGTGACAATCACCATTGTAAAAAGCGCTATACAAATAAAACTGAATTGAATTGAATTGAATGATTACGTCATTACACAAATTGAGTTAACCCTTCAGCTTTTGTAAGTTAAAAACTCTTGGCTATAAGTAGGTAATCGCAGCATATACTTGTGAAACTGTATACTGAAAGTGTACAATTGCACTGTATTGGTTCTCTTTATGCCTTGTTTTTGCAAGTTATTGTTGCTGATTGTGTGCCATCTCGTTGAAAGTCGCATGGTCCCCTATTGCACAGCTCTGATTTCCAGCACCACCAAGCTACAACTGCTGGGCTCCTGAGCAAGGCCCAACACTCGAGTTGGGTAGTAACAAATTACATTTACTTTGTTACATTTACTTAGGTGATTTTTTTTGGTAACTTTTACTTTTACAGTATATTTAATGATGTGTACTTTTACTATTACTCAAGTTCGTTCCTCCGTTACTGTCAAACGGTAATAAATATAAGATTTTTTAAAAATAATTAGTTATATGAATTGTTCGCAAATCTCATGTGACTTTGGAGAGGCTGCTATGAATCTCCTGCTTAGGTATAGCGCACGTTTAATTTGAAGATGTGAAGACATCTGTTGTGAAGTGTGTGAGTTATCAGAGGCAGATCATTACCGGTGACCTCAGGTTCAGCCTATATTTTTACTCTTAAGATGTCAAGTTTTATAATGACGTGAATGCTGTGTTCAACAAAACGAACTGACATCAAAGCGTACAAGAATTCCAGCTCCAATCTAAAGAAACAAGTAGCGGAAAGTGTTAAATTTCACCTATTTCAACCCTATTAATATTCATTTGGTATCTGTGGGCACTTTGAACTTATTGTAAAATCACATTTCACACACTGTTCAAATATTTTTCCTTCACTCGTGCAAGCAATGACAAATATCCTGTAAACCTACAAACAAACACGTTTATATATAAACGTGGATAACGTTTGGGTTATCCATTTAACACAAAACTAAATAAAGTGAATAGCAAACTGGGATGTTCTACATTTATACACACATCTGGACACCTCACTAAATTGTTAAACATCCATACAAAACCATACAAAAAATTGTATTTTATTTTATTCCTGCCTAAATAATTCATGTACATAATCATAAAATGTTAAAATAAAGTATATTTTTAAAGGAACTTATCTTAAAAGGTAGAAATTAAAGACAGAATCAACTGTTGTAAAAACATCTTAGTGAGTTTGAGATTTGAGTGTAAATGAAAAGTCATGTGATCTTGTCCATCACAGGACTATGATCGGCTTTACTTTACTTTATCTTGTTTTATGTTATCAGAACAGAGAGACTTAGAGTGTAAAGAGAGAGGTGTGTAAAAACCCCGCCAATTAGTTTGAAATTCAGCGTTTTTGCTTCGTGTCAATCAGATCAACCCTAACCCTAACTACTTGAATAGTTTTTTTACTTTTTTACTCTTACTTGAGTAACTATTTAGACTGTTACTTTCACTCTTACTTGGCTAAATATTTTCATAAGTACTTGTACTTTTACTTGAATACAGATTTTGGCTACACTTTCCACCTCTGCTTAACTCTCAACTGCTCAATTGGATAAAAAAGGATATAATGTGAATCGCTCTATCAAATGTCATAAAAGTAAATGTAAATATAACCTTATCAATAAATGCCTTATCAAAAGATAGTTAAAATATGTTAATTTGTATATTTTGGTCCTTAATGACTGATGAAGTAGTGTTTTTTAGTATGCTTTACATGGGCTACTTAAATGTTCGGTAATCATTATAGATTTCAAGAATAAACAAAAAAATTAAATGTGTGACAATGTTCATGTAACAGATTTGGAACTGACTGATTTGCAAAAGGACTTCCCATGATGTGACAACCATCAGAAGGGCAGGGCATAACCTCTTAAAGCAGAGAAGAGAGAAAGACAGAGATAGAGAGAGAGAGAGGTGGGAAAGTGTCTACACGGCAGTTTTTTTTTTAAGGAGGTGCTATATTGTTTTAGACACATATTCAAACTTAAATAATTTAGACACACACACGAAGAAGCAAGCATGCACAGAAACCCCAGGCACACATATCCTCCAGTCTTCACAGTTGATGCTGCAGGAGGTTTTTCCTATCATAATCAAGCAACAGGAACTGAACCTCCACTGGTCCCCTGCTGGACATTACCTCCTGCCCGCTCTCGGACCAGAAGGGGGTTTGGAGGAATGGGTTCTGCAGGATGTCTCCTGATTATGGTTCTGCTTACAGTGTTTGCTGCACTAGGACTTGGAGCCTATCAGATCATGAAGCTGCAGACAGAGCTGCTCAGTTTGAAAACGGTGAGACTTTTCTATATGTCTGACATGTTGTTTTTCTACCTATAAAAGGCAATAAGCTAAAATGTTTTCTAAACTTTTAACTAATAATTGCTTGTAAAAATTTTAAATACTGTCTTCATTATCCAGAATTAATATTATTTTTTCCATTTAGTTAAATTCAAACCTTAGCATTACCTTTTTTTCCGAGTTTGACATTTACTCAAGTAATGTAATTTTTATCTGTACTTGTGGTCACTCGTCCACCCGTGCAGGAAATCCTTTATTCAAACCAGCTAGCATACACACGAACACACATTTAAGCTTTCTTAAGAACTCATACAGTTTGAGCATCATGCATAAGGATAATTTCTAGTTTGTTCATTCTAGTTATGTCATTCAGTAACATCATGTGACCCTGATGTTTGATTTATTTCTCTATATTTATGACAGGAAATACACCCACAGACTGACAGCAGTACACCACAGAGGCTAGTTGGTAAGTTTCAATCTTGTTCTACTCTCTCATCATGTCACACTTCATGAATCAGATATTAACATGCTAGCATGGATCATTTCCGACTGTTGCAGATCACCAAATAGAAGCTGTTAAGGAGCCTATGCATGTACCAGCGGCACATCTGACAGGTAAAGAGAGAATCATACTGTATTCAGTAAATCCTGCTATTACACCATATCAATATACCACAGTATAACCCAAAGACAAAATAATCAAAGAAATCAAGCAAGCAGTATCTGCATATTTAAAAAAAAAAAATTAAAAAGGGCTAAAAATGAAGGGGCATTTAGCAGATTTTTCTTTTACCTTCAGAATTTTTTAAATCTGAATTATTGCATAATGCTAAGGTTCCTAAACTTTGTAGGGCAGTATTAAAAAACATACTAGTAGAGATTATAATTAATGGCCATCATTAATGTCATATTTTTATCTTTGCTATTTAGGACAAAGCCAGGAAAATAAATCAAAGACCCTGAAGTGGGAATCAAGGCATGGTCGTGCTTTCACAAATGGTGTTCTGTACCTTAATGGTGGCTTACAAGTGAACGAGAGTGGCCTCTACTTTGTCTACTCACACGTGGTGTTCCTATCAAAAGGCTGCAAACTGAGGGACTCCCTGGATCACACAGTATACATGAAAAGGGGCGAACGACTGATAAATCTCATGAACAATCATCGAGAAGGCTTCTGCCAAGCCGGAAGCAAGGAAATATGGACAGATGGAAGTAACCTTGGCGCCATGCATCAACTTAAGCAGTATGACTGGGTGTTTGTCAATGTGTCTGAGCCAACTCGGCTTGCTTCGGACTACCATAGCAATTACTTTGGACTTTTTAAACTTCCATAAACATTTAAGGTGTTTATCAAATGTATGACAAGCCAATGTTCAGGAAAAAGAAAAAATGTTTTTGGAAGGCCAATTTTTCTATAGGAAGTCTCGAAAATCATCTAAGGATGTTTTACCGTTTCTTTATATAGAAATATAGAATATAAGCCATGTTTATTGTTTTTAAACACTAACATGCTCCTGTAAGGAGTAAATTTGCAGTAGTGTTATTTATTTATAGGATGTTAATGTAGGTATGTCTGTGGATGGTCTGAATTTGATATTATTAAAGATGATGGTCATATTGACCAAAAGATAGATATGCATTTTAAAAGAAAATAAATTATTGCTCTTGTTTAGAAAGATTTAAGACTTGTTTAGTTTTATTAAATAAATAAACAAACAAACAAATATTAAAAAAAATATTATTCAATGCCTAATCAAAAACAGCTCAGATATGTACCAGAATATAACACAGTTGTTAATGATGGCAGGGGAAACAGTGGGCCGACACTGAGAGAAGGAAATATGCTAAGCATCACAATTAACATAGTTTCCAAGGATGTTTCAATACTGACCATATAATTAACATTTTGCTGCATGAGTCATAATATCCTTATGTTAATTGTTGTGTAACAGTCCTATAATCCATCAAACATTTAAAAGATTTCAACTTTCTGCAGCATGAATCGTGTTGCATACTGAGGTTTTAAATACCATCATTTTGACCCATCAGGCAACTTTGCAATGTTGCAGTTTCATACCTCATCATTTCTGCAAAGACCCTCATGCTGGCTTTATCGTGAAAGCCACAGATACACATGTGCTCTTGTACACTGTTTTCTAACACACACAGTGTCTTTTTTTCAAACATTTCCTTCCTGTGTTATAATTCTGGTTTAGCAGCTGAAGGTAAATTCTGTAAAATAAATTTGTAAGTGTCATATGCATTTATCTCCTTTTGCTTTACAGTATGACAGTTCTATTTTGTGTGACAAACAGGTTTTTGCTCCCACAACCACTCTGGCAAAGTAAAGTGCAGGTAAAGGCTGGTAATGTTTGCATGTATGCATTTTAAGTGGGAAATGGAAATGAGTAATGTGTAAATGTGCACATTTGACTGACTATATGACTAATAAAACTAGAATAAACCTACCAAACATTTTCTTGCAAATTTTACTATACTTCCATATTGCTTTGCTGATAACAGTAAGACGTATCAATTTTTTTTTTTTCATACAATATTTGGGACTTAAAATACCACCCATGTTCCACTAGTGGAAACCAGCCCACTCAGCACATACACTTACCTGAACACCTTCAGAGGAAATGGCCACTATAAGCTTAAATGTCACTAACTTGTTTCTCAATCGGAGGTTTTTATGCATTTTGATTTAAATGTGTGTTAAATATGACATGCAGGATATAAATGTTAAGTGACCACAGTGTAAAAAAACAGGTAGCAGGAATTATGTGGTTACACTGTGTGTGTGAGCAACTTAAAAGCAAACGTCTTTATGGCGGAGTGGGACGTCCTTGGTCACCCTGGTGATGTATCATCCACTGGAGCAGGTCACAGGGAAGGGTCCAACAGGTTCGGGGTGGAGATGGGGTCTGGATCACCGGCAGCTCCATTGTGGCATACGTAACTCAACAGTGAGAGAGAGAGAGAGAGAGAGAGAGAGGGAAAGGAAGACAAAAAAGAAGGAAAACGGTTAAGTGACAATGTAATCACATGGTTTGAAGTGATTAAATGAATAATGTAGAGTGCAAGGATGGACTCCGGCAAGACTAACTAGGTCAACATAACTAAAAGGAGAACCAGAGGGAAACACAGACATGAGGGCTCCCTGATATGTTAAGCAACCAGCCGCTCTCATCATCAACACCGTGATCAATAAGAGAGGGGAAGACAGCATCTAAACATACCAGATCACCATAATACTCAACACCCATGAGTCCCCCAGATCTGCTCCTTTATCTAAGGGGAATCAATACAAAAGGCTTGATTAAATAAGTACGTTTTTAACCTGGACTTAAACACTGTCTGATTCCCGAACATACATAGGGAGGCTATTCCATAGCATTGGGGCTCTGTAAGAAAAGGCTCTGCCCCCTGCTGTAGTTTTTATAATGCGCGGTACTGACAGACGGCCTGCATCCTTTGATCGAAGTAGTCGTGGCAGAACGTAAGACACTAGAAGTACTGCGGTGCGAGACCATTTAGAGCTTTATAAGTTAACAGTAGTATTTTAAAATCGATGCGGTGTCTCACTGGGAGCCAGTGTGGATAGGACTGGCGTGATGTGCTCGTATCTTTTAGTTTTAGTAAGGACTCTCGCAGCTGCGTTCTGGACTAACTGAAGTTTATTAATGCACCTAGTTGAACATCCAGACAGTAAACCGTTACAGTAATCCAGCCTGGATGTGATAAACGCATTAACGAACTAATTTTTCGGGCATCATTAAGTGACAAGATATTTCTTATTTTAGCGATATTTCTAAGATGATAGAACGCTATCCTGCTAATATTATCGACATGGGCGTCAAATGAGAGATTGGAGTCTAAAATCACACCCAGATCTTTTACTGTTGCACTCGGTGAAACAGAAAGACTGTCTAGGGTTAAGGTGTGATCAGGAAGCTTACTTTTAGCTACCTGTGGTCCTAGAACCAGAACCTCCGCCTTGTCATGGTTAAGCAAGAGGAAATTGCATAACATCCAATCCCTTATTTCCTTCACACATTGCTCAATTTTATTAAACTGGAGCACTATACTTTACAAGGGAGCACGCAGAATAATCACCATTTAAATCTACAAACTGGTAACGATCAGTTAAATAGGACCTGAGCCACGCAAGAGCCGTTGCCTTTAATTCCTACTAATTTTTCTAATCTGTAAAGAAGAATATCGTGATCTATGGTGTCGAAAGCCGCACTGAAGTCAAGGAATATAAGCAACGAGACATAGCCTTGATCGGATGCCAGTAAGAGGTCATTTGCTAATTTGACAAGTGCTGTCTCTGTGCTGTGATGAGGCCTGAATCCTGATTGATAAAGTTCGTGTATGTTATTTTTCTTTGTAAATATGAACATAGCTGCTGTGCTACTACCTCTCTAGGATTTTAGAGATAAACGGAAGGTTAGATATCGGCCTTTAGTTCGAGAGCTCATTGTGGTCGAGGTCATGTTTCTTAATTAAAGGTTTAATCACTTTTTGACTAACTTAATGACCTCTTCTTGGTTTACTTTCTTAAATTACTAAGCTAATTAATAAAACTGCTAATTTAAAAGATTTGGGAACATACATACCCACTGCTGAGAGAAGAGTTAACTATTTTCAACAGGGGTTGTGATACTACTGCCCGGTACTATCTGCTTAAGTTCTGATCTGATGCGGTTAGTTGTTCATCAGAATCATTCGAAAGGTCTGGTTTTAAAGCGTGAATTTTCTGCCTAATGTTTGCAATTTTATTATCAAAAAAGTTCATGAAATCCTCACTGCTGCAGCACGCAGTTATGGTGCAGGTTTCTGAGGTCATCTTATTCCTAGTTAATTTTGCGACAATGTCAAATAGAAATCTAGGATTATTTTTATATTTTCAATAAGGTTAGAAAAGATACGTTGATCTAGTTACACTAAGAGCTTTTTTATAAGCTAGAATTCTCTCTTCCCATGCTGCCCGGAAAACCAACAATCTAGTTTGGCGCCCTTTGCGTTCTAGTTTACGGGCGCTCTGTTTTAAAGAGCGTGTGTTCATGTTATATTTTCATTATACCATGGAGCGAGTTTCTTATCTTTAATTATTTTTCTTTTAACTGGACCCACGTTATCTAATGTAGAGCGGAATGCGGCATCTATATATTCAGTCGCCTGCTCAAGTTCTGTTGGATCAGACGGAGATCCAATGGCAGAAGACAATTCTGGTAATTAATGATAATTAATAAAGCTCTGAGCAGAAGTTGATGTAAGTGTACGTTTAAAGCGGTAGCGCGGCGCTACGTGTGCATTATTAGTATGACGCATTTTTAAACGATATAAGATGGTGAACAGAAATAATTTCGCACTGAGGAGTTTGTACTATATATTACTTATACTTATTCTGAAAGATAATATTAAATCTAATGTGTGACCTGCTTTATGAGTGGGTCCTATTACACACTGATTTACTCCCACTGAGTCAAGTAAGGACATAAATGCTGTTCTCAGCGGGTCGTCTGAGTTTTCAAAATGAATATTAAAGTCTCCAGCAATTAACGCTTTATCGACGGAGACAACCAGGTTAGACAGGAAATTTGTAAATTAACTAAGAAATTCGGAGTACAGTCCTGGGGGTCTGTAAATAAGAACTAGAGAAATCAATTGACTCTGCTTATTATTTGTCTCTGCAGATGTAAGGTTACTGTAGAGAGCTTTGAATGAATTAAAATTACGTCCGTGTTTCTGTACGATAGTTAGATTATTATTATAAATAACTGCGATGCCTCCTCCTCTACCATTAGGGTGAGGCTGATGTATGTAGCTGAATGCTGGAGGACTAGCTTCATTTAATGCTACATACTCATTCGGTTTAGTCCATGTTTCTGTTAAACATAAAATGTCAAAATCCAGATCTGAGATCATTTCATTAACTATAAGCGCTTTAGAAGTAAGAGATCTAATGTTTAGCAATCCTAGCTTCAGATCAGAGGTGCAGGCTGTGTGTTCAGTATTCTCTGAATTACGAATATCTATATTAATTAAATTACTGACGCGAACTTTTGGGGTTTTTCTGTATTTATATTGTTTAGCTCGGGGAACAGACACAGTCTCAATATTATAAACCTTGAGTGACGACTTTAGTGCAGCTAGCAGATGGTCGGATTAGCCTGTTGGTCTGCTGCTAGTCATATCTCATCTGTACCACATTGGAGGAAAAAATTGGAATTAGGTCACCTTATACATGCAGTGTAAATTCGTCATTAGACAGGTCTGTTTTGTGGTTTAAAGTAAACAGAAAAGAACTATAAATGCTTTTATTCATTTTTGTCATAGTACCTTGAAAAAGTATTTATACCCCTTAAACATTTTTACATTGTCACCCTACAACCACAAGCTTAAATGTATTTTATTGAGATTTTATGTAATAGACCAACACAGTTGGTCTCCAAGTAGCACATAATTGTAATATAAAAGAAAAATGATATACGGTTTTCAAAATTTTAAGCAAATACAAATCTGAAAAGTGTGGTGCGCATTTGTTTTCAGCCCCCTGTAAATCTGATACCCCTAAATAAAATCCAGTGCAATCAATTGCGCTCAGAAGTCACCAAGTTAGTTAATAGAGTCCACCTGTGTGTACTCAGTATAAATACACCTGTTCTGTGAAAGCCTCAGTGGTTGTTGGAGAACGCTAGTGAACAAACAGCATCATGAAGACCAAGGAACTCACCACACAGGTCAGGGATAAAGTTGTGGTGAAGTTTAAAGTAGGATTAGGTAATAAAAAATCTCAAGATTTAAACATCTCAAGGAGCACTGTTCAATCCATCATCCAAAAAGTATGTCACAACTGCAAACCTACCAAGACATTTTAGATTGATACACCTCTTAATACCACCACTATCACGTCGCAATTCTAGAAACCATCAATACTATACAAAAATGCAATATTACACGGCATGACATTACAGACAGAGAGACATTTCATGTATTAAGAGTAAATATCATTTTTATTAAAGCAAGAAACCCAGTTAAGACAACTTCAAACCTCTACAGTACAACCACAACTGTGCCACGTACATCTGGAGCAGTTCAGAATCAATATTTATCTAAAAACCTGAACAAACTCTTTCCCGGGACGAGACAAGTTAGTTATCTTTGGGGTTAGCCAAACTCTCCTCACAATGTCTAACTTTTCAGGAAAAGTCTGTCTTAAAAATGTTTTTTTTTTTAAATATGCCTGGGACCAAATCAGTTTCTCCTCCTCCGGTAGCCATTGTGGGCGTAGAAATTCTAATTCGACTGTACAGACGTGTTTTGCTAACCGAACTGGTCTAAAACGGTTTTATTTTGATCAACCAGTCAGAGGACAGAAAATTGCTGACGCCTATTAGTGGGCCTCGGAAGGCGGACTTAAAATCTGATTGGTTAAAGAAACAGTCTTTAATAATATTAACCAATTAACAATCTGCCAGTACTAATATTACTAATAAACAAACTAATAGTTTAAGTTTTATGGGCAGCACTACTGATTCTGAAGACTTTGGGCAGAATAGATTACCATGGCAGCACATAGAAACTGAAATTTGATTGAACAAACAAAATCTAACATCCACATTTATGTACTGGAAGCAGTGCAGCAAGAGAAACGCTAGCGAAATGAAGAGAATAAACTGCTGGGAATAAATACAATTTTATTAAACAAATTTTAGAATTTAGGTTGTAAATGTGGATCAGCTTCTAATAGTGTTTAGTATGTAGGGGAAAAAGCTGCAGACAATACAGAAAACACACTCCCAGGGTAACAAACATGATATTGTCAAATGTTCTGGGCCACCTCACTATCCATGTGGTTCCTCTTTAAAATGTTGCCATAAATCTGGAAACACACATTTGTCTAAAATGTTTTTGTTTGTTGTAGTAGTTTGTTTTTGTTCCCTCACAGGAACTAAGAGGGCCAAACACTGTTCCAACATGACAAAGCCCCTGTGCACAAAACCCCTTAGCTCCATCAACCTCCACAACAAGGTGTTATGATTATTAGTTAAATAAGGTCATGTTTGTAATATTGAGGTCCCCTGATGATGGAGCTCTATTTATTTCTAAGAACCACAGATTTCAAAATGATTTGCATCTTAACATTGTTATCCAACTTTTTTTTTTATACATTTGTTTCATTTTATTTTTAGCTTCCAGTACTGGTTTTGGAATACAGTAAAATTAAGTTTTAATGATGATGAAAAAAACAAATTTGAATTTGCAGTAGGCTATAGATTTAGATTTTAGTGTTCCACAAACATGAAGCATAACGTTTGGTGACATTCAGGAGCAGCAATTTGTAAGATGCACTCCGGAAAAGATCCGTTTTTGCAAAGCTTCAAACAGATTGACTGTTTGTCAGCTTCAACGGTTAATTTTGAAACTTGACACCCACAAGAATCAACTAAACTCTGCAGTTCTTAAACACATTTTTATGCTTTTCTTATATATATAAACTAAATGTGTGTGTGTGTGTATAATATATATATACACACACACTACACATCAACTATTTTTTTGTTAAAGTTCTGAAGCCCCCCCATGGTAATATTAAAAAAGTTTACATTTTTGCAAACTTTAAAATGTCTTCTTAAACATAATTCTTACTCAAATCTATATAAAGAAAATGACAATGAGAATGTTTAAAAGTAATAATTGAAGAAATTAAATGACATAACTAGAGTAATAGAGTACATAGACCAAATAGAGTACATAGACTGAGCCACTATAGAAGCGTCAGCTTTAAAATGATGCAATTAATATCAGTCGCCTCATAGTTCATTTTCACCTCAAGCCTGGCGTTTCTGGTGATTGATCCTAATACATTATAACCCTGATTGTAACAAAATACTTCACTGAGGTGGGACGTATAGTAAACCTAATGGTGCAGTTCATTTACAAATTCACAAACATAACCTTGAGTTGACTACATGAACACTTGACAAACACTAGGCAAAACAACAAATACTAGCATAAACAGCCTCACCACAATGGTACACGAACAACAATTCACCAAGACACAAGGTTACAACGGGCTAAACACACACACACACACACAGAAGACATTAAACGGGAGACATGTGGACACAATAAATCAGCTGTAAATGTAAACAAAGAAACAAGGACTAAGAACAAAGCATGAACTTAAACATAACCTGAAAGCAAAACCTTAAAGAGATAAAGTGGCTTTTTTTATGAACAGGTGCATGTGTTTAGAACTCTGGGGAATGTGAGCGGTGAAACAGGGGTGAGCCTGGCGTGTCCATGATACTTTAAATCGTTAATTTTTCAGATGCAGGTGCAGATTGGGGCTTCAGGATTGTTGCAAAAAAATCACACTAATTAAGGATGTGTTTATTTTGCTGTCTTGTCATAACTATTCATAAGCTGATTAAAAACCAGCCTGTATAATATTTGTATTCTGGTTTAGAAATTGTGATTCATCATCTGTGGTTGATCAAACAAAAAACAAAGAAAGCAAAGTCAAACACTGAGTCCCTTATTACATCTTAACTCTACTTTAAACTCAAGAGCTGTAAGGTGGAACTGCTACTCATATTGTCTTACTGCTTAATTCCCAGCATGATTTGAGTAGCACTTTAAAATAAAACTAAAATAACAAGCAACATTAAAATTTCAGTTAATAAACATGAAGAGATGGATGGATAAATGGATGGATGGATTGACAAAAAAGGAAAGGAAAGCTAGAGGTTTAGATAAATAGATCAATCGATCGATATGGACATGCATAATAATGGCTGGCTAAAAAAAAAAGATAAGGATAGATAAATGTTTAAATAGGTAGATCAATACATACATGTTGATGGATGGATGGATGGATGGATGGATGGATGGAAGAAAAAGAAAAGGATAGATACTATAGATAGATGTTTAAATAGATAGATCGATATATATATATATATATATATGTATATATATATATATATATATATATATATATATATATATATATATATATATATATATATGCATAAAAATGGCTGGGTGGGTGGAGGGATGGATGAATAAAAATAGATAAGAAAGGTTAAATGTTTCAATAAATAGATAGTTGTTTAAATAAGAATGGCTGGATGAGTGGATGGATAGATGGATGGATAAAAAAGGAAAGGATAGACAGATTTTTAGATAAATAGATAGCTCAATACATACATGCATAAGAATGGATGGGTGGATGAATGAAAAAGAAAAGAATAGATAGATGTTTAGATAAATAGATAGATTGATGCATAAGAATGGCTGGCTGGCTAAATGGATGGATAAAAAAGCAAAAGCATGATAGATGTTTAGATAAATAGATACATAAATGGTTAACAATAGTTGGCTGGCTGGATTGGTACACAATTTTTTTAAGCCATAAGGAGAAAACTACATCCACCTTGCCTACATGCTTGTTAGCCACACATCAGATCCAGCTGATTTTAATGACATAAGAGATGCTAAAAAGTGCATGCAAGATGGAAAGAGCTAAATACTATCTTATTTTGTTTTTAATATTTTTTTTAATACTGCATACAGAGAATTTATTTAAATGTAGGGTAAAATTACTTCTGTCATGTAAATATAAGTAATGGTCTGCACTCATTTCTGTGATTCAGGAGTTTAAACATAAAAACCTCATAATCTCATTGAAATGTGAATTAAGACAAACACAACAAGCTATATACAAGCAAATTATAATGGAAAGTGAAAATGATAGTGCACACAATATTGTACAAATAGTAATTTTTTTTTAAAATATATATTTTTTAATCATTTTGTTAAATTCAGACAAATTAAATCCAGACATTAATTTTATTAATAGTGAAACCAAGACCAAGGTATTCAAGCAAACAAAAAAATGCTTAAAAAAAAGCCAAGTCATCAAACCTCGATCAGTGCTCCTGGGGGTTTTTGCTCCAGTTGCACTGCATATGCATCACTTTGTCAGACCAAAGTGTGTTTAGATGAGACAAAGGAAACATGAGGGATTTAAAAAGTAATTACAATCTCTCAATTTTCACAGCTCCCCCACCCCACCACCACAGGTTTGGTTAAGATCACTACTAACCTTTTCCATATCTACCACTAAATACAACTGTTGACTTGCTGATGACTTGCTGATTTTATAATTTGCTTAACTTAATAATTTGCTAACTATTTATTTGCTTATTTTTTTTAATATAGCTAAAGAAAACCATGTCTTTTTAAATAAAATCAAACACTAATTTTACATTTTCCACATTAAACATCAAAAAGTTTATGAAAACTTACAAATCTGCTAAATTCCAGTTGATAAAAAATAATGATCAGATCATAAGCATTAATGCCAGTAACTGTGACAGACAGCCCTCCCTGGAAAAACAAAAATAATTTCTACAATAAATGTTCAAATCTACATAAATGTTTATGAAGTTAGTGTATTGTGTTGTGCTTCGGTGTGTTGTGCTTCGGTGCAATTAACATGTACAGCGGTACTGCTGACTAGTTACTCCTACAATTGGGCCACATTTACACTGCATGTATCAAGTGACCCAATTCCAATTTTTTTTTTCCCTCAATGTGGCACAGATCGGATATGACCAATGACCGTGGAAAAAGGTGGAAGCAGGAAAATTCAGATATTTTCTCAGTTTCAGGCCTCATTTTATATGTGGAAATAAATTGGATATGCATCAGATATGTGCATTAGTGTCTGGTGAAAATCTGAACTGACTTCATTGGAGGTCAATGCGAGTCCAATGTCATTGATAAGCGACGGTGGCGCATGACGTCAACTGTACTGTAATAAACAATTATTGCCTTTGCAGTGCCTCATTCCACTTTACCCATAACAAGCTGCCAAATAAGCAGGATTTTACTCTAACACTCTATAAACAACTGGGGTTGAGCAATCCAACCAGCTTCGTACCATTACACAACTCAATTAATAGTCCTTCCAATTACTTACTAATTTTGTACAGTTGGATTTTGTACAAATGTCAGAGTTGTGTGTTTGTTTTGGCTTATGTCTTATAAGGGTTCAATCTTACATTCTGTTTATCTTTTGCCTTTTTTGTTTCAGTTCCTTAATTCCATGTTTGTGCCTGTTTTCTGATTTCCTGACCTAAGCATTTGGCCTTGAACTGAACAGGCAGTTGAAGCAACAAAAAAAAATTGTTTTGGCTTTTACATGTAAATCCAGTGGCACATCACATCACCCCCACATCTCCTCCAGTTATAAGTCAATACAGTTGACACATTTGGCCATATGTAGATTTCCTGCCTAATTCTGGCCCTTTCATCCTCACATCACCTACATGTGGTTGACACGCCTCCAACACAGAATGGAAAACCTGGAGAATAAAAATCACTCCTACACTTTTCCACAAATTAATGTACCCCAACCCACTGCAAGAGTAAAAATACAATCGAAAATGTTTTAATAATAGCAATAGTTCATATAGCAATAGTAATGATTTTCTAAATGAATTAAACACTAACTAATAGATATTATTTATATCGATAGTGGATTATTAGTGGAGTTTGTAGGATAAAGTTTAATTACTGCCTTGGACATACTGTATAAAGCTTATGCATGTGTGTTTGTGTTTTTTCACTATTGTTATCTCTTTGTTTTATTTTGTAGTTAATGACCGCTACCCCACGTTACCCCTGTTGCTTAAAAACTGCCATAGGTTTTTTTGTTTTCAATTTTAGGGTACAAGTGTTGGCCAATACTGTTTATTTCAGATAACTATGTCATAACCAGCAACACACTGATATGAATCGGTATTTTCATTTAAATGTTGCCATGAAGCAAATGGAAACACTGCTCAAGTTGGAGCAGATGTAGAACAGATTAGATCTGCGATGTATCTGTTTGGTTATACAGAAACAATGCCACATAAAAGCCTTTACCAATTTGTTCTGATTAAAGAACATACACTAAACCTCACAGGTTTGATGTTTACTTTTATCTCCAAAAAGCACATTCATTTCTTCTAAACAAATAATTATCAGAAAGTAGTTTTAAGTAGATATACTCTGTGTCTCTACTCTAATGTGTACAAATAAAATCATATAGATAAGCAAAACAGTTTCGATCTGTGACAGTGTTGTGTTGTCAATCATCCAACAGTAGTTCTGTGTCCTACCTTGTCCACATGAGTCAAATAGTTTAGCATCCACTACTTAGTTTGTGTTGTTTCCTAGGTTGTGTTACACCAGCATCTCCTAACCTCCTGAAATTTGCAGACTTTCATGATCCCAAGCTTACAAACTCAGTCACCTCATCACCTACCTGGCTCACACTAACCTGATTACTAATCAAACTCACCAGCCTGCAATCATACAAAAAAAGTTAGATATTCTAATCTAAACTAATCAGATCAATAAATTGTTTTCTGCCTGTTTATTTTATTTGCTTTGTTTTTAATATAACTGACTTTTGTGCTGTTTTGTCACTTGTCTGGGTTTTGGCATGTTTTAAGATTTCTGTATTCTGTAAAAAAAAAAAAAAAAGTGCCTTATTTTATTTATTCAGCTTTTATTTTTATTTATAAGATTTTCCTTTAACAAATTAAAATGTGTCACAAGATGCAACCCGGCTAAGCCTTTAATGCATGCTTTGTGGGTGAAGACATTGACTGCAACATGCAAAGTAACAACAGACTTGGCCAGATCAAACTGGTATATGTTGATTCAGCGCACACCAAGTCTGTTGTTTTGGATAATACTACTATTTGGCAAGCGTGTTAGGATTTATAAGCCAGTGTTACATTTACATTTACTATATCAAATCATTTTGAATCCAGTTCTATATAATCAATGTATTTGGTGTATATGATTAAAGAATCAGGCCAGCTAACAACATTAGTGTGATAGATGCTATTATCTTAGATTGCATAGTTTTATTTTCTTTAAACTGCTATGAGTTTCTCCAGTCAACTTGAATGTATTAAAAGTATTTTAATGCAATTTTTAAATAAAAGTTAAATTAACAGATGGAATTTAAAACAAAGTTCTGTTGACTTAAAGACGTCATGAACATTTAAATGATTTTTCAAATGTATTGCCTGATTGAAAACTCAGCTCCTTGTTGGTGGTATTAACTATTATTAACTGTAGCAGGACAGATAATAACAATCCTACATGCAGTAAAGACAGCATTGGGGTGTACAAGTCTTTTCCCAATAGTTTAACCGATGCTTTGATTCCGCATTTTTTTTTTATCATTCAATGTCTCCCTCTTGTGGACATTCTCATATTGCAGCGTTAACACTGAAGCAAACCTGGAATGTAAATTAACTATACCTCTAAAATACTATTTGTCATGTACATGTGCATGTGTAAATATAATGCAATCGTTTCCACTTCTGTTTTAAATACCAAAGTTGATATTTTTGACAGTATTTTTGTAATTGCTATATAAAAGATTGTTTATTCTTCTTGCCTATATAATCACGTGTTTTTAACACACGTTTTTTGGCCTGAGTTACGATTATGCTGCTATCTAGTGTCATAAATTAAGAAACACTTTAATGATTTGTTGTGTGACTTGACAACTAATATCCAAGCTTTAATACAGTTTATGTGTGTGTGTGTGTGTGTGTGTGTGTGTGTGTGTGTGTGTGTGTGGCCCTGTGATAAACTGCCGACCTGTCCAGGGTGTACCCCTCCTGCCCTTCGCCCTTGCAGAGGCGGTTGGAGGCTCCAGCAGATCCCCGTGACCCCGAATTAAGGAATAAGCTGGTGTAGAAAATGAATGAATGAATAATACAGTTTATAAGATAAATGTCTAAAACAATATATTATTTTGTCAATATAAACTGTAACGACTGGTTCAAATTTACTTTAAATTTTTTAATATTAAATAATTAAACCCTGTTCTAATAACAGATTTTTGTTACAAACAGGAAATGTAAAAAGTGTAAATTAAATGGCTCAATAGTAAATTAAATAGCTACATCTTACCTTTTATAAATAATCCTTGTACATAATATTCAAAGACCCAAAAGTGCATCTGTTTACACTGATTTATTTTTTAAAAAGATGGTTTATTGTAATGTCCACTGGTATCTTGGGTGGAGGCAGATAATTTACTGTGGCGACCCCTTAGAAAGGAACAGCCGAATAGAGAAGAGAAAGAAAAGCAAAATGGATCTGAAACCAAAAAAAAAACCATATATAGCTGTGATGACTTTGTCCCAGAAATGTTAAGCTTTTATATTTGCTATAATATTGACATCACGTCATCACGCGACCTTGCAGATAAATAGTGCGACATGTATGAGCATACAAATTGTTGCAGGTGTTATAACACTGCCACCTTGTGGTAACTTCCTAAAAGTCCGACAGCTAATAAAAAAAAATCATTCATAATCATAAATGAATCATGAATGAAATCAATCAGAGAGACTTGCCCAGCAGTGGGAATTTTCAGGTCACAACACATTAAAGCACTGTTGAATTGAAACCCTTGTTCACTTAATCATCGCTCTATCTTAAGGGTAAAACCACCTTTTTTAGAGAAGAAATGCAAACATTTAAATGGGGAATTCCAAAATAGTTTTAGGCTGGCAGATAAAGATTTGTATTCCCAAGAAAACAAAAAAAAAGAAAAGGAAGAAAGAAAACAAAAAGAAAGAAAGGAAGGAAGGAAGGAAGAAGGAAAGAAAGAAAGAAAGAAAGAAAGAAATAAGAAAAAAAAGAAAACAGAAAGAAAGAAAGAAAGTTACTAAATGTAACGAAGGAATAACATCAAATGTAGTGAAGTGAAAGAAAGTTTTTCACTGAAAATGTACTCGAGTAACAGTTAAAGTACATCATTAAAAACACAGTGTAAGTCATATAAAACGGGACACCAGTTCATTACACCATTTACACACCCACTCAATCACACTCACTGGTCAACTAGGGTAACTAAAGCTGCCCCCTTAAACTGTAAAAAATCTGAGTAAAACTCTGAACACACAGTAAACCAGTGTGTGTGTGTGTGTGTGTGTGTGTGTGTGTGTGTGTGTGTGTAACTGTGGTTCTGCATTTCTACCCAGTATTAATCCCTGAGTGCATAAAGAATCTTTAAATAGATATTTTTAAGGATGTTGTTAGAATTGAACTCCAAAGTCCAACATTGTTTTAAAATATCCGGTGTTAATTTCATGTTAATAATTTAGTTTTAAGTTCATTTTTTTACTTCTAATTAAACATTCATAACTAAAATCCAGCTGTTAAATACTCTGATGGTCATTTATTTATATTCTATATTTTGTATGTAATAAATTCATGAAATAAATTGCAGCTGGACCCCATGGCAAAATGTTTCCCATAAATATCAGTGATAAAGTGTGCTTTGGTTAGAAATATGCTAAAATGCACCTGACAGTATTGGGTGCCTGTGTGTATGTGTTACTAATGACAGTTTAGACACCATCATGCTTTACTTAGAGCAAACAGCAAACATAGGCCTGAAGTGAGTCAGCTGGGGGAGTCCCACCAAACCAGAGAGAGTGGTCCCTGCATGGAGAAGCGTAAGTGATATTACTAGCCGCCCCCTCCAGCACCCAGTTGACAGCATTTATTCAGGTTACTAAGCTTATGACACCCACTTGTTTTTGGAAAAATGCTATGGTTCCCAACACCTCAACACACAGAGGGGCTTCCTTTCCATGAAACCACTTGTTTACTAAGCTGTTGGTTTCGATCTGCTCCAAGCGTACAATAACCATCTCAAGACCACAATGAGTCAGCAACCTAAATGCCCCAGATTAAGACCAGCAGAAGATTGATTAGTAGATTAACCGTTTGGTACGTTTTTTTCACTTCTGAATTGAAGTTTATCTTCTTTTTTATACTATAAACTGTTCATTTTCCAGCAATCTTTTGCTCCTTACAGTAAATAACTGGTGAACAAAAAAAGAATTGTGTATTGTTTTTTTAAATTGACTAAAAATGTAAGGTCACAGTCATTTAGACAATCTCAGCTAAAGCACTTAGATACTCAACTATTTAACAGATTCCTAGAATAATTTTTCCTTCTCTTGAAAATGTCCTGTATTGAAACATTTGTTTTCCAAGAAAATAAGAGATTTGTATAGGTTTTTTAAATGTTTCTCATTAGCAAACTAAAATACTCAAATAGAAAAAAAAAACTTATTGTCACAATAAAAACATCTTACTGTAAATAAAATAGCTTGATTGTCACAATAAACAGTAAAACATTGAACAAAACAAAGAACGTCGTAACAAAAACGTGAACTAATCTAAGATAAATCTCAGCAACACATAGCCTGAAACATGAACATACACCACAGACCATAAAATTAACTGTGACATGTGGCAAAGCAAGGCCGAGACAAACTGAAAGACAGTGGTATAAATACACTAAACTAATTATAATAAACTAATTGCGGGCAACAATTAACTAAACAAGAAACTCCTGCACAATGAGGGAACCACAACCAACCACAACCAAGCTGCCACCATTGGCCCCCTGAGCAATATCAGTAACCCCCAAAAGACAGAAAGATACACATGACAGTCAGTTCTCGGTGCCGACCAAGAACTGACACTTATACCCATGCTATTACAAAAACTTACCCCATGCATCAGATGCTTACTGATATAAAGGAATTTGCTGGGTGTCCAATAAGCGAATAATTAAAACATTTACAGCATTGCTTTGTGTTTGCATTAGTTGGTCAGCATGACGAGAGTTGATGTAAGCCAGTTTCACGAACTGCGAAATTTTTGAGGCCTAGCTGTACTGATTAAAGTCGAATATTCAGCATTTCTGCTACAAAAAATATTATGTTGACTCAAGCTGCAGGTATAGCTTATAGATAATGAATCTATTTATTGTAAATACTTATGCCCAAGGTACACACAGGTTAGTAAGTGGGTAAAGAGCAGGGCTGGGGCAATTAGTTGAACATTTAGACAGGGGTAATTCTAAAAATAAAAGTAATACAAGCTTTCAGAGTGTTACAGAACAATACACTCAATAACCAATCTTATTCACTTTCTGTCACATTGCATTTGATCACCTTTACCATCAGCTGTAATAAACGGACATCCGGTGTCACCCAGATAAGGATGGGTTTCCTCTTGAGTCTGGTTTTCTTACAAGGTTTCTTACCACTTAAATTCAGGGAGTTTTTCCTTGCCACAGTTACCACCGGCTTGCTCATTAGAAAACTATTTTTCACTATTACTGCACTCTGTGTAAAGCTGAGTAAATCTATTGTTAAAAGCTCTATATGAATACAAATTATATTCAATTCAATTCAATTCAGTTTTATTTGTATAGCGCTTTTTACAGTGGTGATTGTCACAAAGCAGCTTTACACAATTGAAGAAATTATGAGATAAAATGAAACAGAAATCAGTTTGTCCCTGATGAGCAAGCCGGGGGCGACAGTGGCAAGGAAAACTCCCTGAGATGAGATAGGAAGAAAACTTGAGAGGAACCAGACTCAACAGAGAACCCATCAGGTAGCAGGGATTATGTGGTTACATTGTGTGTGTGTGAACAACTTAAATCATTAGTCCTTAAAGAGCAGCTGGAACGTCTTTATGGCGAAGTGGGTCGTCCTAGGTCACCCTGGTGATGTATCATCCGCTGGGGCAGGTCACAGGGAAGGGTCCAACAGGACCGGGTTGGAGGTGGGGTCTGGATCACCGGCAGCTCCGTTGTGGCGTATGTAACTCAACAGTAAGAGAGAGAGAGAGAGAGAGAGAGAGAGAGAGAGGGAAAGGAAGGCAAAAAGAAGGAAAACAGTTAAGTGACAATGTAGTCACATGGTTTGGAGTGATTAAATGAATAATGTAGAGTAAAGCATGGACTCCGGCAAGACTAACTAGGTCAGCATAACTAAAAGGAGAACCAGAGGGAAACACAGACATGAGGGCTCCCTGATATGTTAAGCAACCAGCCGCTCTCATCATCAACACCGTGATCAATAAGAGAGGGGAAGACAGCATCTAAACATACCAGATCACCATAATACTCAACACCCATGAGTCCCCCAGATCTACTCCTTTATCTAAGGGGAATCAATACAAAAGGCTTGATTAAATAAGTAAATTTTTACCCTGGACTTAAACACTGAGACTGTGTGTCTGATTCCCGAACATACATAGGGAGGCTATTCCATAGCATTGGGGCTCTGTAAGAAAAGGCTCTGCCCCCTGCCTAAAACCGAGCCCTGTGGAACACCATACTTTACAAGGGAGCACGCAGAATAATCACCATTTAAATCTACAAACAGGTAACGATCGGTTAAATAGGACCTGAGCCACGCAAGAGCTGTTCCTTTAATTCCTACTAATTTTTCTAATCTGTTAAGAAGAATATTGTGATCTATGGTGTCGAAAGCCGCACTAAGGTCAAGTAATATAAGCAACGAGACATAGTCTTGATCGGATGCCAGTAAGAGGTCATTTGCTACTTTGACCAGTGCTGTCTCTGTGCTGTGGTGAGGCCTGAATCCTGATTGGTAAAGTTCGTGTATGTTATTTCTTTGTAAATATGAACATAGCTGCTGTGCTACTACTACCTTCTCTAGGATTTTAGAGATAAACAGAAGGTTAGATATCGGCCTTTAGTTCGAGAGCTCATTGTGGTCGAGGTCAGGTTTCTTAATTAAAGGTTTAATAACTGCTAATTTAAAAGATTTAGGAACATACCCACTGCTGAGAGAAGAGTTAACTATTTTCAACAGGGGTTCTGATACTGCCTGTACTATCTGTTTAAGAAAGTGTGTTGGTATAGGATCTAACACACAAGTTGACGGTTTTGTGGAAGAGATGAGTGCGATTAGGTTTTTCTCTTCCAGAGGAGTAAAATTTTCTAAGATCTGATCTGATGCGGTTAGTTGTTCATCAGAATCATTCGAAAGGTCTGGTTTTAAAGCGTGAATTTTCTGCCTAATGTTTGCAATTTTATTGTCAAAAAAGTTCAAATAGTCAAAGTGTCAAATAGAAATCTAGGATTATTTTTATTATTTTCAATAAGGTTAGAAAGATACGTTGATCTAGTTTGAGATCTGAGCTTTGAAAACCCTTTATAAAATAAAGTTATTTCTTCTCACATGTGATGGAAAAACTAACATCCTGTGACACATAGCCCACCAGTAAATTTGTCAGATACCTCAGAATGGAAAACTAAATGTCAGATGTCTTTCATTACATATCTTTGATATCATTGATCACATGGTCATGGTTAGAGTGGAAGCTGTGCCTGTGTGGGTTTCCTTTCACGTTAAATTGAAAGTGCAGAACTTTTTATAGGCAGTAGATACCAGTCGATTAATGAAGACCTTAATATGACCCTCATGACATTTGCAACATTTGGCAAACGCCCTTATCCAGAGCAACTTACATTATTCCCTGTTATACAACTGAGAAATTAGGGGGCCCAGCAGTGGTGGCTTGGTGGTGCTGGGAATCGAACCTGGGTCTTCACTTCCCCACCACTTCCCCCATTTTGGGTCAGGTTTTTTTTAGACCCTGCACATCATTAGCTGCTCACCTGCAGTCATATTATATTTATCTTTATTAAGCACAAGAATCTAACATCTGTCTACAGAGGACAAAGTCATAGAAACTTCACCAGTGCAACACACACTATTATTTTAGCTTTTGCTTTGCTTTTATACATATTCACAGTAGGGGCGTGGCGAGATCTTGTGACATGAAATCATGCGAGATCTGACTGACACCGTGAGAATGTATTGATAATTGTTTGTGTGGCAGTATGTCAGACAAAGAGTGCCTAGTGTGTGTGTGTATAATTCATTGAAATTCGAGGTTTAATTTCATAAACTACAAGCTGATTTAAACATGCATTTGGTGCATTTGCATTTTGTGTTTTTTAGTTGAATAAAATGCTATTTTTCCCTGTATTTCATCCTTGAGGATTTCTTTAAAAAAGAAACCCAGTCTCGTGTCTTGTCTCATCTTGTTGGATAAGTGTCTCGTCACTCCTAATCCACAGTAAAATAATGTTCGATATCCTGTATCAAACTGTATGACATGGTAAACAATAACAGTAGATTGCAATGATTAAGAAATGAATAATGCATTAAATAGTTTTTAAGGTTATATAAATTTATTATGCTGCAATTTATTTTACAAAATGACAAAATTATGACTTATTCAGTGTGCACATACATTATTTTAAAGTAGTGAGATCGAGATCGAGATTACATGACCTTCCAACCTCTAGTTCAACATGCTAACCACTGAGCTACCAATTACCGAGTTAATTACTTTAAAAAATATAAGAATAAAAAAATATAGCTTAAATATAAGTTGTTACTGTTGTTATTATTCATGTTCTGGTATGTAGAGGACCGTAAATTCTGCCTTAATCTGCGTGTACTTGCAATTGAGTTTTAAGTGCACTGTACTTTTTTCATTTAGCCTGACATTTTCTAAGACAATTTTAGCCACATGTTTTGTCATATTTTTGCTAGTCATTTTCTTTTCCTTAGAAAAAGAAATGATTTTGCTAGTCATTTCTTTTTCCTTTTTTCCTTGTTCGTCTGACTCTGTTGACCTCCAGACCAACCTGATGACATCTTGACATTTTTCTGCTGTTTCATCTGTCTGCAGTGTGCCAGAAATAAAGTAGATCCCATTGTTTACAGCTGTAAAGATATGCACCATATCCTCCCCTGTGAACAAAGCACAAGATTTTGTGAATTAACTTTATTAGACATATACCACAAGCCAAAAACTTTGACACACTTTCTTGTTCAATGCCTTTTTTAATTGTATTTTAGTAATAAAGACATAAAAATATAGAATAATAGAATCAACACAAATATGTTAAATAATCCAGCATATTTTTATGTGTATGATTCTTCATACAAGAATCACCTTATGTTTAGATAACAGTTTGGCACACTTTTAGCATTCTCTTAGTCAGCCTCATTAGCCACCTGACATGTTTTTTCAATAAAGCTAAAGGAATTCCTAGAAGTGTTAAGTACTTGACTGCATGTTGTTGTAGCTATGCTGAATCACGATTACATTTACATTTTACATTTAGGGCATTTGGCAGACGCCCTTATCCAGAAAGACTTACATTTATCTCTTTTATACCACTGAGCAGTTAGGGGTTAAGGGCCTTGCTCAGGGGCCCAGCAGTGGCAGCTTTGGTGATGCTGGGAATCAAACCCCAATCTGTCAATTAGCAGCCCAACATCTTTACCACTGCACTTCCACTACCGCATCAATTTAAATTCCCTAACAGTATCACCAGCAAAACACTGTGACACCTCCTGCTCCATACTTTACAGTGGAAATCACACATCCAGGAACCATCTTTACGTCCAACAAACATGCAAACCAAAATGTAGGACCGAAAGTCCTAAATTTGCACACATCAGACCGAAAACACTTTCGCTTCTGAACAGTGGTTATTAAATTACCAGGTTATGTTAATAGCCGGTTTTTGAGGATAGTAATAGTAATAAAGCTCTTAATTTTCCTGTAACGGGGTGGAACTTATGAGCGTTAGTTTGTACAGTTTTTATGTTAGTTGTATTTGCACTAATAAAATTAATGACTCAGTAGAAAAACATTTTCATGTACACAGTCCTTCCCTGTGCACAACAACTGATGGTCTAAAGGTCATTAAAAAAGCAAGAAATGGCACAAACTAACTGTTGACATGGCACACCTGAAAACCAAATCTGATCTGAGAAAATCTGTCAAAACAGCTAAACAGAGATATTCTAGACAATCTAAAATATATTTCATAATTTCATATTGGTTATTGGAAAAGTTGTAGCTCAGTGCTTTAGGTATTGGACTGCTGATTGGAGGATTATAGGTAAAATTCCTATTACCCCCGAGCAGCCCCTAAGAAAGGTCTTTAAAACACGTAAACTGCTCAGTTGCTCACAATTATATAAATGTTAGTTGCCCTGAATATAAAGACAAAAATGTTATTTTAAATTATTTTATACAATAATTATTAACGTACTATGTAGGCAATGATAAAATAAAGGAAAAAGGTGTGTCACAACATTTGAATGGCAAATAAAATAAAAAAGTCCATTATTGTAGAACATCACAGTCTCACAGTTACCTGAAATGTTAAATGTCCAGTTGAGTCCATATGTAACATTTGACTGGTGTGTTACCTTTAAAAAAGGTTAAAAAAAATGTGTGAATAATTGTAGACAAATCATAAACGTATTAGAGTAACAGATTACCACAGACATAAGGTATCACAAAGCATGTATATAATAATAATAATTATTATTATTATTATTATTAACTGGAACTGAAATGTTATTAGAGCCCAGTGTCTCAACAGAATTGCATTAAAACAGAGAGCAGCATAATTAAACCTACCTGTGTCACACAAAATTTAAAAGATCCAACTATTCCTCCAACCAGGAGCCCCAAAAGGGTAACTAGCATCAGCAGGAGATATCTGAATCTGTGCTGGAAAAGTCTGGCCTCGTTCATGCCTTCGGAAGGCTCAGTTAGATTCTGGCATTCAGGGATAAAAATAGTCGACTTCATGTTGTTGCCACGAACATGCAACTTGAGTTCTGTTAGGAAAAATCTTATATAAATGGATGCTGCCCACTCATTTACACCTCCATACTTTCACAAACAGTGCTTTACAGCTGGTGAAACTTCCTTATGGATTCATACCCAGCTACTGACACACCCCCATCAGTGTCACCAAGCCAGGATTGCCTCACATTCGAAAGTGTACTACGCAAACACTCCCATCCACATTAATCATTCAGCAACAAGGGCTGCTTAGGTGTGACAATTGATTGGTGTATGTCACTTCTTGCTCACTTTCAGATTGGACTAATAGAGTTGTGCAGGCAGAAACTGGTTTGTTATTTTGAAGCATGTTTCAGTGTGACATAATTTTTAATCATGATATATATCAAGATACTGAACAGGAAAAGAAAAATCTGTAAGAAAATATCTATTTTTACAGATAAAAGGCACACAAACATTTAATTTAAAGGCAGGGACTCTGAGGTTTCCAACAAAAAACAGACCATATGTTTAGTTTAGTTTACCAAATGAGTAAAATGAAGCTGTAGTAAAAATTGTAGCAGAAACCTTCATGCTCTTGTGGTTGTTTTCTTGGTTTTCAGATATTTTTTCTCACTGTTCTTATGCATCCTATGTGTAAATTAACAACGAGCTGTGGGAAGTTTAATTAGCTTTTAACAACATCATTGCTTGATGCAGCATCAAAACCATTGCATTTTTTACAGCCAGCATGACATTAATCTACGCAATTGTTAGCTTTTCATCATCTGCAATATTTACTGTGAGCATCCAATATTATTATTAGATTCACTGTGCGCCTATCAAATATACCAAACCATACCATTTTCTAATTCATGTGTAGTAAATGTAAATACACTAAAAAAAATAGGTACAAATATAAGAGCACCTTCATTCAGGAGGCAAACATATGTAATTTGTATGTAATAAAAAAAAGAAAATAATACTTAGATCTATTAGATTACTAAACACATTTATTGATTTACTGAACTGAACAAATTTCTACATTTTAAAGCTAAACAACAAAAAACTATGTATGATATGAAATATTACCAAGAAAATTAAAAAAAACCCTTTGCTGTAGAGGTTAATCTGCAAACAGGAAGTGTTTATGCCCCACTGCACTCAGTCTGTCATCACACTCAGACAATGATGCAAGTGCACGAGGGAGGACAAGCTTTCTGCTACTGTAGGCGGACCTCGTAGGGGAATACCGAATGACCTGTGTTATATTGCATCATTCCCAGGCGAAACCTTTCTTGAAATATACTGTAACAAGTCAAGGCAAGGCATGAAAGTTTATTTTTACATCATATTTCACAAACAGCGGTACAACTGTAATTCAAAGTGCTTTAAATAAAATAAATAAAAATTATCTTCAAAAAATCATAAAAGTAAAAAAAAAAAGAAATTCAAATTAAAACAAAGATCTAGGAATTGCTTCGAAATGAATAAAAACAGTTATATAAAATATATAATATATATATATATATATAGATATATATCTATATATATATATATATATATATATATATATATATATATATATATAATACAGAATATAAAATGATTATCGTCAGTTAGGATGTAGCACACTGCTCATTCACTAAATGCAGAATTGAATAGATATGGTTTTTAGTCTAGATTTTAAGATGGTTAATGATTTAGCACATCTGATCTTTTCTGGATTTATAAATGAGTTCCTACTTTAAAATCAATTCTAAATGTAACTGGCAGTCAGTGTTTGGACCTGAGGACTGGTGTGATGTGATCAGATTTTTGGTTCTAATCAGAATCCTGGTGGCAGCCTCCTGTATCAACTACAGCTGTCTAATGGTCTTTTTGAAAAGGCCTGTTAGGAGTGCATTACAATAGTCCAGTCTACTGGTCATAAAGGCATAAACAAGAGTCTCCAGTTGCTGACTGGTAATGAATCCCCGAAATTTAGCATAATTTTTGAAGTGAAATTATGCTATTGCCTTGACATGACTACCGAAACTAAAATCTGATTCCAGAATCACACCAAGTCCTGACTTGATTTTTAGTTGTTTGACCACCTAGAAGCAAGATATGCATAAAGATGAACTTTATCTTTGTTTCCAAAAGCAGTGACTTCAGTTTTCTGCTTGTTTAACTAAAAATTGTCCTTTATTTATCTTCTATACCTGCTTATTCCCTAATTTGGGGTCACGGGGAACATAGCTCATAGTCTTAGAATAGGACTAGTAGAATAGGACTCAGTTTAACAGAAACCCAGACTAAACCGAATGAGTATGTAGCATTAAATGAAGCTAGTCCCCCAGCATTCAGCTACATACATCAGCCTCACCCTAATGGTAGAAGAAGAGGCGTCGCAGTTATTTATAATAATAATCTAACTATCGTACAGAAACATGGATGGAATTTTAATTCATTCGAAGCTCTCTGTGTAACCTTACATCTGCAGAGACAAATAATAAGCAGAGTCAATCGATTTCTCTAGTCCTTATTTACAGACCCCCAGGACTGTACTCCGAATTTCTTAGTGAATTTGCAGATTTCCTGTCTAACCTGGTTGTCTCCGTTGATAAAGCGTTAATTGCTGGAGACTTTAATATTCATTTTGAAAACTCAGACGACCCGCTGAGAACAGCATTTATGTCCTTACTTGACTCAGTGGGAGTAAATCAGTGTGTAATAGGACCCAGGTCACACATTAGATTTAATATTATCTTTCGGAATAAGTATAAGTAATATAGTAACAACTCCTCAGTGCGAAATTATTTCTGTTCACCATCTTATATCGTTTAAAATGCGTCATACTAATAATGCACACGTAGCGCCGCGCTACCGCTTTAAACGTACACTTACATCAACTTCTGCTCAGAGCTTTATTAATTATCATTAATTACCAGAATTGTCTTCTGCCATTGGATCTCCGTCTGATCCAACAGAACTTGAGCAGGCGACTGAATATATAGATGCCGCATTCCGCTCTACATTAGATAACGTGGCTCCAGTTAAAAGAAAAATAATTAAAGATAAGAAACTCGCTCAATGGTATAATGAACACACACGCTCTTTAAAACAGAGCGCCCGAACATAAATGGCGCTAAACTAGAACATAAATGGCGCCAAACTAGATTGTTGGTTTTCCAGGCAGCATGGAAAGAGGGAATCCTAGCTTTTAAAAAAGCTCTTAGTGTAACTGTTCACTCAAAAAACCTGACCTTGACCAAAATGAGCTACAGGCCGATATCTAACCTTTCGTTTATCTCTAAAATCCTAGAGAAGGTAGTAGCGCAGCAGTTATGTTCATATTTACAAAGAAATAACATACACAAACTTTATATCTTGTCGCTTACTGATGCTGAAAAATTAGTTCATGCGTTTATCACATCCAGGCTGGATTACTGTAACGGTTTACTGTCTGGATGTTCAACTAGGTGCATTAATAAACTTCAGTTAGTCCAGAACGCAGCTGCGAGAGTCCTTACTAAAACTAAAAGATATGAGCACATCACGCCGGTCTTAGCCACACTGCATTGGCTCCCAGTGAGACACCACATCGATTTTAAAATACTACTGTTAACTTATAAAGCTCTAAATGGTCTCGCACCGCAGTACTTCTAGTGTCTTATGTTCTGCCACGCCTACTTCGATTAAAGGATGCAGGCTGCCTGTCAGTACCGCGCATTATAAAAACTACAGCAGGGGGCAGAGCCTTTTCTTACAGAGCCCCAATGCTATGGAATAGCCTCCCTATGTATGTTCGGGAATCAGACACAGTCTCAGTGTTTAAGTCCAGGTTAAAAACATACTTATTTAATCAAGCCTTTTGTATTGATTCCCCTTAGATAAAGGAGTAGATCTGGGGGGACTCATGGGTGTTGAGTAATTATGGTGATCTGGTATGTTTAGATGCTGTCTTCCCCTCTCTCATTGATCACGGTGTTGATGATGAGACCGGCTGGTTGCTTAATCATATCAGGGAGCCCTCATGTCTGTGTTTCCCTCTGGTTCTCCTTTTAGTTATGTTGACCTAGTTAGTCTTGCCGGTGATTACATTGTCACTTAACTGTTTTTTCCTTCTTTTTGCCTTCCTTTCCCTCTCTCTCTCTCTCTATCTCTCTATTCTCTCTCTCTCTCTCTCTCTCTCTCTCTCTCTCTCACTGTTGAGTTACATACGCCACAACGGAGCTGCCGGTGAGCCCAGACCCCACCTCCGACCCGGTCCTGTGGGATCCTTCCCTGTGACCTGCCCAGCGGATGATGCATCACCAGGGCGATCTAGGATGACCCACTTCGCCATAAAGACGTTCCAACTGCTCTTTAAGGACTAATGATTTAAGTTGTTAAATCCCTGCTACCTGTTTTTCACCCAAATGAGGATGGGTTCTCTGTTGAGTCTGGTTCCTCTCAAGTTTTCTTCCTATCTCATCTCAGGGAGTTTTTCCTTGCCACCGTTGCCCCCGGCTTGCTCATCAGGGACAAACTGATTTCTGTTTCATTTTATCTCATAATTTCTTCAATTGTGTAAAGCTGCTTTGTGGCAATCACCATTGTAAAAAGCGCTATACAAATAAAACTGAATTGAATTGAATTGAATCTGTTGAGTCTTGTGGGCAGCCATTTAGACTTATGGTTACTATGCTCACATATTAACCTTTCCTTTCTAAGTATAACCTAAACCATTTTAGGACCATCCCAGAAAGTCTGGACAAGTTTTTCTAGTCTTTCTAGAGGTGTGTCATAAGCCAATGTGTCCAAAAACAAAGTTTGTATAATTAATAGCCTGAAATTAATTAAACAATTTGACAGCGTGGTAAAAGACGTAGCTTAAAAGTACTACTCTGTCAATTTGTTTATCAAAATTCAGTAAAAAAAAATTTGTTACAAAAACACTTCAGCACGTCACTCCAATTCTTTATTCCCTCCCTTGGCTTCCAGTTCAATTCAGAGTTGACTTTAAAATGTTATTGTTTGTTTTTTAAAGCTCTTAGTGGTCTTCCCCCCCTGTTATGTGACTGATGCTGGCTTTTTATCAGTCAAACAAATCAACTTTTTTGTGGTCAACAAATCAGCATTTGCTGAAAAACCCTCAGGTCAAGACCTCTGTGAATTTGGCACCCCATAAAAAGAAAGAATCACCAAAAGTATGCCATTCATTTGTTTTGCTTTGTGCCAAAGAATTACACATATATTAGTTCAGATGCCATTCGACTTGTGATATACAAATATACTGTGTGTTTTTGGTGGTGTTCCCGGTTCCAGTTGACCTAATTATTTCAGCCTAACAATACTTTAACCAATTTGAATAATGAAAATGTGTGTATTATGTGTAGGCCAGGTTAAAGAGATGTGTCTTTAACCTAGTTTTTTAAGGATTTAGCAATAAGAAATTATTTGTCATCCATTTTTTTATATCAAGTATGCATTTAGTTTTTTGAATTGGTAAGTTTGGTAAGTAGGAAATATATCGCTGAATATCATCAGCATAGCAGCGAAAGCTAACACCATATTCCCTAATAATACCTCCCAGGGGTAACACATAAAGTGTAAAAAGTAATGAGCCTAGAACTAAACTCTGGGGTACTCCATACTTTACTTGCAAGCGTTATGATACCTCTTCATTCACTGCTACAAATTGTTGGCGGTCAGATAAGTAAGATTTAAACCATGCTTACGCACTTCCGCTGGAGAGTGACGTCACTGCCCCGAATATTCTATTAGTTATTTCTTAAGAAGGAAAAAAGATACAATGTTTATTTTAACAGCACAAACCAGCACAAATCAAGCACAAACAAACAACACTGTTTTGGAGAGATTTGGACGGTATGAGGTGGAGAGTGACGTCACTGCTCGTAAAAAGTAAATTTTTGTTTTATAAAAAATCGGTCACAGTTACAAGGTTTCTTTTAACTGTTCAAACCTGCACAAATCGAGTACAAACGAACGGCACGGTTACTGCCTTTATTTGTTTAGTTTTTTTCTAAGAAGCGGAAATATATTTAATTAGCACAAATCAAGCACAAATTTAGACAAACTAGGGGTGGAGAGTGACGTCACAGCTCATGGACCAAACCAGCACAAACGTTCGTGTTTGCGGCACAAATCGTAGCACAAACGTAGCACAAACAAATGGCATACTTTTGATGATTACTTCCTTTTATGGGGTGCCAACTTCACGGAGGTGTGGTCTGCTGTATGGCTTGAGAAGACCTTAAACTTTTTATGACTTAATAAAACTGTAATAGAAAGAGCTGCAGTCGAACTGGATTCCCACTTATCTGTACACAGGTTGCATCCTTCCTCTTTAGCTTTTCCGTGATTTGTGAACCTTTCTAAAATAAATAAATACAAATGTACGAAATGTCACTATTTTATTGTTTTTTTTTTTAATCCCACTCTACTTTATTAAAGAATAATTATTTAACAGTTTTGGATATGTGCTATATGTGTAACTTAAATCAGGTGACTAATTTTAGATTTGTTCATTTGTAGCTGTTTTGAATCTCTGCACAAATTTTACATTGTCTCTTTTGTTAATATTGTCTTCACTCTAGAACTCCCCCTGATTTAGCATGTCTATGTCACTTACTATTTTAGAACATGTTATAATCCAGCCTGTAAAGAGCTGTAAAAATGCTTTTTGATAATGTCCATTGTAAAAAGTTTTATACAAATGCAATAAAGCCGAAGTAAAATGAAACTCAGTGGGAAAGAAACAGCTGACACATCACTAAAGTTGGCTTTAAGCCAGTTTTACATAAAATGTTGCCAAAGTTGTGTGATTTTATGACTGTCTGATAAGGTGTGTTCATCTCAGATAGACTGTATCTACAATATATCTACAATAACTGTGTTTATTCAAAGAACATCCCAGAAGCCGCATAACAAAATGAAAGAAAAGATAAAACAAAAAAAACATTTTAAGCCTGTAGTGTCCCATATAATTACAGCACAGTGAAATTATTTTATAATAATAATTTTGTATAGCATAGGGTCAGCCATGAAGCTGGAGCAAAGATGGTTAAGGGTCACAGTCAAGGGCCCAACAGTAGTAGATTGGCCGTGCTGGGGTTTAAACCCAGTTCTTCAGATCAATAATCAAAAATGTATGAATAACAGTATGTTATAACAATGTTATTACAAAAATCTTAACCTACTGACCCCATAATGTTTGGTGCTGACCCTGCTTCCCAACACCCTATTAACGCTTAATGATTGGACTAATTTGGACTTTTAAATCCAAGAACATAGTTTGGATTTAGATAGTTTTTCTAAAAAAGAAAGGAAATTGACTTTTTTAGGCTGTGTGACTTTGATGACTTTTATTAAATAAATAAAGGTTATAAATGCAAAAGGACTACTAAACTATTAAAGTACTGTAGAGTAACTTTACTATAGAAGGTAAAGTAAAGTAAAGTAAAGTAAAGTAAAATGTCCTGTGGTATATACTGTAGAGTTTTTGAGCCGTACTTTAGTAAATATATCATAGTAAACTGCAATTTCCTTCAGTAAATACTGTATTGTTTTAAACAGTACTTTGGTAAATATCCCATAGTAAATTTTAATGATGTGTTAATTTGTTGTGAGTTCTTACTAGAACCAAAAAGTATGATTATATTAGCCCGGTTTAATTACTTATCAAGCCCTAAATGGTTTGGCACCTCAGTACCTGAATGAGCTCCTGTCCTATTATGGTCCTCCACGTCTGCTGCGCTCTCAGTTCTCAGGCACTCTGATAATACTCAGAATAACTAAATCAACTGCAGGTGGCAGATCCTTTTCTTATCTAGCACCTTAACTTTGGAATAATTTACCCTGCACTGGAGGCAGACACATTCTGCTAGTTTAAAACTAGATTAAAGACACATCTCTTTAACCTGGCCTTCACATAATACACACAGTTTTAAGATTCAAGGATTGTTAGGCTGTAATAATCAGGTCAACCAGAAATGTCGAAATGGCATCTACACTAACACATGTCTGTTTTTCGTTATTCTGAGCTCACCGTCGCCACCATCACCTGGAGACGATAAGGCAGTTTCTCAGTGATATTTTGTCTTCTAAGCGGCCATCCAGACAAGATCACCTCTGGCTTGCTTAGTTGGGGACTGCTAATTTATAGATATCAATCAAATTGAGTGTTTTGATGAATGTTTAATATTGTCGTTTCTGATGTATTTCTGTAAAACTGCTTTAAAACAATCCCGATTGTTAAAAGCGCTATATAAATAAAGGGTAATTCTTGGGTAATTCAGCTACACTTATAGTAACTTCACTAAAGAAAAATGAACAAATCTCTAAAAACCAATAAAACCAAAAATCTTTATATCATTTTTGTTGAAAAACTTTTGCAGAGTCAATTATCTGACATTAGAAATGTTTCAAACTGGAACACACTGTTCTCAATTAGCAACTATGTTTCCCATTGTCACATTAGGAGATGTGATATGATGCAAGAACTTTATTTGGAAAAGAGCAAATAACAAATAAACAACAAGCATGCATGAACTTGGAAGATTAAACGATTAAACAATTCGAAATAATCAGAAATCCTTATAGCTCTGTGCTAACATGCCTTTTCAGAATAAGCTAAGAAGTTAAGAAGAAACTAAAGCAAGCATAAGTATTGTTACCTATAACCATATTAGCTGTATGGGCATATGTATTTCAGTGAAGCATCATGTGTCTATGTGGGTGTGGATAACAATTCTGTGATACATCTTCTTATTTAACTAGTAATTGAAAATACAGCTTTTAAGATTACTGTCAGCGTTTCAGCAGGAAGTGATACTTAGATGCTTGTCAAAACTGATGTAACACCATGTGAAAGTATCCCCCCACACAGATAAACACACACAAAACACTGATTTTAACCCACTGAGCAGCATAGGTAAATACAAATGCATGTCAAGTTTCGATAATGGGTGGACATTATCAAGCCAAAATGAGACCACCTAGTAGCTGCTCTGACACTCATTTAACTTTGAGCAACAGCAACATCATGTCGGAACTCAGAGCCCGTCTCCGAGCAGACACATTCGCAAGGGTGCCTCGTGTTGAGTCAATTACCACTATGTTTTAACTTAAACTATCAAAGAAAATAATAAACTTTTTAAACAAATAAAGATTCTGGAGTCCCAGGTGAGAAGAGCAAAAAACTCCAATTTATTGCAGTCATCAAGCATTCAAAGGATCCACAGAAGGCAATCTCTCTGATCAGCAACAAATGGCACAAGCAAAGTAAAGATCTCTGTGACAGAGTACAATACCAAGGCAAATGCAAAAATTTACTATCGATCTAGCCCTTTTATACCTTTCAATCTAGCCCCCCCCCCCCCCTCATTTTTAAGTTCAAGTTCCCATTGTTTTTCAAACATTGGCGAGGGGGGAATGGGGAAAGTGGTGGCTCATGGTTAAGGTGTTGGTTACCAACCCATTGTTTTTCAAACTTTTGCTGAGTGTAACTGTAACTTATTTTTCCCCTTATTGACATCCTTGGTTATTATGTTTCCCACAATGGCCTTGAAAGATGCAGTCTCCTTATTAAAAATTATTTACAGTTACAACTGAATGATATCTATCCTTTATCCTTTTTCCCATTAAAACCGAATACTGACCCTTTGTTTGAAAAAGAAAAAACAACAGCTCTTATATAAGCCTGTTCACCTTCTGCTCACTCACACAAATCGAGGCCTTATTTCACTCTGTGGACTTTCTGTGATATTTTTCTACACAGCAATGCGTAAGTTCTATTTTTTCTTACTCCTCTTTTTTGCGAGTGCTATATATGTATATATTTTAGTGCTCAAGTTAAAACAAAAATCACCTATTTAGGTTCTTCTTCTTAATAATTCAGGTTACTTTGACACACAGCTACTACTTTTCTATTTTTTTCTATGAGTTTATTTTATTGAAAGAATCATGACCAGTGGTACTCAATTAAATTTCCTTTCTTATCTCTAGCCCCCGCTTAACTACTGAACGTAGAGAGTACAGTACATCAGACGAATGTGGCGTTCTCAACTAGCCTGTCTAAGTGGGGAAATCAGTGTTTTTCTGGATCGTCTCTTCCATCTACATACACTCAACGAAACTTCGCCTGTGCGTGTAATTTTCTCTCCTCGAACCTGTGATGTAGGAACCCAAACTGACTGTGTGATCCCTCCGGATCTCACTAACAGTGCTGGGCCCTCCATTCCGGTCAAACAAGTTTGATGGACCTCGCCTCCCACCACCAATCTCCCCAAGGCCATCACCGTTGTTTTTTTTTTTCTGACGATTCATCATCCAGCCTGATTCCCCTTTCCTCCCTCCCCGACGATAATAATGTTATTTTATTTAATTAGCGTATGGGGCTTTCCAATAAACCTGTTCCACTCTGTACCACTGTGTCTGTGGTTTTTTTCTGATTTTGTATTACAAACTAGACTTTATTTTGTGCACACACACTTCTATGATTAGTTATATTTTGGTAAAACTTCTGATAGCACACCATCCTGTTTCGTTTTTTCCTTTTTCTTTCTCCTACATCATATTTAGCTCATTCTTATTTCTTCTTTTTAGTGCTACTCCTAATATGTATATTTTATAATCTTTTTTAGCTATTTATTAGTCATTATCATACTCGGTCTATCACCTGCACAATTTTTAAGTATTTTTCAACATAATTCCCCCGTCTGGAGCTCTAGAGCTCCATATAATCAACATCTATCAACCAATAACCAGTATTTTATTGTATCCATTCCACCCTAAAGCCATATCCCCCCCATTATTCTATATAGTGTAAGGGTCCAAGACCACCCTAGATTAAGTTTATCAAACTACAAATTAACTAAATTAAAACAAAACCATTAACTAAGCTTCTGAAAAACCCAGTGTAATATAAAACATCAATAAAATCCAGTGTAATTTAACCCAACCCTACTTAAAATCAACCAGCATAATTAACTAACTAATTAAAATAAAACCAACCATTAAAATAAACTCAAAACTAAAATTAAAATTAAAATAAAATCAACCTAAAATAGAATCAACCAACATAGCTATTAAAATAAAATCATCCAAAAATCAACCAAATAAAATCATAAAAAATTAAAATTAAAATAAAATCATACAAAAAAAAAAAAAAAAAAATCAACATAATTCCCCTTCCCCCATAACTGTTAACGGTGAACAACTGCTATATTTGCTCAATCTCAAAAAGGGTGAACTAGGAGTGGGCGAAAAACCCTCACATAGCCAATGCTGAGGGAAAATTCCCACTCGGCCTGCATTTTTTGCACGACCATGAGTTTTCCCACCAAGGTCACCTCAGTGATAATAGAATAAAATGTTTACATAGAAGAGTACATCAGTTAATTGTGAAAAGAAAAAGAAAAATAAAGTATTGAGTATATAGAGTATTGACGCGTCAGTAAGCAAACGGTGAGTCTACCAATACCAAGTGTGTGATGGACAGTATTTGTAAATCCAATATGGCAAGGGAATACGCCATGGCGGGGGGAATATGGCGCTATGGCTATGGCAATGGTTCATCTGCCATCATCAGACATGCTTTACAACAGTGATTGTGAGGTTCCATATCCTCAGCCATTCTGTACAGGTACCCATCTGAGCAGTGCTCCATTACGACACATGCACGTCTCAGAATGCGCTGTGGGCAGTGTTGTCTCTGGGACGTCATTATCTGCACAGAACACTTAGGGACATACAGCACACAACAACAAACGATACCATACACTCATAAAATCATATCTTAATATACTCATTGATTAAGTGTCTACATACATATTCTTTTTATATTTACAGCATATATTTACAGTCATTACGTAGATAAGATCTTAAATCACGCTAGTGTAACAGGTCCTCATTCAGATCCACTACACACTCCCATCCAGCAGGTAGCAGGTCTGTAACTAGCATTGTATCAGTACCTGGTACATGCATAAGAATATATTGACCAAACATTGCTGTTAACATTTCTGGGTAGTTTTGTTCCCTTTCTGCACCATCCCTGTGATTTTTCTTTTTGGACAATTTGTTAACATCCCTGTGTTCCACCAATGGTGCTTGTCTTAATTACATCACCAAATGAGCACCATTGTCTGAACTTAATTTATCTGGAATTCCGAATCTTGGGATCACTTCCCTGCACAGAAATTTAGCCACTGTTGTCGCATTGTTTTTTGCTGTTGCAATTGCTTCCACCCTGCTAAATCAATCCACTATCACCAAAATGTATCTTTTTTCCTCTCTTTTTTTTTCTGGCCCTTGTGGTTGCGGAATGTGACTTATCGGAGCTGTAAAATGCTTACGTACATTTCGTGTTGCACAAATTTAACAAATCCTAAGTGCTTTGTCTATCGTTGTTTTTTGTTTTTTTTTTGTACCAGAATTGCTGATGCGAACCCTCTTCTTTCTGGTACGTAGAGCTGAAACGGTTTAGTGTAATCTGGGCTAGATAACGCTGGAGCGGTAGCTAATTCACTTTTAATTAATTCAAACGACGCCTCGCCCTCTGTTGTCCAATTTAGAGGGGCACTCGGTTTAGTCTGGTCTGCCGCTTTTATCATGTCTCTTAATGGTTGTACTTTTAATGCAAAATCGCATATCCATGATCTGCTAAAACCCGCCATGCCAAGGAATGACAACATCTGTTTTACAGTTTGGGGTTTTGGAACATTTCGAATTGCTTCAATATGTGTTGGTTATATTTTTACGCATTGTTCCTTCAAGAACACGTCCCAAATATTCGACTTTCTGTTTACAAAATTGAAGTTTATCTTTACTCACTTTATGTCCATTTAGTGCCAGTGTTTTTAACACAGTTACCGAATCTCGTAAACACTGTTCTTTTGTCGGGCTACATATTAGAAGATCGTCCACATATTGAAGAAGGCAACTTGAGATATGCAGATTAGCCAAATCTCGAGCTAACACCTGATTAAAAATTGACGGGCTTTCACAATAGCCCTGTGGTAGTCTGGTGTAAGTGAACTGTTTTCCCTCATAGGTGAATGCAAACAGAGACTGTGACTCAGGGTGCAATGGAATACTAAAAAATGCTGAGCACAAATCTATGACGGTATACCATTTTGTTCCATCAGGAATATTTGACAATAGTGTATGTGGATCTGGTACCACTGGAGTTTCAGCCACTACCACTTGATTTACTGGTCTTAAATCATGCACTAAACGCCATTTATCTGAATTTGGTTTTCTTACTGGAAAGATTGGAGTGTTGCAAGGGCTTTTAGTGGAAATCAGGACACCTGCCTCTACTAAACCTTCTATTGTAGGCCTGATGCCACTCAATGCTTGTTGTGATAGTGGATATTGTCTTTGATAAGGCAATTTTACATTTGGTTTTGTCTGTATTTTCACTAACCCTGCTGATTTTACTAGCCCTACATCTGTTTGGTGTTTTGTCCATAATTCTTCTGGAACCTCGGCTAACGCCTCTTCTTTCTCTTGTTCAGTTATCTCTTGTTCTCCTGTCTGTTGCTGCCTCTACCTGGATTGTCATTTTCCTGCTAATCATTACTTGTGTGGCTGTCATGTGTTCGGTAGTAACCTGTGATATTCTAAGGTACTTTTTGTCTGGGGATAGATGTATAAATGGGTTATCTGTTGGCGTCCACTCTCTCACCTGTCCTGCATCCCTAACCATCTGCCCTAAATCTTTAGATTCAAAACCTTGCCCGATCATCAGGGTGACATGCGGAGCCGCACTTTGTACTTGATACCAGTCTTTAATTTCTGGTGGTAGTTCTGTTCTTGCTGCCACTCCCTGTTGCCCGATCACAATGTCAGTTATCTTTATACTGTATGCTTGGCCCTCTGTTTGTTCAGTCCAGAGACAGTCGTATTCTTCATTCCTGTCCTCCTTCATCATACATCAGTGTGCAATGCCAGGGATCTCTTGCTTCTTTGCAGTCTGGTCGCATATATGTTATCCATGGTTTCCAATCTGTGTACATTTTCCACAATTGTGTTGATGTTTTGTTTTCCAGCTCCAACCAGTATGCTTTGTCGAACGTGCAATGCTCATTTTCTTTTTCCATAACCACACATTGATGAACAAGAGGTTCCGGAAGTGTGACCCACACGTCTGTGGGACCACAATGTATTTTTGCTCCTAGTTTACAGAGTACATCTCTTCCTAGAAGATTTGCTGGTGCATCTGGTGAATAAAGTAAGGGTGATTGTACTGTTAGTCCTTCAATTGTTATATCCTGAGGCTCTGTAAATCGTAATGCCTGCGTTTGTCCCGAGAAGCCCACTGCTTTAATTGATTTACGGGAGAGGGGGAGCTTAGAGCCTTCTTTACCTATACAAGTGAATGTTGCACCTGTATCAATCAGGAATGATGATGTCAATTCACTCCCAATTTCTGCCAGGATTGTTGGTTCTTGTGCAGGATGCAGTGAGGTGGTGTACTGCATCAGCTCCCCCACGGGCTCCTCTGGGCATCTTCACATGTGTGTTGGGTTAGGGTTTGTTATTGTGTTGTGTTGGGGTTAGGGTTTGTTATTTTTCAACAATCAAACCACTATAATGTCTTAGGAATACAAATCTTTATCTGCCAGCCTAAAACTATTTTGGAATTCCCCATTTAAATGTTTGCATTTCTTCTCTAAAAAGGTGGTTTTACCCTTAAGATAGAGCGATGATTAAGTAAACAAGGGTTTCAATTCAACAGTGCTTTAATGTGTTGGCCTGCTGACCTGAAGATTGTGAGCTTGATTCCCAGCCCCTCCAAATTTCCACTGCTGTGCCTCTGAGTAAGGCACTACATTTTAAATTGCTCATAAATAAGACAATAGTAAGCCACTCTGGAAAAGAGTGTCTGACAAATGCCAGAAAATCTAAAATAAATATGTTGCTTGTCATTTGTTTCTAACCACATGAGGAATCATGGATCAACGTTCTAGGTTAGAGTTATCAAATGTTATTCAGATACAGAGAAGTTAAAATTGTAGGGAAATGGTTTTAACCAAAAGACGAATAATACGTTTCTGTACTCAAAGACAAGGGAAGCCTTGGCTCAGTGGTTTTAAAGAGGCAGAGTCACTCAGAGATAAATATGGACAAAGGCTCTTCAATCTGTGAAAGATTGTGGAAAAAGATTGTGGAAAGACTTTTAGTTTGCATTTTATGCAATTTTAAAAAACATCCCATTTTTTCCAGAATTCGGTGTTGTACATGAGTAACTAGCTAATATATATAATGTACCATTCCAATATCTAAGACAGAAGGATTGGGGTTAAATGTGTGTCAGAGCAGCTACTAGGGGGCCTCATTTTGGCTTGATAATGTCCAATCATTATAAAGGGAAGCTCAATGTAAACGTATTAATGTTCTATTGTGAATATAATATTGGCTCATGTGATTCAAACATTTTTTTAGTTTTCATTTTATTTAAATTTTAAAAACTTTTTTGGAATTCGGGTTGTAATAAATAACCCAGCTCAGCCATTCAATCTTTATATTTTTCCTGACATCAATCAATGAAAATAAATCAATTAAATTGTTTAACTACACATTTAAGATATTAATGGATTACAATTTTTGTCTCACATATAGGCATCTATAAGCAATTTTGCTGCCTAAAGGTCTGAGCCTGATGGTTATGACTTCTTGAGCAACAGCAACATCGAACCACTATAATGTCTTAGGAATACAAATCTTTAGGTTAGAGTTATCAAATGTTATTCAGATAGAGAAGTTAAAATTGTAGGGAAATGGTTTTAACCAAAAGACGAATAATACATTTCTGTACTCAAAGACAAGGGAAGCCTTGGCTCAGTGGTTTAGTTGTTGGACTGATACCTGGAAGATCGGGGTTCAATTCCCAGCACTATCAGGTTAGGCTTCTGAGCAATAGTCAGTTATAAAAAAAGAGATAAATGTAAGTTGCTCTGGATAAGGGTGTCTACCAAATAACAAATGGAAGACTGTCATTTACTAAGATGGATGAGAAAAATGAAAACTAAAGAAAAAGTAAGGGGAAGATAAGATTAGAACACCCCTCCTCTTCTGCCCCCAAATTAAAAATAAAAACATTTTTTTTGTTTTTGGTCTAAGAGATTTCAACTCATTTAATTTATTTAATACAATACAAACACACAAAAGAGATTAGACTCATATAACATGAGGTGCAAACTTAGCTATGTAGAGACAACAAATGTTATAAAAATTTGGATCAAATGGTACATGCAATTAGTGATGTTTTTTCAAGTGTTTAAATATTTCCAGGACTTTTTTTTTTCAGTCAAATTGATAAATCATAAAATACAGACATATTACTATTCAAATCTTTTTGATTGCATAGCTTTAAAATTCTGTAAAATCAGTAGGTAAGCATATACTATTAAATAAAACATTGAATATACATTCATTCATTTATATATGTGTAACCTCTGATACGACATGGCATCAATTTACATATTTTCTATTATAGAATACATTATGGCATGGCTGTGTTGCATTATACAGTAGCGATTTAGCCATTTTCAAGCATTTCCAGGTTATTAACAGTTCCGAACCCGATTTTTGTATTTATTTTAAATTCAGGCTAGCATATAATAAAAGCACACTATATTAAAGGGATAATTTACATATTGTCACAATATGATGCAGGCATGTCACAACATGGAAAAAGTCCAATAAATAGACTGTCAGTGGGTTAGAGCTGATGGTTATATAAACTTTAAAATCTGGCACAAACAAAAGCTTATTTTTTGAGAAACTTTTAACATATTTTGTTTTATGTATAGGAAGCATCTTTTTTATTTTGATATTATATCATTTTCTTTTCCTATTGTTGTCCTTTTTGTTCTTGCATCGATCGCATGCATCGATCAGTCTAGTGTCACTGTAACACTCGACATGCACCGTAACAGGACATCATTTTGCTTGCAAACAAGAGACAAAGGTTCAGTGTTAATAAAAAAACATAATCCTTATAATATGCATTATGTTTGATCAGGGTATGAATTACTTTCTTTAGTCAAGTGGGTCATATTCTGGAGTTTCAAAGTCTTGGGCTCCCAACAGGTACTGAAGGCCTACATTGAGGACCTGCAGGTAAAGATATGGTTCATATGTGTTTCTAAAACTGAAGGTAACTTTCTCCTTTTCATAGAGGCTGATCACTTTCTGGTGTCTCACACACCTATTGTCTTTTGTGGCCGGCAGTTCAAAGGAGATACTTGTGCGTCCCTGTAACAGGGTCAGATTGCCTTTGGTCTCTTTACCTTTCACCAGAGCACAGAAGTACAAAACGTAAGGGCCTGCAAAGGGCACCATGATCTCACTGCCATGCTTAAGCGCCAGACTATTGTTCCAGGTGACGGTGAAGTTTAGGTAGGTGCCGGGTTCCTTAACTGATGCAGAAAAACAAACACAGGATGTGTAAGTTAATTCATTTGTGTTTATTTTCTATCCAATATTGTATCCAGTCTCTAGTCTTACATTAATCTGTTGCGTTGTTGCATACTATTTTAAAATAATTACATAATGAAAAAATAAAAAAATGAGGATGTTACAGTGAGGTAATGTAGTCAGATGTAGATAAAGAGTAATGAATTATGATGTGATTTAACCATAAAATACCACCTGGAATGAGGTGAATTTTTTATGTGAATAAACAGTAATTTTGGGGGGAAAACAGCTGTTAGCTGTTTCTCCTTAATGAAACTTCTAATAAAAACTAACATAATTTATTTGTAGGTAAAACATGCTTATTTAAACGACTGTATGCTAGTCAACATTTGAAGTCAATCAAAACCTTTTATCAACAATGTCCTAAAACAAAAGTTATCTTAGGACAACTGTTATGTTTTTTTGATCCACTTCAAATACTGACTATTGTATGTAAGGATTTAGAACTAAATGTATATATAGTCAAATGTTTAATAAGGTACCCCATTAAAAATGTGCAAATATTGTACTTTTATCTGTTTAAAAATACAGTATGTATTTTGCTTTTATAAATAAATAAATAAAGATACACTAAATAAACATCTCTGTGTTTAGATATACACTACATGCACATGTATAGGAACAAAAGCTGTATTCCACAGCTTTTTTACATTCCATGTACTTTTACAATATTAATACCCTTATTCTGTTTGTCCTTTTAATGTTTAAAGTCAGGGTTAGATGAACATTAAATCTTTTGTCGTCTAACCCTAACCCTAACCCTTTATCATAAATTAGGCATACATAAATTTGTTCATGTTGTGGTCGGACTGTTTTATTGCCCACACTATTTCCAATTATTTGCTTGAAGCAGCCTGTCTTTAAGGGGAACGTGGGATGATAGACGTCAACAACTGCGGTGTCCTTTACGTACAGCCTGGGTACAGAAGTCAGGTAAAGAAAATAAAACACTCACTTTTGTGTAAGCTCAGGTATATCCCTTTGTCCACAGGATTCTCGCTCTGGGTCAGAAAAAGATATGAGTGTTAGTGACGAAACTATTTCAGGCTTTTTTAAATTAAATTAATTTCATTACAAAAAAATGACACAGAAACTGGCAATAGTCAAAGATTACCATCACAAAAAGTACAGCTCTGACACAGGTCCGGACCGTAAGTTAAAGCCGTATTTAGAGAGATATAGGCTAATATATATAGATATATATATAGATAAATATAAAGTGATACATAATCTTATCAGTCTGTACTCACGAAGTCAACTCTTTGTGAGATATAATTGCAGGTAGGGACTTTATTTCTTTTTCTTTTTTTTTTTTTTTGCAAAATGGAAACATGTGACACATACCCAGGCTATATTATATAATATTTTATATTATTATTTTCTTGTTTAAACGTCATCAAACGCAAGTAACGTCATAATTAACTACTATTTAAAAAATATTTTTACAGGTCGATGCATTTAAAGGTAAAAGTGAACATCAACAACAACAAAAAAAAAAAAACAACAAAAATAGCTCATGTCAAGTTTTCACAACAAATAGCATACAAAAATAAAGTAGTATTTTTAAAAATGCTCTCTAGAGAAGGATTGATTGTATGTGTAGACTGACTGTGTGTGTGTGTGTGTGTGTGTGTGTGTGTGTGTGTGTGTGTGTGTGTGTGTGTGTGTGTAGCTACTCACCCACGCCTCCTCAGTGCGATGGACTCTGTGAAGAGTGTAAATGCACAGCGCGGCGCAGGCGCACGTCAGGACTCCCTGAGTGAAGAGCAGCACCGGCAGCTTCCTCTGTCCGCGCGTCTCCACGTCGCCGGGCAGCATCTCCGATGGAGGCTCTTTGGTTTTCTTAATGAGAACTGAAGCATCTATGAGCAACATCACACATTTAAAGCGAGTGGGCACTGTGAGGTGGGAGTGGACCGAAAAACCACAAAGATCCCCTCCGAAAAAAGCCGACATTTCTCATCATGCTTCGCGATCCACATAGCGACCAGTTACACAACTACGCATTTCATACAGCCTGCGTAAATTCGAAACAGTCTAAAAAACTCCCTTCATCGTCGCCATGATTTTAGTTTTTAGATTTTGGATTTATTTATAAGGCTGTTAAATTGTCGGCATTTAAACAATTCTAAATATAAAATCACTTGATATATACGGCTGTTACACACTCCTTTATATTCCATCTATTAATCTATCCATCTATCCATCCATCTATCTATCCATCCATTGTCTATACCCACTTATTCCTAATTAGGGTCACAGGATCTGCTGGAGTATATCCCAGCTGTCATTGGGTAAAAGACGGGGGTCACAGGACACATACAGACAAACTACCACATACATTTACACTCGCTCCTATGGGTAATTTAGAAACATCAATCAACCCAACATACATGTTTTTGGACTGTCGAAGAAAACTGGAGCACCCGGAGTAAACACACACAAACAGAAAGACTATTGCAAGGGATACGAACCTGAGACCTTCTTGCTATGAGGCAACAGTGCTAACCACTAAGCCACCATGCTTCCCACGTATTTATCTATACAAATAATTACTGGTATTTCATCTGACTTTTAATCATGCCCCCAGCAGAAAAAAATCATAGGTAGTACTTAGATGACTTAATTTAATAAATAATGCTCACACCAAATGAGTAATGAACAAATGCAGTCCCACGTTTGCAACTGACCCACACAGCATCATGGAACAACAGAAAATAAGTCATGCAAAAATGAATATTAATACAATGGCATATCTTTGTAATGCTATCTACACCTGCTTAACCTTCAATCAAAGTCTGAAGCACACGAGCATGAGTTACCTCAGTGGGCTTTTTCCGTTCCAGATACCAAACACCATCACGTCCTTTCATCTTGTTGTTGATAAATGGGCCATGCTTGGCCCACTCAACACCTTTAATTGCCTTAAATGGTCCTTATGAACTTGGTCTAGTTTTTTATATGGGCAAATTAAATAAAAATAAGTTGTGTGTAATCTTGCTCCTCTACTTCCTCTAACAGACTTCTAACAGTGAACGAGAAATTGAAACATTGGTCTGTTATTCAAGGGGCATCATTTTTCTTGTCATTAGGTTTTTTTTATTGTTTAATATTATTTCAATCAAGAACAAATGCAGCAATTTAAACCCAGACATACTTCATGCACAAAGGAAACAGGTACAAAATCCCACTGCTTAACCACACTTGACATCAATAAAGATCAGTTGCATTTATGAACTTTTGTTAGACAGTAATAAACACATCCAGAAAGCAGGAGCAGCAACTGTTTTTTCACCTGTCAGAAAAAGGCACAATTAAAAAACTATAGAAGAAGCAAGGCAATGGATTATAAGAATACATTAAGAAAATATTAATCAACAAGGCATATCAGTAAAAATAACTCAAATGTGGATAAGTGTCCAAAAAAAACCCCGAATCTTGTTGTATAATTTATATTGTAAAACACACTGAATATTTAAAAACTCTGCACATTGGTGAACACTGTTGACTGCAAAGGTTTGACCAAACTTAGTGTAATTTTTTTAAATCATAAACTGATGACATTTTGGGTTAAGTAACACAACTGCTGCATTATTATCTTAATTTAAACTGACAATGGTGTACATTTATTTTCTCTAGTGTTTACACTACCTACACACTGCAACAGCTAAATATTGGAGTATTGGAGCTGTTTGTGGCAACTCTGAATGTTATGGGTTTATCTGGGGTGGCGTAAAATGCTAGACATAATCAGATTATATCAGTTCCCAATAGGTTGAAATTATTATTTTCTAGTATCTTAAATAAAGTGATGGAGCTTGTATGTTTTTTTTATAAAGGGAAATTGTTGGAATTAATTTGATGATTATTCCTCATTGCTGTTTAGCTATTAATAATTTTCATTTGTGCCTAAAAAAAATGTAAAAAAATTTGTTGCTTTTTGCCTCATAAGCAATAGGAAAAAAACGTGGTAAAATGTCTACTACTTGGACTGTCTTAGAAATGTTTCTTTTTCGTCTCACTTTCACCTTTGCATGGGAAAAATAAAATAGTTTTCTGACAGGCTAATCCTATTTTACCAACCAGCTTTACTGGTTCTTCTGCCAGCTTGAGACGCTAGAAAACCAGAACAATAATGACATCATATTTTACACCATCATATTTCACAAAATCTTTTTCCCTTTGCTACCAACAGATTTAACCTACTTCTCACTTATCTCCACTTTCCTATCTCCAAGTTTTAAGGCAGTCGTATACGACCAGAATTCCAGAAAAGTTGGGATGTTTTTTAAATTGGAATAAAATGAAATGTGAATGACTTTCAAATCACATTTCAAATCACATGCGCTAATAATTTATTTACTATAGAACATAGATAACATAAAAAATTTATAAACTAAGTATTTACTTTTATTCACAAAATAAGCTTTTTTCAAATTTGATGCCTGGTACAGGTCTCAAAATAGTTGGGACGGGGCAGGTTTACTATGGCATCTCCTCTTCTTACTAAAACAGTTTGAAGATGTCTGGCCATCGAGTTTATGAGTTTTTGGAATTTTGGTGCTGGAATTTTGTTTCCCATTCGTACCTGATTCAGGTTTTCAGCTGCTGACAAGTTTGTGATGCACCAAATGTTGCCTATGGGTGAAAGATCTGGACTGGTCTGAACAGGCAGGTTAATTTAGCACTACTACGAAGCCATGCTGTTGTAACAGCTGCAGTATGTGGTTTAGTATTGTCCTGCTGAAATACACAAGGCCTAGACTGAAATAGACGTCGACTGAAGGGGAGCGCATGTTGCCCTAAAACCGTTATATAACTTTTAGTATTCATAGTGCCTTCCAAAACATGCAAGCTGCTCATACTGTATTCACTTATACACCCTCATACCACTAGAAATGCTATTATTAGCTACGGTCTAATGTAAATAAAAGATTGGCTTGTGTGATTTAAAAGCCTTTTTGTTTGTTAGTTTAATAAAATAAAAAAAACCTTTCTGGAATTTGGTTTGTTAATAAAGGTTAGTGATCTTTGTTGTCTAAATGATGGTCCTATCCCAGAACACGCAACTTATTGCTATTTGGGGATAAAAGTATTAGTTTCATTTTTACTTGATAAGGGGTTTCTTACTCAAGTATCTATTTCAGGTAATCTGAGATAATGTCATATTTATATATTTAGTATTCACTAGCAATTGCTGTATTTCATGAATTATTTTATGTTCGATAATTAATCATATCAGAAATTGTATAGCAAAATATATAATAAATAATTATAACCCACCACAGACCACTTCAGATATCTCTGGTTAGGAATCGGCTAGTATAGGTTTTTTTTTTTTTTTTTTTAGAGAATGTAAAAAAAAAGCTTAAATACCAAGGAATTAATGGTAAAATATATATACCCATATTGTCAGGGCTCAAATGTTACAGTTCTAGTGACTGGAATCCAGATGTTATCTTAGACGAAACACAACTATTGTTATCTACCTCTTCTTGTTAAGTTTAGTCATCTTTACCGCTGTTACATTTCGCCTTGGGCAAAATAATTCTAAAAATTGGATAAACATTTCACAATATGAAAATTGAAAACCCCTTCCAAAGGTTTTCTAAAAATTGAGCAAATACCCTTTTTCCAGTGCAATTAATGACTAAAAATACTCTCATATTCCATGAGGGGATAGGCCAACCAGTTAAATTAGTTCTGCTGCCATCTTAAAGGGCAATTTAAGGGGCAATTCAATACAACAATGACATTATGATATCTCACCCTTTTTAATGTCTCTTTCCATTTGCTACCAAGAGATCCAACACCCTGCCTTCGTATCTCCACTTTTTATAGATTGTCTTTATATACTTATTTAACTGATCCCTAGAATAATCTGATTATCCCGCCATGCTTTAAGAACACCAACATCAATTGGGTTGGCACAAAGGAAATGATCATCGACCATTATTTATACAACCACCCTGTTGTCTTACCATCTGTTCTAGTAATGTTCTTCGAGTGTCTTATCCTGGCATGCTCAACCTATTGCAATACTAAATAGTAGTAATACTTTGTCTTCTTCAGGCAAGGGGTCCCAGGCAGTCCTGGCCAAGAAGCTTGATGGTGGTTTAGCTGAGAGTCTTTCAAGGTCTAAACTGGGACAAATATTAGGCCCTGGCATTTTGGCCTAGACCGGCCCACTACATACATATCTGTCTGAAGGGCTTGTGTCTTTTTTCACAAAATTAATTCAATTCAATTCAATTCAATTCAATTCAATTCAATTCAATTCAATTTTGTATAGCGCTTTTACAATGGTGATTGTCACAAAGCAGCTTTAAACAATTAAAGAGATTATGAGATAAAATGAGACAGAAATGAGTTTGTCCCTGATGAGCAAGCCGGGGGCGACGGTGGCAAGGAAAAACTCCCTGAGATGGAAATAGGAGGAAACCTTGAAAGGAACCAGACTCAACAGAGAACCCATCCTCATTTGGGTGAAAAACAGGTAGCAGGAATTAACACATTAACACATTGTGTGTGTATGTGTGTGTGTGAGCAACTTCAAATCATTAGTCTTTAAAAACAGCTGGAAAGTCTTTATGGCGGAGTGCTGCGTCCTTGGTCGCCCTGGTGATGTATCATCCACTGGAGCAGGTCACAGGGAAGGGCCCAACAGGTCCGGGGTGGGGATGGGGTCAGGATCACCAGCAGCTCCATTGTGGTATATGTAGCTCAACAGTGAGAGAGAGAGAGAGAGAGAGAGAGGGAAAGGGAGACAAAAAAGAAGGAAAAAATGGTTAAGTGACAATGTAATCACATGGTTTGGAGTGATTAAATGAATAATGTAGAGAATAATGAGGACTCCGGCAAGACTAACTAGGTCAGCATAACTAAAAGGAGAACCAGAGGGAAACACAGACATGAGGGCTCCTTGATATGTTAAGCAACCAGACGCTCTCATCATCAACACCGTGATCAATAAGAGAGGGGAAGACAGCATCTAAACATACCAGATCACCATAATACTCAACACCCATGAGTCCCCCAGATCTGCTCCTTTATCTAAGGGGAATCAATACAAAATTTACATGTTCACTGTTGTGTTCAATGTGGAAATTAAGGCAGAAGTATCTTAATTGTTATACGTATTAAACATTAGACAACTATATGAATAGTCCTGAATATGAATACAATGCCTATTATTTATAGGCATTGATTAAAAGTGGTAGCGCAGTGGTTAAGGTGATAAAAAATTCCCGCCTGAAATTCCGGCCCTTAACTCCAATTGCTTAACGGTATAAATAATCAACCTTACCTGCTCAGTTGTATATATAAAATGCTTTGGATACAGGCATCTGCCGAATGCCATTTATATATACACCAAGGAACTTTTTCAAACACAAAGCTGTTTTTTAACTTTGAAACAATAAAAAGGTCAGGGCATTGATTTTAATCACACCTGTTTGACCCGTAAATAGTTAAAATGTTGAAAAGTTAGCTAAAAAACCCAGCTTGTGACAAATGCCAAACCAGCTTGTGTTCAATGCCAAAAGGAACAAAAAAAAACTAGGAAGTCAGTAATTATTTACTACAGGATGTTTCATAATTTTCCATACATAAAAAAACAACAAAATTTTTTATGAAAAAACATTTTTATATCCCCAGATCTCAACCCACTTGATTTTTATCCTTGGGTGCATTTGAAGGCCATTGTGTATCAGAAGAATATTAAACATAAACCATCTCAAGGAACGTATCACCAATTACAAGCATAACTCCAGCTCTGCTTATACGTGAAATTCAGAATTCAGGAGGACACGCATCAAAATGTGTCTTCAAAACAATGATAGCCATGTAGAGAATATTATAAAAATAAAATTGTTTTCATTAAAATATATTTTTTAAATTTTTTTCTCTGTATAGAAACTTATGGACACCATGTAGATGACAAACTTAATAATATTTAATGATAACAAACGTTTTTTGGCAATTATTTCAAAAGAAATCTAGTCAGAATACTAAAATTTACTATTCTTTGAACCTATTCCAAAGACTAAGGTTTAATAAGGCTGTGATGCCTATTTTAGCTATGATGGAAACATGATGGCAAAAGCTGGATACATTTTTATTTTATTCCTTCACTAAAACTAAAGGAGCCAAAACACTTCCAGCATGACAATAAGTTTCAAGTCAAGTCATGTCAAGTCAGCTTTATTTATATAGCTCAGGATTGTTTCCTAGCAGCTTTACAGAAATACCTTAGAAACAACAATATTAAACATTCATTAGAACAGTCCATTTGATTGATATCCATAAATTCAAAATCCCCAACTAAGCAAGCCAGAGGCAACAGCGGCAAGGAACCAAAACTCCATTGGTGACAAAATGGAGAAAAAAAAACCCTTGGGAGAACCAGGCTCAGTCAGGGGGTCAGTTCTCCTCTGACCAGATAAATCAGTAGGTAACCCATGCTGCAGTGAAGTTTCTGTGGTCTTGTCCGGATGGCCGTTTAGAAGACCAGAGAAACTGCCTTATTGCGACGGTGAGCTCGGAATGACAATTAAGACATGTTGTGTTTTTTGGAGTGGAAGAACTATTATGTTTTGCTCTGAACACCTTTTGGGATGAACTGGAACACTGACTCAACCCCCAGATCTCCTCAACCTCAACATCAGAGGCTGATCTCACTAATACTATTGTAGCTGAATAAACATAAAACCACACACTTACATGATACAATCTAGTGGAAAACCTTTCCAGAAGTGTGAAGGTTATTATAGAAGGAAGCATGAGACTACATCTAGAATAGGACCTTTAAAAAACTCATGTGGATGTGATGGTCACTTGTCCCACTACTCTTAGCCATATTGTTTATTTGATTGTACAGTTATAGGATGTTTTTTTGTCCACACATCCCTGAATCCTTTCTAAATGCAAATGAGCAATGGATTCTTCAGTAGAATTTTTAAAAATCATAGTTTTGAAAGAATCAAAACGCTAAGCCTTTTAAAGCAGTATGATAATGAAGGGTGAGCGCGATACTAATATGTGGCCCAGAAAACTATTGTATAAACAATGCTGTTGACAGATCAAGCTGTTTCTTTGGACTGTTATCAGACATACTGTTAAATCAGGGGACAGACCCTGCATGCTTGGGACTTTTCTTACCTTATCACTACCACACCATTTTTAATAAGACCTTAAAATGGAATCCCATTTGAAAAATTACAGGCTTCATTCTTTTACTGCAGAAGTATTTGCAGATCACTTCATAAAAATTGTGCAAATGAATATGTGTTCACTAGCATTAGTTTGATCTTGACCTTTTGATCAACTTTAACACTATTTGGGTTTATTTATAAAAAATAATCATTTACCCAGAAAATAGCTTATTCTGAAAAAAAAAACTTATTCCAGTCAAGAGGAGCAATGAACAGCAGAATTATGAGTCATATGTAGAAACCCTACAAAACGGAAAAGTCAGACGATGAAAGACGATGGGCAAAGTAAAAAAAAAAAAAAAAAAAAAAATATTAAAAAAAAAAGTTAGAATTAACTGTTTTATTCTCATCAAATAACCAGAATCTTACACCTTTTTTTATTTTACATTAAATAAAGGAATTCATTTTTTTTTATTATTTTGATTATACCAAAAATTTGACTTAAACAGATCACGTTTTTTGGTTTTAAAGCTTTTACTGTAACATATTAATTACAGTCCAGGCTGTTTTATGGTTAGTGCTTAAACAACTTTATACTGGAAAACCCCAATAAAATAACAGAAGCTTAAAATAAATCCTGGACAGGTTCTCAAAAATGCCACCT